>CM076578.1:1688741175-1688988305 GCA_034641835.2 Pinus albicaulis
AAAATGGGTTTGGGAGACGTGACATCATTATAATTTCTGTTATACTTCTATTCTGTGCATAATTATACACACAACGTAAATTGTTATTTGACCCTTAGGGTCCTAGCGTATGAACAATTCTCTGATACCACTTGCCACAATTACCATACTTATTAAGCTTTAAATAAAATAAAAAAAGAAAAAGTTTACTTTCAGCCATATGGTAGGATGTACATATCTTAAAAATGTACCTATGATAAGATTTACAAATATTAAAAATATACATATGGTAATATTTACATATCTTAAAAGAATATTCAATTTGAACCATTATTTAATCCCAATCTACTCAAGCCATGCCACATGAATTGGCTTTTATGGTCTACATTTATTATTCCATCGTACTATTTACTTATAACATACGTTTGACACATGTCTCATCTACATTTATTGTTCCGGATACTATGGAATAGTCATTCCTTTCCAATTTATTTCCTTGTACCAAACACAGATTTAACAGTGTATACGCAGATCTGATTTATAATAAATTCATTTTTATTTTTTCGAGGCCACCTAGCCTTCTCCTCGCCGTCCGATCTTCCCAAGCGATCGATGATGTGTGGACGAGCGGGAAGGGTTGGGTATAACCCTAATCCCTAACTATTTTCCTCATTTGCACCTGCTTGGTCGCTCAAACTTCTGCTTTGCCGCCTTGCTAAGTCTCGTGTCCCAAATTCGAACTGGGTTCTGTTTCTGGAAGGCTTTCCAGTGATACATTCTCAATTATTTCCTTGAAAATATGGAGGAGCTTCTCGATGCCCTTCTCGGAACTGAGATCTTTGGTAAACAATCCATTCTCTACGTGGTCTTTTCGTGTAATAGTGGAGTATAACACCTACAGAATTGCGAACCCTTTGACCACCGCTATGCACACTGGAGCCGGTTCTGCCCGGGTCTTGACAAAAATATTCTCTTGTTTTTCATTAGCTCAGTAATGCAAATTGTATTTGGTAGATTAAAAATTACTTTTAAGCACAAGGGTCTGGGCATAATTAACTAACTTTTTCCTTTGATTGTCTTACGTTTTCTCCAGCAAGGAGGACCACCACAGCGATGGAAGTTTTTCATACCATTAGGTAATGTTCATAGTTTAAAATTTCAATATATTCTTCTCAAAGGGTAATATAAGTCATTAAATCTTTCTGTCTCCGCAAGCTTAACTTTGTCTTGCGTTGTCGCTTTTCAGGTATCATTCTTCTATCTGGGAAGAAAATATTCATCCATTCTATCAAGGCCCCACAACTGATCTATTTCTTCTTCTTTTTTAGGGACAGGTACTTATCCAACGAATTTAAGCTTTCTCTCAAGCTCCGCCAGCATTTTAGATAGGTTTGTAGTTAGGGTTTTTGGTCTGTGAAGACTTTTTATGCCTTTACAAGGCTCAATTGTATGTTCTGCTGGATTACACAAACTAGTAACTTTGTGGTTTCTATGTATTGATTTTTTTAAGATTTATACACAGAAGTTCGTTCTTTTATTTTAATATGTTTCAACTTCAACCAGATACCCTCTGGTGGTTTTGTTAATGGTTCTATGTTGGGGTTTCACCTGAACATTATGGTTATCATATAATCCAGTTATTACTTCTTTCGCCCTCCATATATTTATATATTATTGTACACTGAGTATGGTTTTCTAGTGAATCTCTCAGAACTTTTGCATTCATCTTCAATACTTTAAAATTAGGATTTTTGTTCTTGAAGGTGAATACATACATGTATAATACTTTTACTCGAGTTCTAATATTTCTATCGACTATTCTCTTGCTATTATACTTTCCAATGTATTCAGGAATACTATTACAGTTCTGTTAATATCTTGTAGAATGAATTTCCTAATTTTTGCATGTTTTCTTCTTTGCTTCAGAACAATTTAACTTTAGTAATCTTAGTAATATTCACGATTTTATTTATTTATCTTGAGGTGACCAAACCACATGTACATTTTTTCTGTGTATAGAAGTAATGGGGAAAATGATGTCCGCTGGAACTCCTCGGTTCTTGGTGCCAACAGTGCTCTGTGCCCTTTTAGCATATCGTTAACTAAATAATCCCTTTTGGTAACCCCAATTTTCTCCATTACTTAGTCTTTTCTTTTCTTTTTTGTTTAAAAGAGAAAGAAAATACTCCTACTGTTTAATTCCAACTATCTAATAACATTGTCTTTAGTTTAACAATGCTTGTCACCATTACCCATATTTACTTCAAGAATTTTATCCACTTTAATATTCAAGTAACATACAATTAATACTAGTTTTCCTATTTTTATAACAAGATAAAGGCACTTTAAGTGCTTCCATAATCCTACCAAAAATAATCATATGAAATAACCATAGAGTTTAAAGAATTTACTACAGAATAAATGTACACAGAGCACTTCCATTTCTCTACAGAAAATTAATCACGGAGTTTACCAGATTTTAATGAACAGTTTATATTTGATAGCTTGTCACTGTATCATTATAAGAAAAGTTCAAATCATGAACAATTTTCTTCCAAGAATCTGAACAACAACTGATTTAACATATTTAACTTCTAAATAACCTTTCTATATAATTTTATTTCTAAAACGGTAATCACTTATCTGTAAAAATTGTATCAGGTTGTGGTGTCCACCCAACCTTCAAGAGAGGCAATTACATCCTCCTCTTGCGCCCGAGCTCCACCTGAAGAGGTACAAGTTGACAATATATTTTTTGTTGTTACCTCAGGACTCCAAGTTCAGTCAAGGCCAGAAAACTTCAGGAATTTCTGAGTGATTTTCCACTAGTCTCAAACAGCTTAGGAAATCCTCACTCCTTCCTTAGCCCATCAACAGAACCCCTACTTCTCACTGGGATAAGTCGCTTATACCCAGAGGAGCAGGTAATAGTTCAAACTATGCAACCAACTTTCAGTTCCTGGAAACATTTACCGAGAGCCTTTTAACTTTTTCTTTCCATAAATAATTTTTATTATTCATAATTTAAAAAAGAAACATAACTTTTCCAGCAAAAAATTAATTGTTTCAGTCTTTTTCCTTATCAAATTGTAAAATTCATTTCACTAGTTAATCAACTAGTGAATATTAAATGCAACTGTCACAATATGGGTCACCACATAATTACATAGTGTCACGAATTAATGAAATTCAGTGATTCAATAAATATTGACATAAATTAGAGTGGATTATGGACAAGGATTTAAAGTAAATTCATGTCGTAGACAAAATATTTATTTGATTCAACATAAACGATTAATTAATTTTCATAGGGTGTCAATATATTGATGTTCAAAATAATAAATTCCAATAAATAGATGAACTCTGCTAATTTGAACCCACAAGTGAACCGTTATTTTTGTATATTGCATTGTAAATGCATGCAAATTCACTTATATTTTACTTCTTTCAAAACACTTATTGAAATCTTGTCTCTATATTCAGTAATATAGAATTTCAAATCTACAAGGAACAACACCACTGCATCAACATCAAATTATAAGGTCGTCGTAGATCATATCAAATTGAAAGGTTGTAGTGAATTGAGGTAACAATTTCCCATGTGCTTTGGAGAACTTTGAACTGCTAAATTTGGTGTATTGTCAGATAGGGAACTCTTTCTAGGTCGACATAATCTATCTTCTAAATATTTTACCATTTTAAATACACTACATTCTTACAAAACAAACTAGATACACTTTGAACCACCACATTTGAACTAGTGCAGAAAAGTTTAGTTAAGAACTAATGAGAACATAGTAACAAGTTTTAATAGTCCGCTCGAATCAGTAAATAGAACATTACGGTAATGTGGGTGGCTTGAGCAACAAGAAAATTTGTTACATCTATATGAATACGAGCAAGAATAACATGAAACAAATACCTATTGCACTAAATGCATGTCAATGCAGTCGTACTTCCTATCCTAAAATAATTTGATATTTGAAATGCAAACATTTATATTTATTTTAATAATTAAATTATTTGTTTTAAAATAATAGACAGTGTGACTTAGTTTCCTTTTCTCTCCCTTTGGTATTTAAAATATTTTGGGTCATTTTTTAGTCTTTTTTTCCATCATCTAGAAAGTAAGTTCCCTCCCCATTTCCTTTTGTCTTTGCACTATGTTCTGATAGGTATATTGTGCATGTTATTCTCACCCTTGCAAATACATAAATTATTATTTATTCTCTACTAGAGTTGGTTGTATGAGTATGAAAGTAACCTGAACGCTAGGTTTTCTATTTACCAATTACAAGGTAAAGCGACATTGTGGTGGGAAGAAACCAAAATCATACACCTGCTAGATGATAAGACAGTCACGTGTGAGGAATTCCAACTAAATTTCAAGTCTAAATACCTAAGCGAGAGATATTATGATGACCGAAAAAAAGAGTTTCATGAGTTATGACTAGAACAACTTATCATAGATGAGTTTGTGACGAAACTCACAAAATTTCTCAAGTAGGTACCATTCATACAAGAGGATAAACCTAAGGTGTAGAGGTTTTTAAATTGTCTTGGAGGAGTATACAAGGAAAAAATTGAATTTGACAACCCCACGACAATGGATGAAGTTGTCAGAAATGATAGACTCTACTACCAACAATTTAGGAATCGAGGTGAGAATACAAGAACATGGTTGAACAAGGATAAAGGGAAAGTTGAAATTAAGGGAAAAAGATAGAAGCCTGGCTACTTGAAAATTTGTATGCATGGAAAGAAATCGCTATTAAGTTGGACTTCTTGGAAAGAAAATATATATATTAGCACACACTAAAATAATATTTTCTATATATATATATAATATGAAATATGCATAGATAGGATTTTCTATTAAATGCAAATATTTAATGCATGATAGATATGCATATATCAGATTCTACGATGAATGTAAATAATCGACTCATGAGAAAAATGCATCTAACATTGCACATAAAAATTTAAGAAGTCACATTAGTTTTTTTTTTTTTAATATCATGTGTTTGCATGTTTTAAGTGTGATAAAAATTCCTAGAAAAATTTTAGGGTTCTTGTGTGGATGAACCTTGGTTAAATACGTTTATTCTCTTAAAAACATCTATTGTGAAATTCTTGGAAATTATTTATCGCTTTTTGTGGAAACAAATTAAACTATATAAACCATTTTCCTTTATAAAGGGTCACATGTGAACCTTGCATAACCAAATAATAACTATTTTCCTAGATCCATCAGAAAAGGAATGTGTATTGCATACTCAAAGATTAGTCTATTGTGGTAAATCTCTTTATGCACAAAAAAATATATCTATTGTAAAAAATAATAGGATTATTTGTTATTATTTATGCATTTTCTATAATATTTATGCATTTTCATTCTTTTAAATAAATTTCATATTAAAAATCATTAAAGTTTAGTAATTATTTCTTACAATGAAATCACAAGAAACCTCATAGTACTTCTCCTCATTTGATGGATTCTAAACCATAGAAACCAAGGTAAATCATGAAGTGTAATTACAAGGCTCAACACTAGATAATCAGAGAAAGTCAAACCTATGATCAACAATAACTAGAAACAATATATACAAAAAAAACTTCATATGTTACTTTAGATCACTTGAGTTAACTCTTGATAATAAAACAAATTTTATGTTTAATATGAGTTTTTTCAAAATAAAATGTATATTTTATTGAAAAATAATAAATGTGTGTTTAATATCATTTAATTTTTATTGATATTTAAATTATCTCTTAGAATAATTTCTTAGGGCTTAGATCTCTTTTATTTATTAAAGTAATTATGCTTTGTTGAACCCAAAAAAAAATATTTTAAATTAATTTTTTGATGCTAAAATTGATTTTCATTTCTCAAATTAAAAATATTTTAAATTAATATTATGATGCTAAAATTCATTTTCATTTCTCAAAATAAAAATTATAAAGTATTTTTATTATTTAAATATAATAAGGAAATTTCGTTTTTACAAATTTTCAATAATAAATTACCTTTCATCCTTATATATTATAATGGTTATACATTTATATTCATTAAATTATTACTTTTTAAAATTATATACATAATTTATTTATTATACATCGATTATCTCTAATCATTATATTATTATCGTTATAAATTTATACTTTTGAAATTATTATTTTTAATAATTATACATAGATATACATAGTGTTTTTTTATCATTATAATACATGTATAATTGTCAAACACCCTTTTTAGTTAGAACCATGTTTTGAGTTATTTTTCCTTTATTCCTCTCTTTTATTATTTAATTTTCTTTTAATAACTTTTGATGAAACATAAATAATAAAAAATAAAAAATTACATAATCAATTTCCATAATATATATTTATAATATACTTCATTTAATTCAAAATTATTATTATTTATTTTAAATTTATATGATTACAGATTTATTTTGATGCCCAATGAGGAGGGAATTCCACGTACAAGTAGTAATTTTGAATGTAAAACATTGTAAAATATTAATATATGATATAAAATAACAATGAATTTGGAATTCATATCTAATATATCAAAATAATTAGATGTATTAGTAATGGATACGGAAAAAATAAATATAACTAACATAACCATTCTATCTATACCAATAGATGTTCGAGTACTAGTAGCCATTTTCAAATATGAAAATACATAATATTTTATTCAATATAAAACAAATTATTTCAAATTAAGGAACCATTGATGAAGGTGTGATTTGAGTAAGAAAGAACAGTGGGATTTGGTCTATAGTAAACATGTTAATGATGGTAATAAAGGACATGGGATATATAAAATCATGTAGGGAAAGCTTGGTCATATTGATGAGGAGGTGGTGGCATACCATGATGAACGAGGCCAATTGTGCATTTGGTATAATATTTATCGCAATTTTAGGAAGAAAGAGCTCGAAACTCTTAGCCGGTAAGCAAGCGCCAAGGTTGAGGAGAATAGGAATTACATGGGGAGTGCTATGGGTAGTTTACCCGACTAGTGGTCGAACGACCTCTCCAAACCTCCTTCGCTCTCGTGGGTACGTGATGGTGA
This sequence comes from Pinus albicaulis, assembly GCA_034641835.2. NCBI lineage: Eukaryota > Viridiplantae > Streptophyta > Pinopsida > Pinales > Pinaceae > Pinus > Pinus albicaulis. The sequence continues at coordinate 1,688,748,239 of CM076578.1, forward strand.
AACCATCTCTTTTTATTATGTCTTCAGTGTTATTTATCACTGTTAAAATGCATTTGCATGTTTGTATTGTTCTCTTTATTTTATTATGGGAATGTTCTAGTTACGTGGCTATTTGTTGGGAATTACTTTTTCTCATAACCGTTCAGTTCACGAAATTTTTTATTCATGAAAGCCCTCCTATCCATACATAAAGTTAGAGTTTGCTTCATTTACACTCCTTTGTTAGTAGCATAGGGCTTAGGCATGGGGAGTTTCTGGTGCACGTGGAGTCATTTTGCAATTCCGACATTAGTCAAATATCTCTTGAAAAGTTAGCTACGAGTCTGAAGAATTTAAGGTCAATAGGAAGTTAGTCCAATCGAGTGATAGGTTACAATCCGAGAATAAGGTGGTTAAATCTTCATTTAAGCATGGGGTCTCTCATCCCTCGATGTAATGAAGAGGTCAAGGCCTAGGGTTACACTCTATAGGATAAGCCTCACATGTAGTATTGGGATAAGCCCCATTGAAGATGTAACAAGTTGAATGAAATCATCCTTACCAATATCTTAATAGGAAATTGTGGGTCAGAGTTATTGAAATTTTATCTATTTGTTTTCTTCCATTAGTTCTCGCTAGAAAGCTCCACCATAGGGACACCAAGACTCATATCATTATCTCTCTCCACTAGAGCCTCCCTATGTGATCAATAGCCATAGGTGAACGACTCTAGGAATTTTATTGCACGAAAAATTAGGAAGATTTTTATAAGGAACCTTTGTGCAACGATGGTATGTCCATCATCCCTTTGAAGTTATGGCTCAAGCTCAAGTAGGTGGCGTGATTAGGGTCGCGCTCAGAATAGTCCCACTAAGGTTCATAGGCATGGTAGTATTGATGGCTTGGGTAATGTAGAAACTAACACATACATAATGGGAACTCATTCAAATTTCAGAAACATAATAGTGAATGGTAGGAGGAAATTTGAGCTAAGATTGGTCCCAACGAGCAAGAGATTATGGTTGAATTTGGTTATATTTTAACAGAACCATGCCACATGTGTAGTAAATGAATATTTTAATACAAAATCTGCATATCTACTAGATGATGAAGACTTTATTGGCTAAGGCATTAATGCTTCCACTTACACGTATCCCAGGGCCCTAAGAAAATATGCAAGTAATTTAGAGGGAAGTTCAATTGATTTAGTGTAAAATCCAACAACAGAATGCATGTCTGGTAAGCATTAAAGGACATATCTGGTGCACGCCTCTCATAGAACAACTTAGATCTAGTGGAAAATATCTAGCTTTCGTAGAATATTCAGATTATTAATGCCTCTTAGATGCACAAGAATGTTTTTTTTTTTGCATTATTGTGTAGAACAGTTGATATTAGAGGATATAAAAACAATTATGTATATTTACTAGCTCGAAAAACTTAAAAATTTATGTTTTTTGGATTGGTTGTAGTTCGACCAGATGGCCAACAAGTCTAGTTTCCTAATTGGAAAGTTGAGACCATCTAGACATGGATGCGTTCAATTATTAGTGGCTAGTTTAAAATATGAAGATACATAGTATTTTATTTAATAGAAAATAAATTATTTGAAATTGAGGAATCCTCGATCAAGGTGTGAGTTGAGAAAGGAAGCATTACAGGATTTGGGTCGCAGTATTCATGTTAATGATGGTAATAAAGGATGGGGGTGGTGTGGCCACCTCAACACATGTAAACTCATGCAAGGGAAGCTTGGGAATATTAATGAGCATAGGTGGTGACATATGACAAAGAATGAGCCCAGTTGCATAATTGATATCTTATTTATCAATTTTTTGTGAGGAAAGAACTAGAAACTCGGTAAGCAGGAAGCATGGTTGAGGGCAGCAAGCATTATGTGGGGAGTGCTAAGGGTAGTTTACCAGGCTAGTGTTCGAGCGACCTCACCACACCTACTTCACTGTCCCATCTCTTTATGTAATTTTATTATTAAATTACAAACTAAAAAATGTTATCAAAATTGAGCTATTTTCAATATTGAAGTATTGGGTAGTTTCCTCTATTATTTATGCATTTTCACTATTTTAAATAAATTTTAAATTAAAATTTATTAAATTTTTATATTTTTACATGGAATAAAAGTAGGGGAAACCTGGTAACTCTTTGGATAAACCAATTTTTTTATATATTATAATCACTTTTTAATAATTTCTTACAGAGTATAGTCTTGGGTTTGATATTTCTTCTTTTATTTATTAAAGTAATTATAATTTGGTTTGATATCTATTATTTATTTATTGAAGTATTCATAAATATAGAATCAATAAATTTTAATTTTAAAATTAATTTTATGATGTAAATTATTACCAATTATTCATTTTTCAAAAAAAAATTATATAATATATTTTTCAATATTTTTATTTTTATTTAAATATAATAAGACACTCCCTTTTTTATCCAAATTCTCAATTATATATATATATATATATATATATATATATATATATATATATATATATATCAATTTCATAATCTTTGTTTCTAGTCTTTTAACATATCCAAATTATAGTGAGTTGGGGAAGCTTCTCTTCAAGCTCTTTGAGCACAGGAGTACGACTTTAAAAAAAACTAAATATTTTTTTTCTTTAGGTCCTATAGACCAAACGTTATTCTCAAAAGACTTTAACCACGACCATCATCACCATCAATCATCATTAATATAATGATTAATAAGATTACTATTTTTTAACATTATTTATTTAATTTTAATAGATACATCATGTATATTTTTATATTTTTATATTATAATCCATTTTACCTAAAAACCAAACGATCATTTGAATGTTTTCATTTTTTCCAACCATTTATGAATTAATAATTTTTCATATAACATTTATGATAACATAATCAATTTCTGAAATATATATTTAAATTATATATTATTTACTTTAAAATTATTATTATTTATTTTAAAGATATATGAATCTAAATTTATTTTAATGCTCAATATATAAATACTATTACTGAGGAGTAAATTCTAAGTACAAATAATAATTTTGAATATAAACCATTGTAAAATATTAATATAAAATGTAAATCAATTGTAAATTTCATATTTATATATACAACTCTTAATTTCGAATATAAAGACATTTAATATGAAATTAAGAGTCATAACATTTATGGTAACATACTATGAAAAATAAATATAACTAATATAAACATTTACTCTACACCAACAGGTATTCAATTTATGATTAAGCGTTTTCCTCCAACATAAGTACTAATAGTTAGTTTCAAATATGAAATATGTAATATTTTATTGAAGACAAACAAATTATTTCAAATTGAGGAAAATATTTTTGTGGGTGAAATTTACATTTATAAATAGTTTAGATTATTAATATTTTAAATATGTGTTTTTTAAAATTTTATATGAAACTAGATAAAATATGAAAAATTTGTTATATATGATAATAATTTTTTGTAAATGCTTTCAATATTTTTAAAAATAATATTTTTTTTTGAACTTCATTTAGCAAGTTTGTGAAAATGTAAGGTAAATGTTAATACAAAGTTTCACATTTAAATCTTTGGGATATTAAGTCATGGCATTGTACTGAGTTAAAATGGAAAAAATCCACGTGAAGGTTATAATGGTCGCCTTATAAATCAAACATAAAAATATATAAGCATATAATACAATATCTTAGTCAAATATAAGGGAAAGTAAGTAAGCACAAAGAACCAATTGAACTCCCATTAATAAAAAAACAATATGAATCAATCTTGTTAAAAAAATATATATGAATCAATCTTGTTAAATTTAGCAATAATGATATGAACAAATCTTGTTAAATTTGGCTGAACAAATAAAAGAATTGAACTAGTTTTTAAGGCATCTATGTGGCGAAGTAGTCCCCAAAGCCATTCCTAATGCATTGGTACATATTTCCATTGCTTTATTTGCATACGTTGTGCATGCTATTGTTTCGCTCCATGAGAAATGCACAACCACATTGGTCAATGACGTTCCATGGACGTTTTTATAAGTGACATCGTGTATTTGTATGGCAGATGGTTGCACACAACATCACGACACACATTATTTTTTATTCCAAAATTCAAAACCAATATGTCCAAAATTTATTGTGATAACCAATATGTCCAAAAATTATTGTGATATATCATATTTGTCACTTCTATGTATTTAATATTCTGTAAAACTATATAACGAACATGATTATTGATTCCAAACTTCAAAACCAATGTCCAATTTTTTTTTATAATTGGAGCACTTGTAATTAATGATGCTAAAAAATATTAATTACCTATTTCAAACCAATTGTTACTAAAGGGAAAAAAAATGTACTTTCACGCTTATTATATGCACATAAACCACTAGTATTTCAGAATTAGTGACATGTATGGAAACCATATACCCACAGACTTCAAACTGATATTTCAAGAATGACTGGAGAAAAACACAATTTGAAAAGTGGAAAAAGGACTATGATGCCCAAATATTAAAAATTTGCGCTGGATGTGAGCTTCACTCAAGTATGTTGCGAAAATATGGAATTGCCGACAAAAGTTAACTGATTACCTGAATTTTGCATGCCGAAGATGAATCACAATAATATTGATCAATGATAATCGAATTCCTAACATTATCAACAACTATGTCCTCAAATGTGATATTCCACGCATAGTTAGAACCACCCTGTATATTTGGAAAAACCATGAATTTCGTTATAATCAGGGTAGATAATGAAGATTAATATCAATCACGAACTGTAATGAATTGCTGTGTGTAACACACCAAGCTGTTATGCTTTTTAAATTGGATATTTGAACTTAAGTCCAAAGGCGAGTGGACCCCAATGGATAATAATTGTGTGGATGTAGTTAATTATTTATTTATGAAAATAAATAAAATGTTTATGTGTGCACTATGACCAAATGAGATTTTTGAGATCACTTGCCTAATCCATGAGGTTATGGAAAGAGGTTAAGACTTTCCCTAGAATCTTTCAAAAAGCCTTGAAAGAAAATTATTTCTAATTTAGATTTTTGAGGATAAATCTAAATTCCCCAATGATGAGGAAAGTAGTTGGGAAGAGGTAAAAAGCTGGAAAAGCATAAAGTAGCTTTAAAAATCCCTAAATAAGGAAAGCCTATGCAAACAGGAATAAAATCATCCTGAAATTATGGATGCAGAATTAGAAACAGGCTTTGGGGAGTGCATAGATTAAATAAGCTACTCCAGAACAAATTGAGGTTGGTCTGCTCTTGGGAGGATCTCAGCAAGGGGGTGAATTCTAGAGATAGATGAATTCTAAGGTTGGGTGGATTTGGTCATAAGAGGAAGTGGTATGCATACTAGTCCTATAAAATTTTATTATAAATAATGTTATGGATTATGCAAAAATAATCTGGTAGCAATTATTATTTATGTTAATTGCAGTTGTTATTCCTTACATTTAACAGAGTTAGTTACAATAAATTAATCATATAACTTATGTATAGTTGTAAGGATGTATTCTATGGAAATTATCAGCCAGAATCTCTAAATCCGTTTATGATTTAAATCTGGAGATAAATATAATAACTCCATCGAAAGAAATTTAAAAATCTAAGTTTAAATTATTTCCTAGGTACAGATGTAATTATGTAGGTACAAAGAAAAGCTAGATTTTATAATTTGATGAATGACTATAATTAAAAGTAAAGGAACCGTAAATTCTGTACCATTGCAGTAACGTTTAAATTCTAGATCTTAGATGTATAAACTACTAGACTGGTGCATAAAAGAAAACAAATTACATTTTATGTATATAAATTCATATACAAGGACAAGTATAGAAGAGTACATATATTATAAAGTAAATTCAAGAAAATTTATACTATGTCCTCACTGTAATAATAGAAGAGGAAAATTTTGTAGAATTCTGCATTAATTAAAATATCAGAAAAATTGACAAGAAATCTACTGAATAGAAAACAAAAAAATTATGCATGCTAGCAGAGCTAAAGAAATTTGGTTAGCTGATAGCTAATTAAATTGTATATGTAACTGTAAAATCTACATATACTAGATAATTTTATAGACTACTGAAATTAGTGAAATTTCTTCACTTCCATTATAAAATTGGAATATTTAACCAACTATAATGTTATAAACATATTGAGCTATTAAAGTTATACCAAAATGCAATCAAAGGTAATACAATTAAAAATGTTTATAAATGAATCCCATTTTGAGATACAACTAGAAACATCCTATCCAAAGTATAAAATTTCGTATACTTATGTTTATATATATATATATATATATATAAGTATACGAAATTTTATATATCTGATAAAATTTGAATATTGATGATCTAGCACTGTTAAAACATTTAATAATCAAACTGTAAACATAAATCATTTAACAGTGTAAAATAAGTTCAATAATAAACTTCAAATATGAAGTTTAAATTGTAACTATCGTTACAGATTTGACATCGAAACCCTTTTTACGAAGGTATAGGGTTCCAAATACAACTGAATCTTTTAAAATGAAAAATCGTAAATATGGATGTCCCAAATCTCATAATATCCGATGCGAATATTCATAGTGAAACCCTCTGGTATTTAACCTGGATATAATTACAGAGTGATATTAATTAAAAAGTCAAGGATAAGGTAGACAATACTCTTACTTGAAATTGACATTTTAGAACTGAGATCAGGCATCATACCCATTAAGAGGAGGCGAAACGAAATTTAAAACCTGCAGTATATCATAAGCATAAAATGAGAACTATGATAGAATAAAATAGTCAACGGAGATATAATAAAAATTTATGAGAAAGAAATCATAACAATACAGAGACGGCCAAGGAGAATACTTACTCAAAAATTTAATTGGAGAAGAACCCGTTAACAACAGACAAACCAACGTTCTGGGTGGAAATTTTGGGATGCACGAATCATGCAATCCCAAGAGGAAATTGAATCCAAATTTGTATAAGTACTGAGATAATATGATAATGGGAGAAATGGTTTCAGTTCAAGAAACGCATATGAATGCTCATAGAAGAAATCGAGAAGTAAAATAGAGTTTAACATTATGTATACATATATCCATTGGTAGAATTTTTTAAACAAAACTTTAAACAAGTGAACTGAGTCCGATGGATTCTAAAGTGCGAATGAATAAATACACACAATGAAAATATATATAGATATCAGAACTTGAACAAATTAATACCCTAAAAATGAAATCATGTAATTACTATTCACAGAGATATATAGTGAAAATCTATAGCTATGTTATACAACGAACGCACTATAAGTATCTTTTGACAAGAAAATTTGAATCAAGCATTAAGATTTCCCCTTAAAACAAAACTATGTTGCTATTTATTTGAAACATGAATACATAGAACGCAAATCCAGCTTCAATATCATCACCATAGTTGAAGTCAAATAATCAGTAAGCTAAAGCTCTAACTCTTAACAAGATTAAGCAAATACTGAGTTCGCATAATGCTTATTACCTAGACTTTAAAGACATATAGGCTAAGTCTGAGTTCATGGCAGACTACTAGCCGAAATCATTGATAACCATAGTGAATAGTGACTGTAACATCCCTTTGAATCTGGTGGCAAGAGCGAAACCAGAGAGAGAGTTCTCAGGAAATGCCGAAGAATGGAATAGTGGTAAAAATGAAACATTTAATACATATGGATTTCGAGACCCTAAACTAGATCCAACCATACAGTTGGAAATCATCCATCACTTTTCTCCAAATCCTAGAATTGACCAGAGACAGTACAAAACCCTAATCGTATTAAATCTCATGTGTACCAGTTCGGATAGAAAGTAAATGTAAGCTCAGAAACGTAACTTATACAAATACACCAAGATATAGTTGTGTGGCTCAAAAAATATCATCGGTAAAATGCCTTTAATACCAGAGTGCTATTCACTGTAACCATAATGACATAGCTACATGTGTCATCACTAAAATTTCAAAGATTTTTACTATGGATTAACATACGTTTATATATATATATATATATATATATATATATATATATATATATATATATATATATATATATATATATATATATATATATTCCATAATAAATAAAACGTGTAGATTTCGGTTATCAATACCAGCAAATCTATATAACGTGACACATATATCAAATCGTTACCTAACATCAATGCCTTACAATTGGCAACGTGAATGAATATATTATTTCATTAAATTGTGATGTAGGCTTCATATGGTTACATTATAAAAGTAAAAATTCTAGGTATGATGGTGTGGAACATAGTTAAGTTTTTGCAATTAAAAATGTATTAAAACTATATGGAATATGATGGAGATAAATAAATGAGTTGAGGACATGAAACCATATGGTATATGGTAGAAATGCCAATAACTCTTAAGCAAACTTTATTATAAGGAAATTTTTTAAATAAATTCTACTATTATGAAAACCATTACTATGTAGATGTATTTTCTCTTGTGGGGTATCCTCCATATATTAAAGGTGAGGTTGAGGTAAAGGTCTTAACAATTGAAATTGTTAAAATGATAGCAAGCTGTTGTACCATCATGTATATAGAGGTATATACAATGGTTAAGAGTTAGGTAATAAACCTGACTTTAGCAAATGATATTTTAAAGGAATTCAATAAGAGAGAGGTGTCTCAAAGTTACAAGCTACAAATCCATATATAAAAATAATAAATATGGGAAAGAGGTAATAAATGAAATTGAGAAATAAATATTGACATACAACATAAAAATCTATAGATATATATATATATATATAATAAATAAAAAAATAAAAAATAAAAATTGTTAAGTGTAGAGACATTACAAATGGTATCAGAGCAATAGTTGAAACTCTAGGCAACTTATGTGCTCACCTAGAAAAGTTTATGCTGCTGATTTCACCAATGTTTCTTTACTGTACATTGAACAATACTATGGGATACAGCTACAAACCATGATTGGAAAGGACAAGCTGTATGTGGATTTGGGTGGGGGAGAAAACACGCCAGATCTAAATAAGGTTATGTTGCATGAATGCAACAAGGAAAGGTATAGCTTGAAAGCCACAGTGACAGGCTAGCATATATAAAATAAGAGAAAGGTTAAAACACTAGACAAACTATGTAACCACACCAAAATGGTATGCTTCTGTATGAAATTTAAATTTTACTAATGTAAAAAGTTGTATAGAAACACTACCGAAGTATGGACCTACGAATGATGAATCATGAGAAGGGGCTATTTTTCACCAATGAGAATCAAGACAAACTTGTTTCGTACTTACTCCTATACCAATCTTAGTAGTGGTAAAGTTAAGGTAATAATTGAATATGAGTTACCCTTATGCTATAATAATGATCAGTCTATAGGTGTCAAAATATTTAATGGAATATTAATGGTTAACAGAAAGCGGGAAAAATCCTAAGATATTTACAAAATTAAATATAGGCTGTTTCCATTTAAGGTTGAAGACAATGAATAAAATTCGTTTTCAGACCTACATAGGTGAGAAATGGAAGTTATAAATTGATGTTGTGTATTAAGAAGTAACCAGGGTTATCTATAATAGATAGTGGGATTTCCTGGAAGCAGAAAAAATTGAAAGTTAGAAAACCAGAATCCTGAGAATTCTAAAGAATAAACATGACTTGTAATTAAATTTCATACCTTATAGAGTGATGCAAATCATATGCTCAGCTGATAGACCATCATAAAAGAAGAAAAATGAAGTAAAGAAGTTGTATACAACTGTGTAACGAAAGCTCATAACCTAGTTACATGAAAATTAATAAAATTATGCTAAAATTATTAGACTGTATTACATTGGGTTTGGATGAAAGAAATTGGTAACCAATATGGGTTAAAATATTTTCTTGGAAAATGATAATAGAACTATTATCAGATGAAAGTTCAAGTGGAATGAAAGTAAAGATAGTAATACGATATGTTTTTTCATAAATCCATAGGAGAAAAGTAGTACCTACGGTATTGTTAACCATAATAAATACACCAGATCTATGATACAAACAGAATGAAATAGCTCAAACCAGAGAAAGGCCGAGTCCCAATCCCAAATCTCCAACTCGAGATGCAACGGTTCTTATGGGGTAGAAGCATAAATTCAAATACAATCAGATAAAAAATCACAAAAGAAATGAAAAGTTGGGTTAGAAACCATCGGCCTTTAATTATTTAAAAGAAAGTGCAAACCATGAAAAAGAGACATGGTTAAAATAAAGTATGGGTAAACATAGAAAAACAAGAATCTCTATCTGCATTAGACACCAGGTCTATATCAGCATGTACTGAAAATTTTTGTCCTAATTGGAAAAGAAAAAAATTAAATTCATAATATCACCAGTGGCATACTGGGGGATAATTGGAAATATATAATAAGGAATACATCGTATTGAAATAGATAATAGCTACAGTGGAGCATTTCAATCTAGGACAGATTGAAAAATGAGCTATACAGTTATGGGGTATATTAACATATCCTCTTTGATGTGTAATGAAAGGATAGTAGTTGAAGCAAAAGAAGTAATTATAACTGAAGTAATGCAAAATTACAGTTTTAATTAAATCATGTATGTAAGTTAGAAGTATCAGAAATCTTGATTGAAAAATATGCCTATATATATACATATATAGTCGGAACAATAAACCATCAGAATGAACACTATAAATACAATGAGAGGGATTATTAACTTATAACTTATGGGAGAGGAAGTTTTAACTTCTAATGAACCAGTCAAGCATACCAATATAATTTCAGAAATGTCAAATCAATTTCTACATCCATTAAGGATGAGAAATGAATGTACAATGGGAATGCAGTGTAGGCGGGGAAGAGAATTAAGTGATTGATATATATACATACAAAATTTTGGGGTTCAATTGTGTAGGAAGATGATAAAATGAAGAAGTCACAAACAAATGACTTGATTTAAAAATTTTGTATGTAGAAGAATTGTAAGTAAAGAAACTACATCGAGTGCACTATCAAATAGAAAGTATTGAATTATGGGTACTCACACCCATAAAATTCTGCTGTTATAAAATTTAAATTCCCTTATTTTTAAATTTTTGGATAGTATAATAGCACTACATCCCACAACTACAAACCTAGAGAAAGGAGGTTGAGTTGTATTTGGATTTGGGGTGTGGAGGAAACCCATCAGATCAACATGTGTGGAGGAAACCCATTAGATCAAAACTTTGGCACAAAAATTTTAAAGCTAGTGGATAAAGTTGAGGAAATTTTTCTTCAACAAAGTGGAAAACAAAAAACAAAACAAAATGATAAGTGGTGTAGGGTGGAAGAACCACAAACCTCTCAAAGTTCCAAGAATGGAATAATGTTGCATATTAAAAAATCCCAACCCAAGGAGGGTAAGAGGATAGTTGTGGATGAAATTCCAGAATTAGTTCCAAATAAAGAAGTTAGTTATAAGATAAAGATAAAACTTATTGTTATATGAAAAATTGGTGGGAGTTAAAATAGAAGCCATAAGAAGTACTACTGATTAAAATCTATGCAATCTATGTAAGACTAAGTAGATTGTGGTCATGTTGGTTAAAAGGGGAGATAGAACCCCAAAGAAAAGCATAAAATGCTGAAAAAAAAAAATTTGAATTGAATTTTTTTAGGAAAATTGATCATGTTTTACTAGTCAAATAAATCATAATATAATGAAGTGGGATATAAATTGGTACAAGCCTAGAGGGGTAGTAGTAAAGCTCAAGAAGAGTAAAAATTGTAGTAGTATGGATATATCTCCTTTGTAACCGAGAAAAAAAAAAAAGTGTTGGGATGGTTGGGATATCTCAACAATTTGAGTAATGCTCAAGTAATAAGGTATTAAATTACCTTTACAAATTTCTAAAGAAATGTCTCAAATGAGAAAGAACTTAGTAGAAATATATATATATATATATATATATATATATATATATATATACAATTTTTATTCAAACAGACAGAGGATTCGAGTTAAGTTCAAGAAAATGAACCCTAGTATCAGAAAAAGATCTGATATACTATGAATAATTCAGAAAAGAAATAGTAAGCTGATGGAAAAAGGGAATTGAATCATAGACCTTACTAATGAGCCTGGTTATTACAAATTAAATTGATTAGCTATCAAAAGAAAACAATACGAAAGTACTGGTAGTAGAACTACGAACTAAGAAAGGGTAAGTATAACCCTCCATATGATACAGTTTGTTTTCTTTCATTCATAAATACTAATGAAAAGTTGTAAATTTTTTTAGCTAAGTGTGTAACAGAAAATTTTCCAGTCCAGAAACAAGGAGAAAATGGTGAAAATAAGTGCAGATAAATCACTTGGAAAATCAAGAAAAGCCAAACTAGACTAAGTTTGTGTGAGAAGGGAATCTCACCGAAAGACAAGCTGAGATGATGGAAAAATATCCATTTTTATTTTCAAATTAAACTCTATGATTTAGCTATTAACACCGAGGACGGTGTTTGTTTTCAGAGGGGGAATATGTAACACCCCAAGCTGTTATGCTTTTTAAATTGGACATTTGAACTTAAGTCCAAAGGGGATTGGACCCCAATGGATAAAAATTGTGTGGATGTAGTTAATTATTTATTTATGAAAATAAATAAAAATTTTATGTGTGCACTATAACCAAATGAGATTTTTGAGATCACTTGCCTAATCCATGAGGTTATAGAAAGAGGTTAAGACTTTCCCCAAAATATTTTAGAAAACCTTGAAAGAAAATTATTTCTAATTTAGATTTTTGAGGGAAAAATCTAAATTCCCCAATCATGAGGAAAGTAGTTGGGAAGAGGTAAAATGATTAAAAAGCAGAAATCAGCTTTAAAAATCCCTAAATAAGGGAATCCTAGGAAAACAGGAATAAAAGCATCCTGAAATTTTGGACGCAGAATTAGAAACGGGCTTTGGGGAGAGCATAGATTAAATAAGCTACTCCAGAACAGATTGAGGTTGGTCCGTTCTTGGGAATATCTCATCTAGGGGGTGAATTCTGGAGATAGATGAATTCTAAGGTTGGGTGGATTTGGTCATAAGAGGAAGTGGTATGCATACTAGTCATATAAAATTTTATTATAAATAATGTTATGGATTCTGGAAAAATAATCTGGTAGAAAATATTATTTATGTTAATTGCAGTTGCTATTCCTTAAATTTAAACGATTTAGTTAGAATAAATTAATCATCTAACTTTTGTATAGTTGTAAGGATGTATTCTATGGAAATTATCAACCAGAATCTCTAAATCTGCTTATGATTTAAATTTGGAGATAAATATAATAACTCCATAGAAAGAAATTTAAAAATCTTAGTTTAAATTATTTCCTAGGTACAGATGTAATTATGTATGTACAAAGAAAAGCTAGATTTTATAATCTGATGAATGACCATAATTAAAAGTAAAGGAACCATAAATTCTGTACCATTGCAGTAATGTTAAAATTCTAGATCTTAGGTGTATAAACTACTTGAATGGTGCATAAAAGAAAACAAATTACATTTTATGTATATAAATTCATATACAAGGACAAGTATAGAAGAGTACACATCTTATAAAGTAAATTCAAGAAAATTTATACTATGTCCTCACTGTAATAATAGAAGAGGTGAATTCTTTAGAATTCTACATTAATTAAAATATTAGAAAAATTGACAAGAAATCTACTGAATAGAAAACAAAAAAATTTATGCATGCCAGCTGAGCTAAATAAATCTAGTTAGTTGATAGCTAATTAAATTGTATATGTAACTGTAAAATCTACATATACTAGATAATTTTATAGACTACTGAAATTAGTAAAATTTCTTCACTTCCATTATAAAATTGGAATATTTAACCAGCTATAATGTTATAAACATATTGAGCTATTAAAGTTATACCAAAATGAAATCAAAGGTAATATAATTAAAAATGTTTATAAATGAATCCCTTTTTGAGATACGACAACTAGAAACGTACTATGCAAAGAACCTGATATATATATGTAAACAGAAGTCTATGAAATTTTATATATCTGATAAAATTTTAATACTGATGATCTAGCACTGTTAAAACATTTAATAATCAAACTGTAAACATAAATCATTTAATAGTGTTAAATAAGTGCAATAATAAACTTCAAATATGAAGTTTAATTGTAACTATCGTTACAGATTCGACATCGAAAACCTTTTTACAAAGGTATAGGGTTCCAAATACAACTGAATCTTTTAAAATAAAAAATCCTAAATATGGAGGTCCCAAATCTCATAATATCCGATGCGAATATTCGTAGTGAAACCCTCTGGTATTTAACCTGGATATAAATATAGAGTGATATTAATTAAAAATTCGAGGATAAGGTAGACAATACTCTTCCTTGAAATCGACATTTTAGAACTGAGATAAGGCATCATACCCATTAAGAGGAGGCGAAACGAAATTTAAAACCTGCAATATATCATAAGCATAAAATGAGAACTACGATAGAATAAAATAGTCAACGCAGATATAATAAAAACTTAAGAGAAAGAAATCATAACAATACAGAGATGACTGAGGAGAATACTTACTCAAAAATTTAATTGGAGAAGAACCCATTAACGACAGACAAGCCAACGTTCTGAGTGGAAATTCTAGGATGCATGAATCATGCAATCCCAAGAGAAAATTAAATCCAAATTTGTATAAGTACTGAGATAATATAATAATGGGAGAAATGGTTTCAGTTCAAGAAATGCATACGAATGTTCACAGAAGAAATTGAGAAGTAAAATAGAGTTTAACATTATGTATACATATATCCATTGGTAGAATTTTTTAAACAAAACTCTAAACAAGTGAACTGAGTCTGATGGATTCTAAAGTGCGAATGAATAAATACGCACAATGAAAATATATATAGATATCAGAACTTTAACAAATTAATACCCTGAAAAGGAAATCATGTAATTACTATTCAGAGAGATATATAGTGAATATCTACAACGATGTTATACAACGAAAGTGTCACGTCCCCCAAACCCATTTTTTTTTTTTTTTTTTCCTATACTATGGGATTCTGTTATTAAGTGGAACTTTCATAGTTTTCATACTGAATCACCTACAATGCAGACTGTTATCCGAGGTTTAGATTCTTCTCAGTACTTACAGAAAACCCTGGAATACAAGAATTTCCATGAGGATTTTTTTTTGGGGCTTAACTTCCCCTCTTCTCAGTTCATATAGTAGACTTGTATAACTACATATTTTACCTTGTATTTCTCAGGTTTTTCTGTGCAGGATGATTACTAGGCCCTTCATCAAACTTCCCAGTTTGCTGGCCTACAAATTTTTCCCATATGTTAAAGCTCCAGCATCGAAGTATAGATGTATGCCTCCTCACATACATCTATCTCTACGCAGTTCACCACCATTGCTCCACTACTTTCCCAGTAGTTCTATGGATGGAAATCAGATGCTCGGCTCATGGTATTTACCCAATGCTTACAATCGTACTTCACCCAACTGTTATCACACACTAGATTGTTCAATAGGATTTCCCACTCAGTTTATTGTTACAACCATCCAACATGTGTGACATTTTGGTACAAATTCAGCTGTTCCATGTGAAAACTAGGAATCAGCTCCTCGTGCTTCAATCAATTGGTGGTAGAGAATACTACGCTGGATAGTTTAGAATTTCTAGTCTTAGATCATCGTCCTTAATTAGGGTTCAACTTCTACTTTCAGATGATTACACTTACCTTTAATGGAATAGTTTAAATTCTAACTATTACCATTCTCTTCCTTGGACCATACATACTGAACCCCGATCGATTATCACAGGGTTATTGTTTCTTACTTTCTGTTAGTGGTTACAGGGGGTTCTGTGCCATCAATATTGTATGATAGGTTTAGTTGTTTGGAACTTACTGTTCATGGTTACTGGTTTGTTACCATTTTCTGTTTCTACACACAAAACTTAAATACTTCTTTCAAAGATATCAAGCTATACATATACATAATTATTAGATTGGCTGTTTAACAAACCTATCATCTCAAATCTCATTATTTCCAGGTACTCATACCTACACCCAAACATTTGTCTCTACTGTCAATAGTTGTATTTGCAATTACATAATGTACTGAACCATTAATCCATCTAACAGTGGCATACTGCAACTTATCATACAATTCATACATTCCCTAATGCACTATAACATTGCAATTTCATAAATTGAGTAAAGGATTATACATATCACAAATTCATAAAATTCATAAAAGCCTATAACATCACAAATTCATAAATTGAGTAAAGGAATATAACATCACCATTTCATAAAAACAGAGATGATTAACACAGACTTACAGATATCTCTAAATTTATGCATGCACACCTCTACCATGACCAGTCCTCCCAGCCATAGAATCCTCTTTATCTCCCAGGATTCACCCCCGAGCAGAGATCCTCCCAGAACAGACTAACCCCAATCTGTTCTGGAGCAGCTTATTTAAGCTGTGTTTTCCCCAAGCCTGTTTCCAATTCTGCGTCCAGAATTTCAGGATGCTTTATTCCTGTTTAGCCTAGGCTTCCCATGTTTGGGATCCTTTAAAGCTGCTTTAAGCTTTTCCTCAGCTTTTCCAGCTTTTTCTCACCTCTTCCCAACTACTCCTCTTCATTGGGGAAATTTAGATGTTTCCTCAAAAATCTAAATTAGAAATAATTTCTTTCAAGGATTTTTGAAAGATTTGGGGAAAGTCTTTTTCCTTTTCCATTACCTCATGGATTAGGCATGTGATCTCACTTTCTCATCTGGTCATAGTGCATGCACAATATTTTATTTATTTTTCATAATTAAGTATATAACCATATCCACATAACAATTATCCATTGGGGTCCACTCCCCTATGGATGTATGTTCAAATGTCAACTTTGAAAAGCATAGAACTTGGGGGTGTTACATATTCCCCCTCTGAAAATAAACACCGTCCTCGGTGTTGACAACTATCGACTTAGTTCATTTTGAACTAAATTATGAATGTTATTCCATCATCTTAGCTTCTCTGTTCTATGTAACTTTTCAGCAGTAAAGCGCTCCACTGCACCTTTACTCTAGCTACTGGTCATTTTCGCGATTCAATTCCTTCTCGCTTTCATCTTTGAGGCGACTCTGGAAGGAAATTCCTCTTCTGGTTCCACCTGGACCACAGGTCAAATCAATCATGTGAGAAGCACCATGTACAAAAATTATAACGTTTCCTTTCCAACAAGGAGACATGAAATATATCAGGAAATTTAATAAGCAGGGGCAGGGCTAATGTATAAGCCATTAGTTTTCAGCAGAGTATTCTCCTGCCTCCACTCTATTTACTGATGCCTTATGCAGGTTGGTTTTCTTCCTACTTCTTTGCAAGAAGTCTGTATGGAAGATCTTTTATCCTGGTTTCTCTGTCCACAATTCATACCAATGTAAGTAAGATCAGGTACATATAATTGATAATTCACAACAGCATCCTGCATTTCAATAACTTAAGACATTCAGTTATTAATCAAACCGTTTAGATTCATAATAGTTTAGTGTACTTTTAGTACACTACTTATCCTTCCTTGTTTTGCAGTGAGATTCTTTCCTCGCACCACTTGGTTCAGTTCAGCTTTTCTGGATTTTCTAGGTGATTTATCTTCACCTTTTTCCTCTTTGTTTCCAGAGTGCCCAATTTCTTGTTACACACTTGGCTAAACAATTTCTCAAATTTTTCATTAGTACACATAAATGAGAGAAAACAATTGGATCACATGCATGGTTATGCTTACCCTTGCTCATTTTATAGTTGTACTTCTAGTATCTTTTCATTGTTTCTTTTGTTAGTTACTTAATTTAATTAGTAACAACTAGTTTCATTAATAATCTCTACAATTCCATGCCTACCTCTCACATGAAATTGTACCCACTAGTTCAAAACTTAAGTGAACAAATTTGGAGCTGAGGGGTTTACCCCACACCCAAGTCCAAATTACACCTCATCCTCTTTTCTCTCGGTTTGTAGCTGAATGATTCTCATAATTTCTCTGTCTTTGAATTTAAGACTCAAGAAATTTAAATTTTAATAAAGTTTTCACCACAAAATTTTATAGTGTGACTCCATGTTTCCTTTTCTAGTGATAAATGAAATTTCTAAAATTCATCATATTCACAATTATTAATTCTTGAAAATGTCAAAAATAAATTTGACACAGTTTCCCCTTTTTCAAAGACTCATCAGCTTATATAGAATTAATTAAAATGAAAAAGATTTCATAAATCATAAAAGTATTCCAACTTTTTCCTGAGTCATAAAGAATTCCTTCTTTTCTAATGCATAAAAGCATTCTATTTTTTTTTCTAACAAAAGCAACTCATAAAATATATCAACTTGAAAACATAATTTATTTCCATGAATGAATATAAATTATTATAATTAAAATAACTAAGGAATCATTCTTCCACTATTTCAAGAATATTCCTCAAGTAAATCATCAGGAAATTTTCAATTTATCCCTTTATTCATTCATGCCTAACTCAATGTAATGGTTCAACAATTACTAAATCAACCATTTAAACTGTAATTCAAACTTGTACTTCACTCTTCTTTTCTTTTTCTTTTTTCAGTTTAATTACCTATACCCCTTTCTTAACTTTATCCTGAAGGTAAATGGTTCTATAGATATATATATCTTTGCACACATAACCATCTAAATCGATTACCAATAGGCTATGCCCATATTCCTCCACCTTGTATATATATATTCAAATAAAGTGAAACTTATAAAGTATAAACTCTTTGTTATATGAGCCATGATATTTCATATCATTAAATCTTCCACTCTTTTTCATATACATAGCACCACTCTATCTATATATATAATCCTCAACATAACCTAACCTCCACCATATATATATAAAATCTACCATATATATAGATTTCACCCTATATATATATATATATATCCACCATACATATATATAAAATCCACTTCTTCTAGAATTATTTTGCTATCTTAACTTTAATTTAAACTCCACCCTTTTTAAATTAAACTTTAAAGTCTACTTTAATTAAAAGCCACCTAACCCAAAAGGAATACCTTACCCCTTTTCAACTTCTATGATGAAAAAAAAAAATCATTTACCCATCCTTTAATTACCACCAAGGAACTAAAAGGATATATATAATGTTCACCTCAACTATGATGATAATATAGTCTAAGGATATATTATGGACATATGAAATCTTTTTGTGAATCTACGTCAAATCCTCAGCTCAGTTCAAAGGTGTATTTATTTCCCTTCATATCACTTCAGTCATATAATCTATATATATATATATTGTTACATATATATTATATTAATATTAAATATCCTACCCATCGAATATTCAATATTAATATTTAGTATTATATTAATACTTTTTTTTTTTTCTTCTTCAGGTATCTTTGAATTCCATTATCAAATCCATGACTCTCTTAAAACTATTTCCATTAACTCCATATATCTCACCTAAATATGACATAGGATAGTTGTATAATTTATATAAGATTTGTATGCATCTTACCTCTAGATATATACCATATCTAGGTATATGTCAAATTCATATGCTCCAAATTTTTTTTTCTTTTTTTTTTGTGGTTTACTTGTTGATAGAATACAACATTTCCCTCTAGCTTTGTATGTTTCTTCTCATAGTGTGACTATAGCATTGTATCATTAATATAGCATGATATATTTGTGAGCTCGTTATGGTGTCACATATATTACCCAATGTCATTATAGTAATATACAATTTCCATACCTCTAAATTTCATAACCCATCTTTGTATGCAATTATGATTATATATAACGTATACAATTATGATTATATATTATATGAATATTACATTATACATTACCATAATGTAATGTAATGTATATTACCATCATAATTATACATTATATGAATTTATAGTCCATCCTTATATCATATATGGGTTTGTGGTGCCATTATCGGTGTACCATTATCATTATAATGGTATATGGTATAATTGTATAATTCGTCCTCATATAATTCAAATGGAACTCTTATCGGTTATTACTTCATACCCATTAAACCACGTGATGTATGTGTCCATTCTCTTGTGTTCATCAACGACTACAATAGATGTCTTATTTTTAATACCTATTGCATATAACTCTGGAATCACTGAGTACGGATTGTACATTTTATAGTTTTATTTCTTTTAACCTACGTATGTATATATCCAGAGGTCGGGTTGCACTATTTAAAGACGCCTTTGAATACATATGTATATATGTGGCGGTCATATTCACTCATCAAGTATCGGTCACCAATTGTGAATGCATCGCTCTGTCCACCGTGGCACGACTTAACAAATTCGAGCGGAGGTAAAGGTAACCTACGCCGCATCTAACCCATAATTACATAGCGCTGTATACCAAGTCTCACGCCCTAACAGCTAATGATTTCAGCGTCTTTATGTTTTCCTTTGATATACACAAGTATGATTATTCTTTTGTCGGAACGGATTGACACTGACTCGGGATGCAGAGCTCGTTTTCTCCTGGTCTATTCTGGATGGCTCGAACCATGCCCATTTGCCTTGCCAGCGTACCTCACTGCCGTGTTCATCGACTAAGGATCGTGGGCGAACCTTCCACGTGGCCTGTATTTACCTTCGTGATTGTTTGGCTTCGCCATTTTTCTTGTCCTTGTACCCACGGCGCCACACGTCCACGGCTCATACGATACCTGAGTTATCTGATCGGGATATTGGATACTGCTCTACCTTTCCCAGGTTTCAAGCTGAATAATTGCCGTGAGGAATGGGGTTCTAACTATTGATGAAAAAGTTCTTCCTTCTTGCAGACGCAACAGCTCGCCGTGCGAGGAGGTTGGA
Organism: Pinus albicaulis; assembly: GCA_034641835.2. Taxonomy (NCBI): domain Eukaryota; kingdom Viridiplantae; phylum Streptophyta; class Pinopsida; order Pinales; family Pinaceae; genus Pinus; species Pinus albicaulis. Next base: position 1,688,769,200 of record CM076578.1, read on the forward strand.
CATTGACGGCGTACCTCAGTTATGGTCTGGCAAGCGCTTGAACTTTATCAGTCCAGCTGTGCTCGCACTGTGTAACCTGAGCGATGGCGTGACCTAGGTTTCGTCTCAGTACCTACGTGCCGCCTACACCAGGTTTTCTCTGCATTCCTTGAACACACTTGGTACGCTTCTGTCAAAGAAGCAGAGGTCTTATCACTGGCCTCGGAATTATCTAGGGTGCGGGAGTAGGGAGACTTAGGGTTCAAGCGTTGAAATTTCTTGGGCCTCTCTATTTACCCTATGTTACGCTCGGCCTTCCGGTCATTAGAGCGAGGGTATCACGCGGCCGCTTGTGATCGCTGAAGTGGTCCGGGAATCAGTTTATCCCTGGATGCCGAGTTATAGGTTAGGCATCTTAGCTCATTTCAACATAGTTTAAATGTTAATTTTTCCTTCACGTTTTTGCACCTCTGCTCGGCTGTGACACTAATGGTTCAGCCGGTGAGCATGCAGGTTTCGCAACCGATCATTTCTTCGGTCAGCCTGTATAGTATAAGTCTGAATCTTCTACGGGCTTTTTTTCTGCGGCTATACGATAAAACTACTTCACTGTATATTTCTTTGTTGTTGTATTTATTTGCTTTCGGTGGCAGCATTATCTGGTTAGTTGGCTAGCTTGCGTCCTTACTGTTCTATTCGAACTTCAAGGACTGTCGTTCGACTCACCCGACGTTTTCGAACTTACAGGTGTTTATGAAACGTCTCGATGGGTGAATGTCGACGGCGAGATCCGTCGCCCAAGTCTGTGTTTCCATCGTTTTTCTGATTGAATAGAATGTGCGATTAAGTCTTGCGAGGCAAGGGGACCGATTTGTAGTGTCGGTTGCCCACCTCCGTAGACGAGAGTTCACAGTTATTACTCCTATTGCGTTAACTGAGGGAAGGATAATCTCCCGAGCGTATATTCTGTTACGCTGGCCTGGGGAGGTTGAACAATCCACCTCTGTTCTATACGAGAACGTGTTTCCACGATTTTCATAATTTTATTTTTTTTCGTCTGTTGGTTCTCCCACGATTTAAAACTGGATGATGCCGTGGTATCGTTAGGATTTCTGTTAATGGTGGTTTTTCGTGTGAGGCGTCCCGGTTGTGACCCTCCTCCACGTAGAGTTTGACTATTCGTTGTAATTCTTCATATAGTTTATGTAATACTCTCCACTGTATTATGTAACCTGGTAGTAACGAATAACTTTGTGTTCGCTCTCGGCATATAATTTAACCTAATTCCTTATTCCTGAATGGTAATTAAATCGCAGGCGATAATCACTGCGTCTTTTATTTGTCGGATTTGCTATGGGCGATTTTTATTATTTGTACTACGCATATTGTGCAAATCCAGATTTATCAGCTATCTACTGAACTTATCCTGCATGTATATATATTCAAAATCGACTTAGGGTATGCTAATGCTTGGATTATGTGCTATCTCCGGTAAATACCACGCCTCGGCCCATTTATTTATGTTTATTAGGTTTCCGTGACAGTTGTGGTTACTAATTTGAAATAGAGCTATATATGATAGGTGCCTCACATAACGGTGACAGTTATATGTTGTATGCTTTATTCGTGGTTGATTTAAATAGAAGTTTAAAGTTGTATTACATGTGTCGAATACACTACTTGAATTTAGTATTAAGATGGATTTATATGTTTGATCTATAACCTTATGAAGGTGGGAACAAACTTCGAAGGTAACGTTGCATTGATAAAGTCGAGTTATAAGTGGAGGCTTTGCACTCATAAGTAATATAAAACCTTCATGAAATTAGAATACTCTTTTTCTAATAAAATATTCATAGGATATATTGCAATGTATTTACTTCCCTCTTTCAAAGTTTGGTATCATGTATTCTCATGAAATTAGAATATTCTACTTCTAACAAAATCTTCATCTGATATATTGCAATATGTTTACTTCTTTCAAAATTTGGTATCAGGTATTTTCATGTTGAAGGAATATTATTTTTTTTCAGCATACACAATTTAGCAGCTAATCTATTACTTGACTCTACATGGAGATAACAAAAAAATTAACCATCTATAGAGCAAAGAAACTTCAGATTTAAACCTATATGGGTTTAGAGACTCTGGGGTTTCTATTCTATGGACTCTTTGGTATACAACTAAACAAAATCTGAAGGGTGGCTACCCTGGAATGGATTTTGTCAAATGTAATACCACAATTTCCCATAAAAAATATATTAAACGTTATATGTAGCCAATTCATATTATGCCAATATGTATGAACAACCTTTACTCTTATCTCTAGAAGTTTCTTTTCCTATGTATCTAGGGAATAAATATAAATTCATTGTTCTCTTGTTTTTCATCACAGTAAGGAACACTTAGTTTAGCAGTTTTAAGAATGGAAGTCATCCTTCTATACTCCTTGTAGTCTTTTCTTGGCCTCTGCATGTTCCTTCTACTGTATTAATATGGTTTCAGATTTATTTTAGCAGTTTTAAACCGATTATAGGTTTAACCATTCTGGTATATGAGCCTCCTCATATTACTCCAATAACAATGCTTCTACTTCATCACAATCTGTTACCTGTATACCTGAAAGTATACCTGACAGTATATCCAAAATATTTGTATACTCGAAGTACTGTTTTTTTTTTTCATAATTTTTATAACAGTGAACCCTTTCCTTGTGAGCACATATCTTGCCCAATTTTTGAACTTAAGCTCCGATACCATTTGTCACGTCCCCCTAACCCTTTTTTTTTTTTTTCCTATACTATGGGATTCTGTTATTAAGTGGAACTGTCATAGTTTTCATACTGAATCACCTACAATGCAGACTGTTATCCGGGGTTTAGATTCTTCTCAGTACTTACAGACAACCCTGGAATACAAGAATTTCCATGAGGATTTTTGGGGCTTAACTTCCCCTCTTCTCAGTTCATATAGTAGACTTGTATAACTACATATTTTCCCTTGTATTTCTCAGGTTTTTCTGTGCAGGATGATCACTAGGCCCTTCATCAAACTTCCCAGTTTGCTGGCCTACAAATTTTTCCCATATGTTAAAGCTCCAGCATCGAAGTATAGATGTATGCCTCCTCACATACATCTATCTCTACGCAGTTCACCACCATTGCTACACTACTTTCCCAGTAGTTCTATGGATGGTAATCAGATGCTCGGCTCATGGTATTTACCCCATGCTTACAATCGTACTTCACCCACTGTTATCACACACTATATTGTTCAATAGGATTTCCCCCTCAGTTTATTGTTACAACCATCCAACATGTGTGATATCCTGGTACAAATTCAGCTGTTCCATGTGAAAATTAGGAAACAGCTCCCCGGGCTTCAATCAATTGGTGGTAGAGAATACTGCACTGGATAGTTTAGAATTTCTAGGCTTAGATCATCGTTCTTAATTAGGGTTCAACTTCTACTTTCAGATGATTACACTTACATTTAATAGAATAATTTAAATTCTAACTGTTACCATTCTCTTCCTTGGAACATACATACTGAACCCCGTTCGATTATCACAGGGTTATTGTTTCTTACTTTCTGTTAGTGGTTACAGGGGGTTCTGTGCCATCCGCATTGTATGATAGGTTTAGTTGTTTGGAACTTACTGTTCATGGTTACTGGTTTGTTACCATTTTCTGTTTCTACACACAGAACTTAAATACTCCTTTCAAAGATATCAAGCTATACATATACATAGTTATTAGATTGGCTGTTTAACAAACCTATCATCTCAAATCTCATTATTTCCAGGTACTCATACCTACACCCAACCATTTGTCTCTACTATAAATAGTTGTATTTGCAATTTCATAATGTACTAAACCATTAATCCATCTAACAGTGGCATACTGCAACTTATCATACAATTCATACATTCCCTAATGCACTATAACATTGAAATTTCATAAATTTCCTAAAGGATTATAACATCACAACTTCATAAATTTCATAAAGGAATATCATATCACAATTTCATAAATTGAGTAAAGGAATATAACTTCACCATTTCATAAAAATAGAGATGATTAACACAGACTTACAGATATCTCCAAATTTATGCATGCACACCTCTACCATGACCAGTCCTCCCAACCATAGAATCCTCTTTATCTCCCAGGATTCACCCCCGAGCAGAGATCCTCCCAGAACAGACTAGCCTCATTCTGTTCTGGAGCAGCTTATTTAAGCTGTGCTTTCCCCAAGCCTGTTTCCAATTCTGCGTCCAGAATTTCAGGATGCTTTATTCCTGTTTAGCCTAGGCTTCCCATTCTGGGATTCTTTAAAGCTGCTTTAAGCTTTTCCTCAGCTTTTCCAGCTTTTTTCTCACCTCTTCCCAACTACTCCTCTTCATTGGGGAAATTTAGATTTTTCCTCAAAAATCTAAATTAGAAATAATTTCTTTCAAGGATTTTTGAAAGATTTGGGGAAAGTCTTTTTCCTTTTCCATTACCTCATGGATTAGGCATGTGATCTCACTTTCTCATCTGGTCATAGTGCATGCACAATATTTTATTTATTTTTCATAATTAAGTATATAACCATATCCACATAACAATTATCCATTGGGGTCCACTCCCCTATGGATGTATGTTCAAATGTCAACTTTGAAAAGCATAGAACTTGGGGGTGTTACAGAAAGCACTATAAGTATCTTTTGACAAGAAAATGTGAATCGAGCATTAAGATTTCCCCTTAAAACAAAACTACGTTGCTATTTATTTGAAACATGAATACATAGAACAAAAATCCAACTTCAATATCATCACCATAGTTGAAGTCAAATAATCGGTAAGCTAAAGCTCTAACTCTTAACAAGATTAAGCAAATACTGAGTTCGCATAATGCTTATTACCTGGGCTTTAAAGACATAGAGGCTAAGTCCGAGTTCATGGCAGGCTACTAGCCGAAATCGTTGATAACCATAGTGAATAGTGACTGTAACATCCCATTGAATCTTGAGGCAAGAGAGAAACCAGAGAGAAAGTTCTCAGGAAATGCCGAAGAATGGAATAGTGGTAAAAATGAAACATTTAATAGAGATGGATTTTGAAACCCTAAAACAGATCTGACCATACAGTTGGCAATCATCCATCACTTTTCTCCAAATCCGAGAATTGACTAGAGACAGTACAAAACCCTAATCGTATTAAATCTCATGTGTAATAGTTTGGATAGAAAATAAATGTAAGCTCAGAAACGTAACTTATACGAATACACCAAGATATATTTGCGTGGCTCGAAAAATATCATCGGCAAAATGCCTTTAATACTAGAGTACTATTCACTGTAACCAGAATGACATAGCTACATGTGTCATCATTAAAATTTCAAAGAGTTGTACTATGGATTAACGAATGTTTATAAGTTTTATATATATATATATATATATATATATATATATATTCCACAATAAATAAAAAATGTAGATTTCAGTTATCAATACCACCAAATCAATATACCGTGACACATATATCAAACTGTTGCCTAACATCAATGCCTTACAGTTGGCAACGTGAATGAATATATTATTTCATTAAATTATGATGTAGGCTTCATATGGTTACATTATAAAAAGAAAAATTCTAGGTATGATGGTGTGGAACATAGGTAAGGTTAAACCATTAAAAAATTATTAAAACTACATCGAAGATGATGGAGATAAATAAATGAGTTGAGGACATGAAACCATATGGTATATGGGTAGAAATGTCAATAACTCTTAAGAAAACTTTATTATAAGGAAATTTTTTAAATAAATTCTACTATTATGAAAACCATTACTATGTACATATATGTACTCTTGTGGGGTATCCTCCATATATTAAAGGTGAGGTTGAGGTGAAGGTCTTAACAATTGAAATTGTTAAAATGATAGCAAGCTGTTGTACCATCATGTATATAGAGGTATATAAAATGGTTAAGAGTTAGGTAATAAACCTGACTTTAGCAAATGATATTTTAAAGGAATTCAATAAGAGAGAGCTGTCTCAAAGTTACAAGCTACAAATCCATATATAAAAATAATAGAATATGGGAAAGAAGTAATAACTGAAATTGAGAAATAAATATTGACATACAACATAAAAAGTTGTATATTAAAAAAAAAGTATTTTTTAAGAGTAGAGACATTACACTGTGACATAGTGAAAATTTCAAAGTTGATTATAAAATGAATAGAATTACTTAAAAGAGTCATACACTTGCGAAACCAACATGCCAAGTCTTGATTCTAGCTCCGTTGCAGGTTTCGCTGAAAGTGATGTTTTGGACAAGAATGTCATCAATTTTGGATACTCCTCCATTTTCTCCTAGGCTTCCAATGCTACAAAAAAACACAAGTACAATTAAAATTTCATTATTACTGTCTCCAATATTTTTATTGTATTTTTTGCAGGATAAGATCAAAAATACTTATCTCACCTAATGCCATGGCCTGGGCCACAATTTATGTTTTTGAAATTTCTAATGACTCTTACTACAATTTTTCTTTTCTTTTCTACCCTACTACAATTCAATAACTTTTGTCTTTTATATTTTTACGTCGTTTTTTGACGAGATTCTATTACGTTTTCTATATTATTGTATTTTTCGTTTGGTCGCAATTCAACAAGATTCTATAATTAATATTAAAATTTTCATGTTCTCTCCCTATATTTTATGTATTTATTAACAGTACACTGTACATAACCTAATGCATCAGAATAATGTCACCACTACCTCATATACTCTTTCCTTAATTTTGTTCAACTATCCTTAGTCTATATTTTCCCTTTGTTTCTATTAGTTCTCCTTCTAATGATACTTATATAGTTATAGAGATATAAGGTCACCTCCAAATTATATATTCCATATTATTCACAATAGAGAACTATTAAATTGTTGTTTTCTTATGCATCTATTTATTAAATAGCATAAACTTAGGTATGTACAGGAACTATATATTACTCCATCTACTACCACTATATCCATATACCCATGTACCTTTTTTGAATAAAACAATTATAATTATATTGCATTTAACTTATAATTTTCCCATCTAATTCCTTTTATATTTCTATTTCTACTTTTTTTATACATCACCATATTACTCCCTTTTAGGAAATGACACTTTCTTATTCATTAACGCAACTATGCTAATTGAGTTCCAGTTCTTATGATAATGGCACTTTTAAATTCTCTTATCATTATGGTGACTTGTCACCTCGTTATTGTCATATGGCTTTTGCAATTAATGTTTGGCTTCCTTATGACTGTATTCCTCTTAATTTCAAACACCTTTCCTATATACGTTACCTTCTACTCTTTGCACTCCTCGCAGAATAGAGGGTCAGTGCATTAAATGCGTTACTTGAAAATTCTCGGGATATGATCTGGAATCGTATATCAATTTAATTCACTGAGCTTATCCAAGAAATGTTTCCTAATGGTGAAAATTTAGTAGAGGAAACTCATGATGAGAACAAAATATATGTTAATCATGATTTCATAAAATCTAACGTTGGCAGGAAGAACCACCATATTCCAAAAATGGATATGAGGAAGTTTGATGGAAAGGATCCTATAACATGGATACTATAGATGGAGCAATATTTTGATCTCCATAATGTGCAAAACACACAAAAGGTACGCATTGTAACTTTACATTTAGAACAAAATACATTTGTATGGTATCGATGGCTTTGCTCCCGTAAAAAAATTGTCACTTGGTCAATTTTTATGGAGGAAATGATAGCACATTATGAGGATAAAAAGAGAAACACCTTCTTTAGCCAATTGATAAATCTCAAACAAAAGGGTTTAGTGGGGGAGCACATTGATGACTTCCAAAAATTGAATATAAGGGTAACTGATATTCCAGAGGAACACAAGATTGATCTCTTCATAGGTACTTTAAAGGATAACATCCAACATGAAGTTCGCGTTTTGGAACCTGATTCATTAGAGAAGGCATTCAGGTTGGCAAAAAAAATTGAATGTAAAATTATGGCGACAAGGAAGCCTACCACTCACTTCTATAAAGAAGGAAGTGTTGCTACGCCTAGATTTCCACAACCTACAAGGTTGACACCACAACAATTGGAAGAAAAAAGAGCAAAAGGGCTTTGCTACAGTTGTGATAGCAAATACACTAAAAGTCATAAGTGTGCTGAGAAGAAATTATTTTACATAGATTGTGAAGAGGAAGAAGAAAATGAACAAGAAGAGGATATACACCAGGAACCAACCTAAGAAGAGGAAGAAATGAGTCCGACCATATCGTGTAATGCATTGGCAGGAATTGCCACTCCTCAAACTCTCAAGATAGAAGGACATATCAAGAAGAAAAAGGTAATAGTGTTGATTGATTCAGGTAGTACCCATAATTTTATTCATTGTAAGGTAGCGAAGGAATTGAATTGTTTCCTATACCCAACACCAGAATGTCAAGTGATGGTTGCAAATGGAGGAACTATAAATTGCTCTGGAAAATGCCATAATATCAAGCTAACCATGGGGGAATATGTATTGAATAGTCCAATTCTTTCCATTCCTATGGGAGGTATTGATGTTGTACTAGGAGTACAATGGTTACAATCTATGGGGATGGTAGCTTTTAATTTTCAAGAACTTTTCTTGAAATTTTTTTCAGAAAGGAAGTCGAATTACAGGGTATTGCAGGGAAGCTGGGAAAGATAATAAGCTCTAATGTCATGAAAAAGCTTCTAGAGAAAGAACAATGAGGCATAATTTCACAAGTGTGCTCACTAGAAGTTCCAACATCAAAATCATCTATTTCTGCAGATCTCCAAAAAGTCTTGGACAATCATTCCAAGGTCTTTGAAACTCCAAAAGCACTCCTACCTATTCATGATCATGATCATGCTATTCATTTGATTCCAGGAAGTGTTCCTCCAAACATCAGGCCTTATAGATATCCTTAAATCCAAAAGAGCTAAATTGAACGTATGATTGCAGAAATGTTAGAGGTGGGTATAATTCAACCTAGTCAAAATTATTTCTTTGGTCTTGTAGTATTGGTACACAAGAAGGATGGATCATGGCGCATGTGTCCGAATTATAGGGAGCTCAATAAGCTCACCATTAAAGATAAATTTCCCATTCCTGTGATTGATGAGTTATTGGATGAATTACATGGAGCAATTTATTTTACCAAGTTGGATCTTCGTTCAGGATATCATCAAATTAGAATGAAGACTGAAGATATTCCAAAAACAGCATTTCGAACTCATGAGGGTCATTATGAATTTTTGGTCATACCTTTTGGCCTTACCAATGCACCTTCTACATTTCAAGGGTTGATGAATTCCATTTTCAAGCCCTTCCTTAGAAAATTTGTGCTAGTATTTTTTGATGATATACTAATCTACAGCAGGTCTTGGAAGGATCATGTTGAACATGTTGACAGGGTGCTCAAACTATTGCAGGAGAAACAAATTATATGCAAAAACATCCAAATGTTTCTTTGGAGTACAAGAGGTGGAATATCTGGGTCATATTGTATCTCACGAGGGTGTTAAGGTAGACCCTAACAAAATTAAAGCCATTAAGGAATGAAAATTCCCCACAACCATAAATCAATTTCGAGGATTTCTCGGGTTAACAGGGTATTATTGAAAGTTTGTTAAGAATTATGGGAGAATAGCAGCACCTCTAACAACAATATTGAAGAAAGATGCATTTTCATGGACTTCTGAAGCAACTAAAGCCTTTGAACATCTTACAGAGGCAATGTGCCTAGCACCAGTCTTAGCTACGTCAGACTTCACAAAAAACTTTATTGTGGAATGTGATGCCTCAGGAAATGGAAATGGTGTTGTTTTAATGCAAGAAGGAGGACCCATTGCTTTTAAAAGTTGTCCAAGAAAAGGAAATTATTTACAGAAACCTATTTATGAGAAGGAAATGTTAGAAATACTGCATGCACTAAAGAAATGGAGAACTTACCTAATGGGAAGACACTTCAAGGTAAAAATTGATCATGATAGTCTTAAACACTTTTTGGAACAAAGACTATCTTTAGATGAGAAGCAAAAATGGGTCACAAAGATGTTGGGTTATGACCTTGAAATAATATACAAAAAAGAAAAGCTAAATGTTGTTGCAGATGCACTCTCAAGAAAGAAAGAAGAAGTGGAAGCATTGCTTTGTGCCATTTCTATTATCCAACCAGATTGGATAACTGAAGTAAGAGATGAATGGAAGAAGGATGAAGAAGTGTGGACACTCATTCAAAATTTGCAGCAAGATCCTAGAATATCTGATATATTTAGTTGGAAAAATGATTCCTTATAGTACAAAGATCGCTTATATCTTTGTAAGAATTCCCAACTAAAACAAAAGATTCTTTTGGAATTGCACACTTCTCCTTTAGGAGGACACTCAGGATTTTTTAAAAATTACCACATTTTGAAGAAAGAAATTTTTTGGGATGGCCTTAAATCTGATATTAAAAATTTTGTGGCGGAATGTTTGGTTTGCCAGCAGAATAAATTTGAGACAATTAAGACCCCGGGTCTTTACAACCTTTATCCATTACAAGTCAACTTTGGGAGGAGATTTCAACGGATTTTATCACAGGTTTACCTAAGTCCAAAGGAAAGAGTGTCATCATGGTGGTAGTTGATAGACTTACCAATTATGCACACTTTTTTGCATTATCTCATCCATTTAAAGCAAGTGCAGTTGCTACTACATTTATGGACACAATTCAAAAGCTACCGCTTGACTTCGAGGTTATTCGACGACAGAATCCCATTTTCTTGGAAATTTTTCGGGACGAAGTTATTTTTCTTGTTTGGGTACTCAATTAGCTCATAGCTCATCTTATCATCCTCAATCCGATGGTCAAAGACGGAATGGTAATAATGTTGGAAGAAGATATCTTTGTTTTTATTATTAGTAAACAAACATATTGGTTCAAGTGGTACAATGGTTCAAGTGGACACCTCTAGCTGAATGGTGGTATAACACTTCCTTCCTCTTTGCAGCAAAAATGACCCCATTTATGGCACTTTATGGATATCATCCACCATCCGTCATGTCTTTAAGAGAAAAGTCGAAGGTTCAAGCAGTGGAAGATCACATTGAGCATCAACAAGAAGTTCTCCAACTCTTAAAGGACAACCTGAATTTGGCACAAAATCGAATGAAACAACAGGCAAATCAACATCGTAGCGAGAGAAGTTTTGATATAGGAGACTGGGTACTTTTACGGATACAACCATACAAACAAATGTCCCTCAAGCAAGCTACAAAGGATAATAAATTATCGCAAAGTACTATGGTCCTTACAAGGTATTTCAAAATATTGGTACTATGGCATACAAATTGGAGCTTCCTGCGTCCTCACGAGTGCATTCAATTTTCCATGTTTCATGCTTAAAGAAGATTATAGGTGAAAATCTTCCAGTTCAAACAATATTACCAGAACTTGATGAGGAACGAAAAATCATATTGGAACCAAAAGAAGTCACGGAAACAAGAACTCGACAGCTACGGAATCGATCAATTTTAGAGTATCTCATCAAGTGGAAGAACTTACCCACTGAATATTCTACATGTCAGGATGAGAATTTTATACAGAAGCACCCAGTGCTACTCAAGCGTTGAGGACAACACGTTTTTGGAGAGGGGCATGTTAGGTCCCTATATTACTAGTATAGTCCCTTATTGTTGTTAGTGTAACCCCCTTATTGTTATTATTGTACCTTTGTAACCCCCATATTGTTATTATTGTGCCCTTAAATTATTATTGTTAGGTCGGCTAGGATTACATTGTGGCGCACTAGGATTACATTGTGGCCCCATGGACTCCTATATATAGAAAGGAGGTTTTGTAATTTGAATCATCCAAGAATTGTTCATTCATGTAATGTATTGGAGGTTGCCCCCTCGAAGTGGCTTATTTCTAAGGCGTTGATATCTATTTTCTTCTCTTTTTGGAGCTGGTTTCACAACATAATTCAATTTATGTTTGTGTTTGGAAATCTCGATGTGGATTTTTCTGAGACGCCTTCAGATAAATTAACTAGTACTTGGAAAACTTCCACTGTGGGCGGGCTTTTCATTACATGAATCCGAGTGAAGAGTCTGGATCCTACGCCACGTGTACAGTGATTACCAAGGTAGGTATTAGGGTTTTATCGTATATCAATTAAGGTTTTCAATGGGAACTTTCATTTGGACGTCCCCCATTTACACCACAAACTCTTTTAACAAGGTCCCATTGTTAACGTGAAAATAAGAGATCAATCTACACCATTGGTTTCCCTATCTTCATGTACAGGTATGACTTGCATACTTAGACCAGCTCACTACTATATTTTTTTCCGTTGTTTTATTTCTTTTTCTTTTTCTGTTAACTCCTTGTTCAGATATGGTTTACTATTTCTTGTCTCTTTCAATTTCTCTTATGCAGAAAGGATTGTTTCGTTCAACGATGTTTCTCTCCATGTCTTCTTGGCATTTCATTACTTTGGCTCTTACACCTTATGGCATTCCAGCCAAGAAATCCATAAGGACATGGGTAAGGCTGCAGTCACCTCTGTCGTTATTGCTGGAGAGAAATTTCATATTGGGGTTTTATTATTTTAATTCACCATATTTAATATGATGGACGGTTTTCCAAATATTCTCTTGAAGAAGTCGGATTCTGTTCTCTGCATTCTATTGAATTGTTCCTTCTCTTTCATAAATTTTAAGTCAATAGTTTCTCACCTGTGTTCCTTTTTATTTTATTCTAGGTGTAGCAGAGGGACAAAAATCCCATCTCTCTCAAGTATGACACAGTATCATTTTCTATTTCGTTTTTCCTTACTAGTTTTCCTTTATAAGGTGAATATGGCTAATCTTGGATATGGTCGTATACAGGTAAGGGCAGAAACGTGAAGCTGGGTTACACTTTTGTGAGAATCGGGGGCAGAAAATTTTTTTCGGCAATAGTTCGACCGAACTTTCTTAGAAATTTCGGCTGAACTTTTGAGTCCGTTTAGATTGACGGCACAGTGACGGCACAGCAAACAGAATTTTTGCCAGAGGTTTGGAAAACCGGCAACAGGAGTTCAGCCGAACTTATAGAAAAGTTTGGCCGAACTTTTACTTTCGGTCGAACTATTTTCTATAAATAAATCAGCCAAGAAAGCTGTAAGGTTACTGTTTTCATTTTTGGTGCGATTTTTGCTACTCTGTTTCTGATTGCCACGTTGGTCGATTTGTTGCTCTGTTTTTGATTGCAGCGTTGGTCGAGTTGTTGCTCTATTTTTTGTTGTCATGTTGGTCGAGTTTTTGTTGGTCGAGTTGTTGCTCTGTTCCTGCTGGTCGATTTGGTGCTCTGTTCCTGCTGGTCGAGTTGGGCTATGTTCCTGCTGTTAGATAGTTACGTCGGCCATCGTGAAAATCTGCCGGGTATGTAGTTACGTCTGCCATCCCTAAAATCAGTATGTAGTATGTAGAATCATCCACACTCTTCCATTAAAATGATATCATTTGTCTCCCTGAAATAACAAAGTGATGGGAAACCTCTTGGAAGTGAAAAAACTATGTAAAGTGCTGTGAAATTAATACATACATATATATATTTTAAATTTTTGTTTTAGGATTTTTCTATCTAAATATGCTACTTGCATTTTTTAGTAGGGATGAATCAACCGGAAGGTTTTTCACGGTTTAGAGGTTCCATTTGCATTGTAAGTAGTTTATTACCTTTGGCAGTTCACAATCACATCCCTTTTTTTTCTAATTCAGATATATACCAGAAAATACTAGAAAATCTTGGCTAAGCTTCTTCAGTAGTGAAATGAAAGAGATTGGATGAATATTTGGGAAACTGATGAAAAAAATATTTTTGAAATATTACATTCTTCTCTGCAAGGTAAATAGTACTATGACATGGTCCAAAATATTTGATGCAGTCACAAAGAACTTAACACCTTAATAAGTTTTAGCGTATATCTCCACTGCAGCAACAATAAGATTAATGTTGATTCATCTACAAACATAATGGTATTTAACCTCCTCTAGCTTGCATGTCCGTTAGGAAAATAACAAAACACACCAACCAACTGCAATGGAACAATTATCGAATTAATGCAAGGACTAAAGTAAGTTGTCTACACCAATGTGGATACTAATTTTGGCAAGAGATCAAATTGGGAATACTCTTTTTTTTTTCTTAAAGAGGGGTGCGGTAAGGAGAAAAACTCATAATAACTTTCAATTGTCACGTTAGCTAAGCCATCATGCTACATATAGTTGTGTAGTGCAACTGATCAGTCCAAAAAACTAATACAGTCAGATACATGCCATCAAGCAGGTATGAAAACAGTCCCAAATATAAACATATTTTTAGGAATATTTCAAATATATAAAGTTCTCCTGTTTGCCTTGTAGGTGTTGTATAATGATATCATGGTTTTTATTGTAGTTTTCAACTTTTTAATACTAGTTTTTTTCAAAGAGAAAAAATTCATAAACTTTCATTAGAGAGAGATTACATGTTACATATAGCTGTGTAGTGCAACTGATCAGTCCAAAAAACTAATATAGTAAGATATATGCCAGCCAGTAGGTATGAAAACAGTCCCAAATATAAACATATTTTCAGGAATATTTCAAATGTTTGCATAGTAAGCTCGGTGCTTAACTTACTATACCTTTTTAATACTAGTTATATCATCATGGTATCTAATACTATGTTTTGACTTTCTAAGAGCAATGAACAATTATGGTTTTCATTGTAATATGATTATAGACATATTTTCTTTATAAAATAGATTAATCAGCATGGTATCATGGTTTCTAATGTAATATGTAACTTTTTAAGAGCAATATATTATGAAGGTTTCTAATAGTATTCTTCACTATCCTTCTCTTGTCCTCTTCAACTATGGTTCAAATATCCTTCACTATGTCCTTCTCTTCAACTATAGTTCAAATATCCTTCTCTATGTCCACATATTTTCTTTATAAAATAGATTAATCAGCATGGTATCATGGTTTCTAATGTAATATGCAACTTTTTAAGAGCAATATATTGTGAAGGTTTCTAATAGTATTCTTCATTATCCTTCTCTATGTCCTCTTCAACTATGGTTCAAATATCCTTCACTATGTCCTTCTCTTCAACTATAGTTCAAATATCCTTCTCTATGTCCACATATTTTCTTTATAAAATAGATTAATCAGCATGGTATCATGGTTTCTAATGTAATATGTAACTTTTTAAGAGCAATATATTGTGAAGGTTTCTAATAGTATTCTTCACTATCCTTCTCTATATCCTCTTCAACTATGGTTCAAATATCCTTCACTATGTCCTTCTCTTCAACTATAGTTCAAATATCCTTCTCTATGTCCTCTTCAACTATAGTTCAAATATCCTTACCCTTCTCTTCAAATATAGTTCAAATATCCTTACCCTTCTCTTCAAATATAGTTCAAATATCCTTACCCTTCTCTTCAAATATAGTTCAAATATCTTTTTATACAATGATGCCAACTTCTAAATTCGTCCTCCTCTTCATCTATAGTTCAAATATCTTTGTCTTTAACCATAGTTCAAATATCTTTTTCTATAGTTCAAATATCTTTCTCTTTAGCCATAGTTCAAATATCTTTTTCTACATGGATGCCAACTTCTAAATTCCTATTGTTCAAATATCCTTTTCTACATAAATTCCAACTTCTAAATTCTTTGTCTTGATTCTTTTTCCTTTTTTTCCCTGAATAGCTAGTTGCTTGTAAAATTTGAGTTTCCAAAAATCTGAATATGTCTATTGTTCTTCTCTTCAACTATGGTTCAAATATCCTTCCCTATGTCTCTCTCTTCAACTATAGTTCAAATATCCTTTTCTATATTTCTAAATTCTTTTATAGAAATAAAATAATTTGGCCCCTATTTCTAAGGTCATTTGAATTGATGCATAATCAAAGTAAAACTCCATGGCTTTCGATTGATCATTATCAATACTTTATGGAGGGATAAACTTGTAGCATGCACCATTGAAACTCCTTCAATATTTCCATTGTTCTTTGGCTCATATCCTTCTTTATCTCCTCCTCTTCAACTATCGTTCAAACATTTTTCAAATATCCTTTTCCAGATGGATGTCAATTTTAGATAAATTCTTTGTCTTGATTCTTTTCTTTTCCCTCTTCCCCTGTATAGCCAGTTGATTGTAAACTTTGAGTTTCCAAAAATGTGAATTTGTGAAAGCTCTTTTTCGTTTGTAAATAGTGGTCGATTTTTGCAGGTGATTTGAAGATAAAAATAAAATAATCTGACCCCCTTTTTTATGGCCATTTGCAATTGATGCACTTTAACTAAAGTAACTCCATGGATTTGGATTAGTACTGGGGCATTAGACTCTTTTCCTTGAAGCAAATGGCTAAGAAATTTTTAGTGTGTGAAGGATCACATCTTTCTTTTGAAAGGAAACCTTCTCCTTAGCAAGTCAAAATCCCCCATTGGAAGAGATTTTGAAGACCTACAGGTCTTTAGATGATTTCCACAAATGCTAGGTCACCTCCAGATTTGAACTAGACCAATATTGAATGACCTAATACAAGTTTTACATATTCCAAACATTTTGAAAGAAGGAACATTCCAGGAAAACATGCCAAGAACATTTCTTATTGTTTCTGGAAAAATTAGTATTGTTATCACCTTCAGCGAACTAGATGGATCTACTTTGAAGTCTTCATTAAACTATTTCCTTTTCTAATAATTCTTTCTTTCTCCCCTCCAAAATTTTCAAAGACTGCAAGTCTTTTTCAGTAAAAATTGCATTTACATTATTGTCAAAAAGCCTAGAAATGAATTCTTCTACTTCTAAAAGATCCTTTTTATTTTCTATTGCCTTCTTTTTAGACTAGTTAGTAGCCACTTTCTTAACTCTTTTGATATTGTCCACAAAGTGTTTCATTAAAGTTCCCCCAAAGCTTCAACATATTTTAATCAAATGTTTGTAATTAAGAATCCATCCATATCAATAAAGGTATAATACTTTGGTTCATATTGTCCATTATGTTTGTTATTCTATTTCCTTTTGTGATATATTTGAGTAATATTTGTAAGTTGTAACTTTCGCTTTGAATATTTCTATTTGGCACACCACAAATAGGAATTTAAACTATTAAAATAATTAATATAGATTTAATTTGATTTCAGATTCAGGCATTGAAACAACACACCATGATCTATTTCAAATTTAAAAATAATGGTTTTAGTCCTAGGTGAATTTGATGAGGAAATTACATCCTATTTCTCCCCCCCTAGCACAATTACCAGTATAGTTAGAATTTAACAGCCCCAAACTGGATTTTACTCTCAGGTTCGACCTGAAAACATAGTTTTTCCTCAAGTTTCTCCACTGGTTCTATGTCCAACTTGGATAACCTACAGTTCAATATCCTTCTTTCCATTTTTTATATCCCCTCTTGGATAACCATAATATCTTGAAATGGAGCTAGCCAACTCAAATACCGTATTGCAAATCCCTGGCTAAGTTAGATGAGGATTACATATGGTCTTGAATGAGCATTTGGACTCTTTAGATATATATCTAAAGAGTCCAATAGCTCATTCAAGACCATATGTAATACATAGCGTATTCATATAATATATAAAACTTTAATCCATGTGCTTAACCTTAACATTGACACAAATGGAATTTACAATTTTACTCACTGCTTTATGATAGAAAAATATGCAGATGAATATTGCCCACATATACGAAGTCAAAAGGGATAGATTAAAAATGGATGCTTTGGTCATCTATAAAAGATAAATTAAATAAGCATGACATATTAAAGTAATGTAAATTAGATATGCGTACCAATTATGTTCATATAACACAACAAATAGATGATTCAATACAAATGTCACATAGAAGCATTTGAATGTAAATTAAAAATGTGTAATAATTATGTCCTCGTTTAATATGTAAAATATTTTTGGTTGAATCCACATGAAAAACAAGACTCCCAATTGTGAGAAGAGGAAATTGCATCCTATTTCTCCCCCCTAGCACAATTACTAGTACAATTAGAATTTAACAGCCCCAAATTGGATTTTACTCTCAGGTACTGGAACCTCTACAAAGGTTTGACCTGGAAACATAGGTTTTCCTTAGGTTTCTCCACTGGTTCTATGTTCGACTTGGATAACCTACAACAAAATCCTTCTTTTCATTTTTTATATCCCCTCTTGGATAACCATAATATCTTGAAATGGAGCTAGCCAACTCAAATATCGTATTGCAAATCCCTGGCTAAGTTAGATGAGGATTACATATGGTCTTGAATGAGCATTTGGACTCTTTAGATATGCGTACCAATTATGTTCATATAACACAACAAATAGATGATTTAATTTACAAATGTCACATAGAAGTCATATTTATCTCATGGGTCTTCAACTTAAATTATATATAATCGTTTGACCCCCAGAAATGTCATTTAATACCTCAAAATGACTCCAAAAGGTTTTATACCTGAATTATCCACCCCCCATTAAAATGACCCTACTAGTTGATTCTTTTAGTTTTTTCACTCTATAAGCATCAACGTACGATTATGCATGATGGAGGATCTCTAGCACTTTCCCTTTCTAATATATTTAATAATCTCAATATTTATTTAAAAGTATCAATAGTATTTCGACCATGAGATTTGAACAATGTGATGTCGTTGAAATACTATTGATACTTTTAAATAAATATTGAGATTATTAAATATATTAACAAGGGAAAGCGCTAGAGATTCTCCATCATGCATAATCGTATGTTGGATTTGGTGATAATTGTCTCCATATTTTGGCTTTCTAACCCGCAAAACATAATTATTTTACAAGGGAGGGAAGGAGGGATGATCACATTGACTTTCTTGATGACATGTCTATGAAGATTAACTACCTCAAGATCTATTTTTTTGCGTAGGGAAAGAGACACACTCCCATGTCTGAGCATGAAAACGTTCTTTGATATTGTTAATGCCTATAGTGTTTACTTCTACAATTTCTATAGGCAGAGTCTGTAAAGGGCCAGGTAGCCTCTAGATCTCATCTTTTATGAAAGGTGACATATCTAGTAAATGCCCCTACAGTCGATCTCTGGAATGGATCTAAATAGAAGTTCTTCATTTTAGTATCCGTAAAACACAACTCTAAGGTAAACTATGTAGATGTTCCATTCATCATGAACACAAACTTCACAAGCTTGAGGTAATGAACACGAAATAAAATTCCTTCTTGGAACAGCTTCATGTGCCTCCTTGGCTTTGGAGCATTTTCCATGTTTTCCATAACCAAGACCCAAATAATTAGGCCCTTCTTGAAGAACATTTGGATCAACTATGCCTTGTACATGCTTGTCTTTAAAACCCTTTACTTTCATAGCACATTTTCATCAAAAATTTGGACCTTATTCCTCTAATGTCTCTCAAAAGCACATACACATTCATTTTCAGAGGAAATTAAAGGCAAAAACCAATAGCTAATTCTTCTAACTAACCTTGACTAAAATGAGCTAAATTGTACTTTGATACAAACTTGATTTAAATTGTCCACCCCAAATTAGGCACCAATGATTATAACCTTTAATTAGCTAGCATTGGTTTGTAATCATCATCTCAAAATGACCTAGTAGATGAAAAATTACCATGTTTGTAATCATCGTTTCACACCATCTACATATGACCCTTCTACACATTATATGATTGAATTCATCCGCTCTACCTAGACCATGATTCATTGTGACATTAGGTGAATAAAGGAAATTTGATAAGGAAGGGATCACTATAAGTTTGTCCTCCACCCACTCCATATCCAGTGATTGCCTATTTTTTCTCTTCCAACATTTTATTTTGGAAATTCATTTTGGTAGTTAATTCTACTAATAGTCACAACACACCTGGAAGTCAAAGAAATTGTTGTATACACTACTAAACTCAATTAACATTGTTTTTTATTGGACTTTACAATAACAAACAACGTAGAGTTCATTAATGTAGTGTGGTGTGGCTATCGATAAAATTAGCTGGTAATGAATTTCGAGAATAGAAAGCTGGAAGTGGAAAATTGAGAAATCACTACCTATGGGGCGGATGCAGGAGGACAAACTAGAAACTATCCTCTGCTTATAAATTGTATTTTATTCACCTGTTGTCACAATCATTCATTGGATAGGTAGAGAGGATGACATGCCAAAAATTCATGCATATAATATGTAGAAGGGGTCATGTATGAGATGGTGTGAAGTGATGATGATGGACATGGTAAATTTTCATTTGCCAGGTCATTTTGAGATGATGATGAAAAACCAATACTAGCCATTTTAAGGTTATAATAATTAACAAGAAATATGGGGAAGGAAATTCAAATGTCTCATCATGGAAATTATAAAAATTTTAAGGATGGGGTTATAAGCGTTATGGAAATTGTAAGTGCCAAATACTGAGGAACAAGCCATATTTGCTTCTCAAAAACTTTATTTGATATATTCTTAAAAAACCAAGTACAAATTGTAGTAATCCTTCTTGCCTTCCATATAGATAATGAAAATGATTGTCCAAGTCTCATGTTGCTTCTCATGTTATTTTATAAACCTTGATTGGAAAGAAAAATAGGAGGGCAAAAATGTAAGAAATATAGAACATACTGGATTTAACAGCCCCAAACTGGATTTTACTCTCAGGTACTAGAACCTCTACAAAGGTTCGACTTGGAAACATAGTTTTTCCTTAGGTTTCTCCACTGGTTCTATGTTTCACACATGATCAATTATTGTTTTGAAAGTTGTGTTCTACATAATTTGTGTACACTAAATTACAAATTGATTTTTTGAAATCTATTTTGTGAATTTCGACCAATAGATATATATCATGGAGGATGAAAGATGAAGATCAGTCGAATCCCATATGGAGGTTCAGGGATCGGAGGATGTTCACGGTATTTAAATATAATCTTAAATCTCCATACATGTGTGTACATATGGAATTGATTTTTTTATTAACTCTGTGAGTGAAATTAGTTGTTAATAAGTTTCATATTTTAATTTTTAGGAGGCAAGAGGAGAAGGGTTTCTACTCCATCCACGAAGCGTGGCCAAGGTTCAACCGGTCGAGGGATGACTGGTAGCAGGTTGCGGGAAGGGGGTGATATTTATTCCCCCGAAGGCCAATCAACAGCTCCTGGTTTTGAACAGGGTCACTGTGGGTCTAGTTCTCAGTAGCGTCATTCTGGGTTTGGTTCTCACCAGGATCATGTTGGAGATGATGTTAACCAACAACATCAAGGTTGCCATCAATTTCAATATTTTTTAATTAAATTTGTACAACTTATTTTACACGTGTTTTTTCTAATATACGAAATTTTATATATATTGATGCAGAGGCTGAAAATGTTCGAGCCAGTGGTCAAAAAAGACGCAGGGCAGTGCGCTACATTGAAGAAGAAGGCTGTCAACCCAACACAACTTATCCGGCTGAGATTACCGATGTACCATGGGAAACGAACATGGCGGAATGCACCTTACAAAGGTGTCAAATCCTTCATGCAAAATTGCAAAGAGATCTCGAGGCTTTGTCTCTACCTGCTGAGAGTAGACAAAGCCTCGAAATAGTTACACATTCATCGAGTGAAATGGTAAAAGTGTACAAAAATTTGGGGCCAACGACTGATTCGTTTGTAGAATTGATGAGAAAGAGAAAAGAAACAGTGATAGGTCCCGATAAATGGCAGGACATAAAACAAAGAGTTTCAAGAGATGATGCTAAGTCAATGTTTAATTATAAGGAAGGGCTAAAAAGAAAAATGTTGAAGGTGCAGTATTTCAAGCACCCAGACAAAGCAAAATATTTGTATGATCGACATCTTGCGGCCTTTGGAAGGCTTCCATGGAACGATGAGGTTCCTCTTTATTTTGCACAAATGTTTTATGCAGAATTTTTTTTGGGTATGAAACCCGACTATAATGACCTTCCTTCAGAATTTTTTGGCCCGGGGAGAGGTCGATTATATCAACGTAAGGGTGCTAAGCGAGATGTGGAGTTGCCTCGCCCTGAGCCGCCATTGGTGAGTCGACCGTTTCGAGTCGAAACCCTGCGATCAGAGATGGATGTGACTTCTCAAATAAGTCGTGAAGCAAGAGATGTTATGATCGACAATGTTCATAGTGGATTGAGTGGAGTCGATATTTTTTTAAATCGACAAAGAGCACGTGAAAATGCACGTGCCAATTTTGTTTATCGTACAGATGAGGAGATTTACAACATGAATGTTGAATATCTCTGAACATATGCAATAAATTGTCGCAATGGTCTGCAAGACCTAATTTTTCATGAGGAAGAGGGCACCGGAACGGTATGTGTTAGTGACCTTAAGGTTTGAAATTATATTTACATATACATGTGTACAATTTGTAATAAATACATGTGTATGTACATGTATACATTTATTTGTATGTGTACATTAATCTAACAAAATGTATGATTATATGTTAAAACACCATTTGCAGTTCTCAGGCATGATGCGTGATGAAAATGTTAATATTACGTTCGGGACCTCTGGCTCAAACGATGCAGCTGGGTCTGGCCATCATGATATGTTGGCAGATGTATGTTAGTGTTTTTTAAGTGACTCTAAAATAAATAATTGTTGCCACCATGTACATGTATGTATATATATAATTCGATAAAATGTTTTAACAGGTATCGATTCCGTCTGATGTTTTTGGGATGCCGGTACCTTCTTCTTCTTTAGGAGATATACCTTCTACTTCATTGGGAGATGTACAAGTATGGACAATTTTTCACAAGTTCAAAATTTATGTTACCTCAAAAAGTTCCATTAAAAATTGAGATATATAGAGAGAGAGATCTATATTTTGAGTTATTTAAAAAATTTTGAATTTAGGTTCGTGTAGAAGATTTTTTTAATCTGAGGACTCTAGCGACGGAGATAGGAACATCCACAGCATTTGAACAAGTTGTCTTTAGTTCTTTTTTTTAATATTATTGTTCAAATAAGTTATATTTATTAGTATATATATATATATATATATATATATATATATATATATTTAACTGTACATGTATATTGTATAGGTTACCACTGCAGATGTTTCTATGGCAGAACCTGTCCATCAAATGGAGAGGGAACCTTATGAGGTATTGCATGATTTTTTTGTTATATTTTGTTTTTTACATGAAGTTCTAGATATATATATTCTCATTCATTTTTAAAACTTCAAATTTTAATGTTCAAGTACATGTGCATTTTGTATGATGGTTTCCTATTCACAGGATAGGGCGACTCAAGACCCAGATGCTAGATCCTCCTTTTGATGGACAAGATTTACAGATTTGATTTCAAAATTTAGATGGTTTTAAAATTTGTTAAACTTGATACAGTTTGATACTCAAGTGAGATTTACAATTTTTGGGCATATTTTATTACAATGAACTATTATATAATTTGTTTTATTTAATTTTTGGATGGTTTTAGTACTTTTGGCATGTGAATGTGAAGTAATGTTGTC
This sequence comes from Pinus albicaulis, assembly GCA_034641835.2. Taxonomy (NCBI): domain Eukaryota; kingdom Viridiplantae; phylum Streptophyta; class Pinopsida; order Pinales; family Pinaceae; genus Pinus; species Pinus albicaulis. Next base: position 1,688,792,767 of record CM076578.1, read on the forward strand.
ATCTGAATTACATTTGACATGTGATATTTAATGTTAAATGTTTTTGTTGGATAGTTGAATTATAATTGGCATGGCATGTGATATTTAATGTTAAATGTTTTTGTTGGATCTAGTTGAATTACAATTGGCATGGCATCTGAAGTTTTTAAAACTACATGAATGATAGAATGTGAACCTACATTTTCACATGTGGTAAATTGAAATGTTACTTGTAACAAGATAATCCCCATTGATTTCATTACAATATATGTTGATTTCTGATTTGATATAATTGCATGTATGATGGTACATTACTTGTAAAGTCATTGGATTAATAGTGTTCATTGATTTTAGTGTTCTTTGGATGGTTTTAGTACTTTTGGCATGTGAATGTGAAGTAATGTTGTCATCTGAATTACATTTGACATGTGATATTCAATGTTAAATGTTTTTGTTGGATAGTTGAATTATAATTGGCATGGCATCTGAAGTTTTTAAAACTACATGAATGATAGAATGTGAACCTACATTTGCACATGTGGTAAATTGAAATGTTACTTGTAACAAGACAATCCCCATTGATTTCATTACAATATAGGTTGATTTCTGATTTGATATAATTGCATGTATGATGGTACATTACTTGTAAAGTCATTGGATTAATAGTGTTCATTGATTTCAGTGTAAGCGCAAAAAAATGTTGACAATGTAGAATGATTTTTGTGTTATAATAATTAAACCTAATAATATTGGAGAGCAAGAGAGACTCGAGGTATGGTGTTTACTACAAGAGTTTGAGCTAAATATTTAAATGGTTTATCTATCTTTCAGAAAATAGTTTAAGATTGATCACAAGAATTAAGAGAATGTCTCGGTCCATCATTGGTATGGCTTATGATGCAACCATGAAGTCTCGTCCCAACACCATAGAATGATCATCCATGTCAATGACTCTTAAGTCTATCTTTCCAAACCATGACCCTACTCTCACATGTGTGCCTTTCATGACACCAATCACTGCTTTCATCCTCGAGTTGACTGCCTTGAAAGCACTCAACTCTTTCTCGATGCTAGCCTTCCTCTTTCTAAGAGATGAAGCTGCCTTTCGACTTAGGAAGCTATGGGTAGCCCCCGTGTCTATCAAAGCAAAGAACTTTTTCCCATGTACGGTTGTAGACATGAATCTCAAGTCCAAGGAACTTTCATCATCATTCCTCCTCCTTGTCTTGCGCCTTACTTCCGCAATCTTCTTCAACATTTCCTCTTCCAATATGTCTTTCGAACTAGCCCTTGGCTTAACAGTGCTTTTCACATATCTCTTCTCATGAAGCTCCATAGAACAATTCGATCCTGGGTCTGCTTGAATTGGTTCAAGCTCTTTCTTTTTCGAATTCTGTCTAATTGCTCCAATACGACATATATTGACTCCTTCCAAACGAAGTGCACCAATCCTCTTAGTGTGGTCGTCTTCTTTTCCTAGTGTGCCAACACATGCATTTTCTTTCTTCAAACCAATAGGTTTCGGATCAAGAAAGTCCCTCTTGATCTTATCTTCCATGTTCTTGACTTTAGCATGCAACGTGGTGCTTCTTTCCTTCAAGTGAGCCCTTTCCATAAAGAGTTCTTGAAGTCTTTGTTCACCTTGTCGTATCTCCATGTCAAGCTTTTCAATTTCAGCAGTTTGTCCAGATAGTCCATCCTTGGAATTTCTTGGGTGAAAAACCAAGTAGGTCGAACCAACTTTGGTCTAGTGCATTGGAATTCATTAAAGAATTGGTCATTGGCGCTGCTTCAAGCTAGGAGTGAGCATCGTCACCAACCTACATTGAATATTTTACACTCTCTAGGGTGAATGATACTTTAAATTGATTGACAGTCTAAGACTTTCGAATTTTTACGAATGCAAAATGATCTTACAAAGTTAGTATTTATAATATCCTAGTAGGTCATTCGGTGACAACTTTTATTGGAAACTTTAAACAACTTTGGCATGTGATATTTAATATGTTAAATGTTTTTGTTGGATAGTTGAATTATAATTGGCATGGCATGTGAATTTTTTAAAACTCGATTGGATGGTTTCAATCTACATTTTGCATGTGATATTTAATGAACTTTAAATGTTTAATGTTTTAATGATGCACAATATATAATCAAAAGGGTTTTAAAACTTAAAGTTTTAGATGGTTACAATCTACAACTTAAATTTTTGGATGGTTTCAACCTACATTTGCACATATGGTAAATTGAAATTATGTTACTTGTAACAAGACAATCCCCATTGATTTCATTGTATATGTTGATTTCTAATTTGATATAATTGCATGTATGATGGTACATTACTTGTAAATACATTGGATTAATAGTGTTCATTGATTTTAGTGTAAGCGCAAAAAATTATTGACAATGTAGAACGATTTTTGTGTTAAAATAATTAAACCTAATAATATTGGAGAGCAAGAGAGATAAGGTATGGTGTTTACTACAAGAGTTCGAGCAGGTCATTCGGTGAGAACTTTTACTGGAAACTTAAAACAAAGAGAATCTATCTTTGGCTAGGACATCATGTAAGATACCTGACATAAATAGTAAAATTGTACTTAAAAGCTGAGATTCGGGCAAGTGGGGACAACCACTTGTTATCTTGTCCCTTGGAGGCTAGGCCATATGGAGACCAAATATGACCTTACAAAATAAAGTGAAATAATTTGTACCATATGGTCGGAGAACATATACAAGAACAATTAATATACAAGAACAATTAATTTCATTCTAGAATATATATATATATATATATCCAATACATATAACATTTTTAATCAATGCACATGTATAGAACAACTACTTTCAGTTGATACTAGAGCACGTGCTTGTACCCAAACAATTTGTAACATCTGCAAACCACAAATAACATAAGCAGCTCAATTTTTAGTTGAGTACTAAAAGTTCTAAAACATATTTAATCCAAAGATAATAAATTGTTGGACACTTCACTCAAAAAAATTCTAATGGAATTCCATCCTCAATAATCCATTCATGATCGGATTTTGACATTTTCCATTTCTTAATTTTTGATTTTTTCTTTGATTGAACTTCTATCAACTTTATGTATGCTGCACACACCAAGTGACTATATTGACAACTTACGGAATCAGGTTCATAGTCTTCAAAGTAAACAAAGTCTCCACTTTGACAAGTTTGTTTGAAAAAATAACCTTTCAGTATAATAGACCCTTTGTCATACTGAAATCCATGATCATTATAGTCTTGTAATAATTTCATTTTTCGTTCAGTGCAACGCATCAAATAATACTTCACATTTTCATCATTGTCAATAGGTGCAATTACAGCAAAAATATCTCCTGCACAATAAAATAAATTTAACATTTAATTATGCATATTTAAATTTATTTGTAGATCTTTAAATCATTAGAAAGTAATTCAAATGTTACCTTCTCTAACAAGATCAGAAACTCGATCACCATCGGATGATATTGTAGTTTCTTCTGATTGCATTTCTTCAAACATTGCAACAGACATTTTTCCCTTTGTATTTAGCTTTGCATGTTTCCAATCGTTCACATACATTTTGTTTTCACAGACGTCATTGGATTTTGTGTTGTCTATGCAAACATCACAAAAACAAGAAAATTTTCTTTTATCCAATGCAAACACATTTGTGGACAACTTTGTTTGAATTGAATGCAATTTTTGAGTCCCTTTTATTGTTTCAACGTCATTTCCAATTGATCTATTTACGTCTCCGATTCCAATATGCCAGAAAAACCTTTATATGGAAAATTAGAAAAATAATTTGTAAATATGATATCAAAATACAATTAAAAACAATCATTGCATGATAAATGTACAATGTTTAAAATTAGATTTCCGATATAAATTAAATTGAATGTACCTTCGCACTTCTCTTGATGGGTTAAACTCATGGCTTAGAGCAGTTTTGCACCATTGAACAACTTCTTCAGCGTTCACAAGTCCGCGTGCAAAGTGGTTCATTTGATATCTTCAAAGTACTCGTTTTATGCATGCTCCTGCACCGTCATGTTCTCATTTTCCATGGCCAGTCTCAAAGAAATTCCAACAATGTTTAATGCATGTTTTCTTATGAATACAACACAACCAAAAAAATGATCGTGCAGATTTGAATTGACCTGCGCATCCGTCTAACCATATCCAATTTTCATTGAATGCTATTCCACGATTTTTCAATGAATCATAAATTCTTCCAAAACAATGTTGTACAAAACATGTATCATGTGTACGATCGTCACTGATATAAAAATTATATTCTTTAATGATATGTCGATTTTCACTTGTGCTTTCTATATGATCGACATTTTGTTCAGCATGTCTATATAGAATATGGATGAGCATGGAGACTTGGTCAGAGTGATAGTATTCACTCTGAATTTCTTGTTGTGGAACAAATGTGTAGTTTTCTGCAAAATCAATCACTGACAAAATGGTCCCTGGTGGAAAAACTTCACGAGATTTTTTGAATTGCAAGTCTTGCCATCGAGCTCTATGGGAATGTTTGGTGTATTTGTAAATTTTTGCCTCAAACTTTCTCAAAAAGTCTATCAGAAAAATTTCGTCTTCTAGTAATTCAATTCTTTTAACACTATTTGCACCTTGAATCAATGTATCGATATATTCATATCTCTTCCATTTCAATTTCATGTTGGAAAATGATTGATCATTTATATCAATATGATATTTGTTTTGAAATTTAGTCAAATTTCCACAATCATCGCATTTTTTACCACCAACACATTTCTTTTTGTAAAATAGTTCATCGCTTTTTCTTTCACATAGAATTTGAGATATGAAATCACGGATAGTGGAAGGAGGAGGTGAATCCTTCCATAATGTTCTACCGAAATCAAGGAATGTGTCATAATATAACTCAAATTCCACATGATAACGACAACAACAAGTGTAGTGTACGGTGATAGGTTTTACATACCATGGTTTTTGTTGAACAAAAGCACTGAGTGAAACTTGAATTTGACGATTCTCTTCTTTGAACTTGTTGAATAACTCTATTTGAGTGGTTTCCAAGAGATGTTTTTCATGTTCTTCGTATTGATTTCGTGCTATTCTTCTTCGTATCACATGTCTTGCAGTGGGTGAAACACGCAAATTGTTCTTCCAATATTCATATATTATTTTTTTAACATCTTCTCCAAGTCTATCTTTGTATGGTTGCCTACAAATAGCTCTCCAACAAGCGAGTTCATCATTTACATCTATTTGCAGTCGAAATTTTCGATGTTTGTGCAGATTTTTTTGCGAGGTTCCCAGTGCTCGTGCCATAGATGTTATCAAACGATTCTCTTGAGTACTTGGTGAAACCATTGCCATCTGTATTCCTCTACGTACATTTGAAACATCTTTATCTCTAGATTTCTTAATTGACTTTATAGCACTACTCATATTTTTTATCACCTCTTCCTTCATTTTTTTTATCTTTGGTTGATTTTCGAATACCCAATAGTGTCGTCGCTTCTTTTAATTTCCTTGATGATAGGAGACCTTTCAACATTTGAGCTTGAACTGTAACTTGCTCATTTTTGAAATACATTTCAAAAATTTTATCGACACGATATCGTATAACATGGTCAGGTTTTTTATCTCCATATGTGTGAGTGTCGACATTTTCTAACATCTCATTATCGATAGTGATTTCATCTGTACATATTCGAAAAATAGTACATATTCAATAAATAACTAAATTAATAAATATGTCAATAAATATTAGGAAAATTTTAAATATATCAATAGATCATAATATTTACATTTACATACCCGATTCAATTTCTGCTTGAGGTTGATTTTCTTCTTCAATATTTTGAGGAGTATCTCTGTCTGTTTACATCAAACAAAATATTTTTCAAACTAGTTCATCAAATAAAAATCAAGCTTCACATTTTACATTGGGAAAAATTTAAAAATATATTAATAGATCATAATATTTACATTTACATACCTGCTTCAATTTCTGCTTGAGGTTGATTTTCTTCTTCAATATTTTGAGGAATATCTATGTCTGTTTACATCAAACAAAATATTTTTCAAACTAGTTCATCAAATAAAAATTAAGCTTCACATTTTACATTATGAAAATTTTAAATATATATCAATAGATCATGTAATATTTACATTTACATACCTACTTCAATTTCTGCTTGAGGTTGATTTTCCTCTTCAATATTTGAGAGAGCTTCTAACTTTATTTTGCGATATTGTCTCGTCTCTTCTCTACGTTCCTCAGGGTTTCTTTTTCAATCATATTTTCTCACACAAGTTCTTTGATTTCCCATGATAATAGGGTATGAGGTTCAAAAAATTTCCTTCAAAACATTTTCACTAACTCAATTACAAACAATATCACAAAATATTTAATTTAAAAAAATCTTTTCTAAAAAATAAGTAATCCAATCCAAAACACGTACTTCAACACAAAACACGTACATACCTCTAAGAAAAATCACACCACATCCAAGAAATGTCTTCCAAAAAAATTCTTTAAATCGAAAATTTGAAGAAAAGTTTTTGAACAAAGAAGCTCAAAAGATTTATTTCAACACAAAACACGTACATACCTCCAAGAAAAATCACGCCACCTCCAAAAAATGTCTTTCAAAAAAGTTCTTTAAACTCAAACTTTGAACCTCCAAGAAAAATCACACCGCCTCCAAAAAATGTCTTCCAAAAAAGTTCTTTAAACCCAAACTTTGAAGAAAAGTTTTTGAATTCAAACCAAGTTGTAAAATGAAATGACAACCCTCTGGTCAAGAATACATCATAAACCAATTTGATATTTTCTTTCCTTACGAGTCTTTCACCTGGAATTAATTCCTTATGCGTTTTTACACAGGTTGGTCCTTTATCATAAAGAGGACTCTGACATTACCATTATGATATTTAAATTTAAATTTAAATTCCCCTGTTGGGTGATATGTTTTTTACAGCTTTGCTTCTGGTTCCCAGCCATGTAAATTTGTAACACAGTTTCACATATTAAACGATTTTGAAATTTATTCTTCATTCTGGGCGAGTGAGCTTAACTGTAATAAAATTGAACTGTAAATTTTTTGCCATTTAATTTTTTTTATGCAAATATTTCTAAATTTCCTCTATTCCAAGGAAACTTTTCCTCAGTGTGATTTTCTAATTTCTATTTATAATTGCAGATCTAATATTGAAATGCAAAATTCTTAGCTCTCAACTAATTTTTTTTGTTGTTGTCCTTAGTATGTGCATACTCTATTCATCTCACAACTCGATTTTGGATTTACATTAATATATTAAATGTGGTATGTTTGATTTAATCATTAACCAAGTCCCTTTTGGGAATTTTTGAATTATAATAATATCACTGATGCCTATATATTTTTGTTTTCTTACCTATATATATATATATATATATTAGTATATAGGTATACATGAAAGTTTTAAATACATTAATGAATTTTTATCTGAACGGAATAACAGATTTCTATATTTTACACTCATACTGATTTTTCATCCCTCTTTAGAATGTGCAGAAATGTTTATTTTTTCTATATTAAATGTTTGATAAAATTTATTTATATATATTATTCTTGTACCTCACTTTTCTAAATTTCATCCGTTATATAAATCTATTAGAGGTACTAGTGTATTTTTCCAATTTTTTGTTCTTAACAATTTCTGAAAGGTTACAAAAACTATTTTGCTGTCTTTATCAAATTCCTTCAAACTTTCAGAATCAACACAATGGAGTACTTTAGATTTTTCAGCTCCAGTTTACCTTGTCTGCAGATTTTCTGTTTAGATTTCTCATCCTATATAGGCCAGCATGTTAATTATTTCAAAATAAAGTATTAATAAAATTCTCTAGTAGAAATTTCCCTTTTTTTTCCATTATGTTTATTGTTAAATAAGTAGAAATTTGTTAGGAAAAAATTGGCTAACATGTATATTTGATATGTGACCATTTCAGAAATTTAGATTATCACACTCTTATTTGATGTAACTTAATTTCAACCAGCATTTACAAGTCATAAAATTTTACTTAAATCCTATTACATGTTACGTACACCCCTCAAAATGGGTTCCACTATTTAGAATGATGTTCCTATTTAAACTAAATTTTTCGCATTTAACGATATTCCCTTTTTATATAACTAGAGTCATTTTATTAATCTAAAGATCAGTATAATTTTCGGTTAGACTTCTTAACGCCAGATCTAAATCTACAATCATATTTAGACATTTTAGATGTTGGAACTAACTCGAATTTCTTCCATGCAACCATACAGATTTCTAAGTTATTATTGTAACAACATCTGTTAAATGCGTGGTTGTTCATAGAGTTTTGTAAAAATTAGTAATTTAAACTAAATAATTTTTCACTACTATAAACTACAACAATTGTTAACCATCAATACACATAAATCTAAGTAATTTCCTCAGCAGATCTCGTGTAGCATGTATATTAATTTCATATCAATAAAAAAACATGATAGATAGGTGTGCATACCAATTCCTCTGACTAGTTCTACCCAACCATAGATTTGTCTCTATGTAACTTACTCTCAAGCCAAGACCTTAGCTCCCAGCGGTAAACAACCTTTTGTCTATCCTCAAGCAGCTTATTTAAGTTGTTCTTTCCCAACCTTGTTTCCAGTTTCTGCGTCCAGAAATTTCAGGATGCTTTCTTCTTGTTTTGCATATGTTTTCCCTCAGTGGGGTACTTTAAAGCTGTCTTTTTCGTTTTTCCAACTTTTTCTTCCTCTTTCCAACTATTTTCCTCTTCATTGGGGAAATTAGATGTTTATCTCCAAATATAATTTTTTTAATATGCTTTCTAAGGATTTCTAGAAGGAGTTGGAAAGTCTCATCACCTTATCCACATCTTCATGGATCTAGGTTCAGATCTCAATTCTCAATTTAGTCATTGCACACATAACTTTGCCAGTTATTTTTATTAATTAAAAATAAAGTAAATTCACACACTAGTTCTCCATTTGGATCCACTTCCTTTTTTAACTTATTCAATTGTCAATTAAAAAACATAGAAACTAGGGGTATTAAATATTCCCACTCAAAAAACAAACACCGTCCTCGATGTTGACAAAATAGAAATTAACAATTCACTTTGTAAACAGTGATGGATATTTTTACATCATATCAGCTTTTTGTTCCCAAGTAGCCCCTTCGAGTGTAAAATGCTTCCACTGCACTTTTACCCTAGCTATTGTTTGGTTCCGAAGTTCAATTTCTTCCTCCTCCAATATTTGAAATGGCTCTGGAAGGAATTCCCCTTCTAGTTCCACCTGAATCACATTCCAATCAATAACGCGAGTAGAGTCATGTACATATTTTTTTAATAAAGAAACATAAAACACATCATGAACCTAAATATGCATGGATAAGGTCAATTTATAGGCCACTGGCCCCACTCTTTCCAGTATTTCAAACGGTCCACAATATCGTGGAACTAATTTTGCACAGTTGTCAGTGTGCAAAGTGTTCTTCTTAGGGTTAATCCTTAGATATACATGATCACCCACACTAAATTCTTGGTGAACTCTCTTTTTGTATGCATAACATTTTTGTCTGTCGTGAGCTATCTTGATATTATTCTAAATCTATGTTACAATTTTTTCCATTTCTTGCAAAGCTTCTAGGCCAAGTACTAGTTTATCTTCAGGTTGACTCCAACTTAAGGGAGTATGGCACTTTCTTTCATAAAGTGCTTCAAACAGACTCATCTTTATGGAAGTTTGGTAGCTATTGCTGTAGGCCAATACTACTAAGTGTAAATAGTCTTCCCACTTAGTTGGCTTATCCATAACATACATCCTTAACATATCCTCCAGGATTTGGTTTGTCTTTTCGATTCGGCCATCAGTTTGGAGGTGGGAGGCAGTACTAAAATTAAATTTAGTGCCCATGCCTCTAAACAAGCTTCTCCAAAAAGATGCAGTGAACTTTTTGTATCTATCTGAAATTATCATTTTAAGAACCCCATGTAGCCTTACAATCTCTTTCATAAATACATTTATTACTTGGGTTGTCCCAAAAGTGAACTAAATAGGTATAATATGAGCAGCCTTAGTCAAAGTATTCACTATCACCATCACCGAATCATGCGGGAATTTTGTTCTTGGTAAACCAGTGATAAAATCCATAGAAATAATTTCCCATTTCCATTCTGAAATCAATAAAGGATTTAGCAACCCAGCTGGTTTTTGACGTCCAACTTTTACTTGTTGACATCCAATGCATTTGGCCAAGTAACTTGCTACATCCTTTTTCATCCCAGGCCAAAATAAATTCTTCCTCAAAGCTATGAGTAATTTCTGATATCCAAGATGTCCAGAATAGTGATTTTTATGATATTCATCCAAAATTTATTTCTTTAAATAGTCTACATTAGGGATGTACAATCTATCTTTGTAACAAATCAGTCCATTTTGATTTTCTGTATACCCTTTCATTTCTTTTTTCACCATTTGAGTCTGAAGGTTTTTATAATTTTGGTCTTGATCCACTACCCCTTGAACTGGTCCCTCCAAGTCAAAGTTGACACTGCTTCCTATGTTACTTATGTTTTGCAAGGCATTTCTTCTTAAGACATCTGCAATCTTGTTTTCTTTACCTTTGATGTGTTTTATCTCCATATCGAATTCAATTAGGAAAGACAACCACCTAGCTTGTTTAGCATTCAAGTCTAGTTGAGTGAAGAAATACTTTAAGCTAATGTGATCTGTCATCAACACAAATTTCTTTCCTAGAAGGTAGTGTCTCCACATCTTGAGAGCTTGTATTATAGCAGTTAACTCCAGATCATAAACACTATAATTCTGTTCATGCTTCTTAAGTTTTCTATATTCATAGGCTATAACAGAATTTTCTTGTAATATTACTCCCCCTAATCCTTCTCCACAAGCATTTGTGCATACTACAAACTCCTGATCTGGGTCAGCAATCTTTAGAATAGGTGTTGTGGTAAGTTTCAGTTTTAACTGCTCAAAGCTAATTTGACAATTGTTAGTTCATTCAAATTTTACTCTTTCTTTTGTAAGGAAGTAATGGGGTAGGCTAAGGCTGAAAATCTCTCTACTAACCTCCGGTAATATCCTGCAATTCCCATAAAGGATCGTATAGCTGATACATCAGTAGGTACAGGCCACTCTCTGATTGATTTTATCTTTTTGGGGTCTACATCCAAATCTCGTTCTGAAATAATATGTCCCAAGTATTGAATTTTATCTTTGAAAAATTTGCATTTGCTAAACTTAGCATACAATTTGTTTTTCCTGAGAGTTTGCAAAACAATTCTGAGGTGTTATTAATGCTCCGCTTCACTTTTTGAATAAATTAAAATGTCATCAATAAATACTAGTTCAAACTTGTCTAAGTATTTATTCAAGACACTATTCATTAAAGACATAAAAGTGGCAGGTGCATTAGTCAACCCAAACGGTAGGACCACAAATTCATAGTATCCATATCGGATTCTAAATGTTGTCTTGCTGATATATTCGTCTTTAATTCTTAGTTGATCGTAACCAGTCCTTAAATCAATCTTGGAAAACATTGTTGCCCCTCTAACTTGGTCAAATAAGTCATCTATCCTAGGCAATAGATATCTATTTTTGATTGTCAGTTTGTTCAATTGATGATAATCAATACACATACGGAAGGTACCATCTTTATTTTTCACAAACATTACTGGTGATCCCCAAGGGGATATGCTCAGTCTGATGTAACCTATGTCCAACAACTCTTGTAACTGCATTTTCAATTCCATTAACTCATGAGGGCTCATTCTATATGAGATTCTAGAAATTGGAATTGTTCTCGGCACTAAATCAATTTCTTTCTTGGGGGACAGATGAGGGATTTCATGTGGAAAAACATCTTTAAATTCTCTTAGCACTTGTAATGTTTCTAGCAGATTTTATTTTGCTTGCTATCCCAACTCTTCTACATGCATAGTGTACACCTGATACCCTTTTCTAGCAATTGTCTTTAACTGAAGCACTGAGATTTGCCTCACATATATGGGTTTATGCTTTCCTTTGATTATTACAATTTTTCCCTCCTTATCAATGAAATGTAAGGTCTTTTCTAAACAATTTATCACAGCTTTCTATTTTTCTAACCAGTCAATCCCTATCAGTACATCATAAGACCCTAATGGTAGAATATTTAAATTTACTTATGTTTAGTATCCATTCAGATTTATCGTTGTTTGGGGTAACTTGTGAGTTACTATTCGTTTTGTACCAGTGGCTAACTGGACTAATCAAGAATGTTGAAATTTCTCTGACTTTAATTTACATTTTTCTACCATTTGAGGACTGATATAACTTAAATATTCACCTGGATCTATTAAAACTATAACAGATTGGTGAGCAATCATACCTTCTATTTCGACCATAGTGGACTGGTGTTTTGCTTGCCGATTTTCTAAGGCAACGCTGATTGTGGGGATGTTCCTGGCTACATCATTAACTGTAGTTGCCTCTCTCAGTACTTGTAATGACTGGATATTTCGGTGTAGACAGTTCCTCAGTAAATGAGGTTCTCCACAACCCAAACACTTCAAAGGCTCTTTCATTTTAACAGTCCCTTCCCTCTCATTATTTCCATTCATTGGTTTGGACTCAGTTTGAGATTGAGCAGTTTGATTTTCACCCATTTTACCGAATTTATTTCTTTGGTGGTTTCTCCCAAAGTTTTTGAGATAGGCTGGTTTTGTTTTCTTTCTACTGAAATCACCTTTGTTTGACCAATTCTTTTCTTTTTCCGTCTTACCCTTAAATTGTTGGTAACACAATCTGGCCTTCTTCACTACCTCATCCATCGTTTTTGGGTTATCAAACTCTATGTTTTCTTTATAAACAGTGGGAAGATAGTTTATGAATCTCTATACCTTTGCCTTCTCCTCTCTGATATAAGGTACATACTGTAAAATATTTGTGAACTTGGTTACAAACTCATCAATCATGAGCTGTCCCAATCTGAGTTCATGAAACCCTTTTACCTTATCATCATAGTAGCGTTCATTCAAGTATCGATTTTTAAAATTGACTTGAAAATATTCCCAGGTCATCATTTCCTCATCAATGGCATGAACCATCTATGTTTCTTCCTACCACAAGGTAGCCTTACCTTGTAGCTGATAAATAGCCAGCCCAGCTCTTAAGTTACTTTCATATTCATAAACATGAAAGCAATTTATCATATTCAAAAGTCATGCCTCAACATCTTCTTCTTTTTCTCCATCATAGGAGGGAGGTTTAATTTTCCATAATTCACCCTGTAGTTCCTTCTTTTGTCTAGACTGCGCTCTAGAGGCATCATCTTCCTCAGAATATTCTGAGAAATTGACCTTTCCCTTTCTTTTCCTTCCGGAACCTTCACCCTCTTGGCTATTCTGGGAATTCAATTCCCTTATTAATATGTCTTGCCCATCACTAGATAAATATAGCCGGTCATTGTGACTTTTAAGTTGTGCCATCTTTCATTGCATTCTATGCAACATGGCCATCGATGGAACATTCGAATCTGGTGTGTTTTCTCCATCACCCAGAGCTACATATAGCTCCTCCCCATCAGTCATGATTCACAGCTATATTCTTCAATATTGTTCACTGTTCAGGAAAATAACATTAGAAAAATTTAAAATTCATAAAATCTTACAGCAACATATATATTTTTTTTGTGTGGGCACATAGTTTGCCCAGTGTTTTAGCTAAGCTCTGATACCATTTGTAATGACTCTCACTGCAATTTTCTTTTTCTTTTTTACCCTGCTACCATTCAATAACTTGTCTTTTATATTTTTATGTCGTATTTTTATGAGATTATATTACATTTTCTATATTATTGTACTTTTTGTTTCGTCGCTTTCGTCGCAATTCGACAAGATTCTATCATTAATATTAAAAGTTTCATTTTCTCTCCATATAGTTTATGTATTTATTTTATTACTATTAACAGTACACCGTGCATAACCTAATGCATTAGAATAATGCTACCATTACCTCATATACTCTTTCCTTAATTTTTTTCAACTATCCTTAGCCTATATTTTCCCTTCGTTTCAATTATTCTCCTTCTAATGATACGTATATACTCTTATATATATAAATATAAGTATAAAGTCTCCTCCAAATTATATATTCCATCTTATTCACAATAGAAAACTATTAAATTGTTGTTTTCTTATACATCTATTTATTAAGTAGCATAAACTTAAGTATGTACAGGGACTATATATTACTCCATATACTACCACTATATCCATATACCCATGTACCTTTTTCGAATAAAACAATTATAATTATTTGCATTTAACTTATAATTTTCCCATCTAACTCCTTTTATATTTTCATTTTCACTTTTTTTATACGTCACCATATTACTCCCTTTTAGGAAATGACAATTTCCTAACCCAAGTATGCTAATTTGAGTTCCAGTTCTTATGATAATGGCACTTTTAAATTCTCTTATCATTATACGTTACCTTCTACTCTCTCCACACATAGCAGAACAGAGGGTCAGTGTATTAAATGCGTTACTTGAAAATTCTCGGGAGATGATCTAAAATTGTATCACTGTTCTCAATTCAATTTATGTTCATATTTGGAAATCCCGATGCGGATTAGATGCCTTCACATAAATTAACTGGTACTCGGACAACTTTCGATGTGGGGGAGTTTTTCATTACATGAATCTGAGAGATGACCTCGGATCCTACGCCACGTGTACGGTGATTACCAAGGTAGGTATTAGGGCTTTACAGTATATCAATTGACGTTTTCAATGGGAATTTTCATTTGGACGTTTTCCATTTACACCACAAACTCTTTTAACAAGGTCCCATGGTTAACGTGAAAATCAGAGATCAATCTACGCCATTGGTTTCCCTATCTTCTTGTACAGGTATGACTTGCATACTTAGACCAGCTCGCTTCTATATCTTTTTCCGTTGTTTTATTTGTTTTTCTTTTTCTGTTAAACCCTCGTTCGGATATGGTTTACTATTTCTTGTCTCTTTCAATTTCTCTTATGTAGAAAGAAAGGACTGTTTTGTTCAACGGTGTTTCTCGCCATGTCTTCTCGGCATTTCATTACTCTGGTTCTTATACCTTACGACATTCCAGCCAAGAAATCCGTAAGGACATGGGTAAGGCTGCAATCGCCCGTCTTTGTTGCTGGAGAGAAATGTCATATTGGGGTTTTATTATTTTAATTAACCATACAACTGTGGAAACCATATTCAATATGATGGACGGTTTTCCAAATATTTTCGTGAAGAAATCGGATTTTGTTCTATGCATTCTATTGAACTGTTCCTTCTCTTTCATAAATTTTAAGTCAATAGTTTCTCACCTATGTTTATTTCTATTTTATTCTAGGTGTAGCAGAGGCGTAAAAATCCCAACTCTCTAAGGTATGACATAGTATCATTTTCTATTTCGTTTTTCCTTACTAGTTTCCCTTTATAAGGTGAATATGGCTAATATGGGATATGAATGTATACAGGTAACCCTCTGATCAAGAATACATCATCAACCCGTTCGATATTTTTTTTCCTTACGAGTCTTTCACCTGCAATTAATCCCTTATGAATTTTTACACAGGTTGGTCCTTTATCATAACGAGGACTCCGACATTACCATTTTGATATTTAAATTTAAATTTAAATTCCCCTTATAATTGTAGATCTAATATTTAAATGCAAAAGTCTTAACTCTCCACTAATTTTTTTGGTTGTCCTTAGTATGTACATACTCTATTTATCTCACAACTCGATTTGGGCTTTACATCAATATAGTAAATGTGATATGTTTGATTTAATCATTAACCAAGTCCCTTTTGGGAATTTTCAAATTATAATAATATCATTGATGCCTATATATTTTTGTTTGCTTACCTATATATATATATAGATCATTATATAGGTATTCATGCAAGTTTGAAATACATTAATGAATTGTTCTATGAACGAATAACAAATTTTTGTATTCAACACTCATTGATTTTTCATTCCTCTTAGAATGTGCAGAAATGTTTATTTTTTCTATATTAAACGTTTGATACAATTTAGTTATATATGTTATTCATGTACCTCACTTTTCTAAATTTAATCCGTTACAGAAATCTATTAGAGCTACTAGTGTATTTTTCCAATTCTTAGTACTTAAAAATTTATGAAAGGTTACAAAACTATTTTGTTGTTTTTATCAAATTCCTTCCAACTTTCAGAATCAACACATTGAAGTATTGCAGATTTTTCAGCTCTATTTTACCTTCTATGAATATTTTCTGTTTAGATTTCTCATCCTATATAGTCCAGCATATTAATTATTTCTAAATAAAGTATCAAATAAATTCTCTAGTAGAAATTTCCCTTTTTTGCCATTATGTTTATTGCTAAATAAGTAGAAATTTGTTAGGACAAAATTGGTTAACATGTATATTTGATATGTGACCATCTCAGAAATTTGGATTATCACACTCTTATTTGTTGTAACTTAATTTCGAGGAGAATTTACAAATCATAAAATTTTACTTAAATCCTATTACATAGACGCATGAAAATGGGTTCCACTATTTAGAATGATGTTAATGTTTAAATTAATTTTTTTTCATTTAACGATATTCCCTTTTTATATAACTAGAGTTATTTTATTAATCTAAAGATCAGTATAATTTTTGGTTAGACTTCTCAACTCTAGATCTAAATCTACAACCAGATTTAAACATTCTGGATGTTGGAACTAACTCAACTTTCTTCCATGCAACCATGCATATTTCTAAGTTACTATTGTAATAGCATCTGTTAAATGCATGGTTGTTTGTAGAGTTTTGGAAAAATTAATAATTTAAACTGAATAATTTTTCACTAATATAAACTACAAACATTGTTAACCATCAATACATATAAATCTAAGTAATTTCCTCAAAAGATCCGTGTAACATATATATGAATTTCATATCAATCAGAAAACTTGATAGATAGATGTGCATACCAATTCATGTGACTAGTTCCACCCAACCATAGAGTCTCTCTCTGTAACTCACTCTCGAGTTGAGACCTTGGCTCTCAATGATAGACAACCCTTTATCTATCTTGGAGAAGCTTATTTAAGCTGTGCTTTCCCAAGTTTGTTTTCAATTTCTGCGTCCAGAAACTTCAGGATGCTTTATTCTTATTTTTTTTAAGCTTTTCCTCAATGAAATACTTTAAAGTTGTTTTTTCCATTTTTTCAGTTTTTTCTTCCTCTTCCCAACTACTTTTCTCTTCATTGGAGAAATTATATATTTATCTAAAAATCTAATTTTGTTAATATTCTTTCTAAGGATTTCTAGAAAGGGTGGGAAAGTCTCATCACCTTATACACATCTTCATGGATCTAGGTTCAGATCTCAATTCTCAATCTAGTCATTGCACACATAACTTTGACAGTTGTTTTTATTAATTAAAAATAAAATAAATCCACACACTAGTTCTCCATTGGAGTCCACTTCTCCTTTGGACTTATTTAATTGTCACTTAAAAAACATAGAAGCTAGGGATATTACAACATTAATAGTAGATCAGTCCGATGAAACACAAATGCAATCATCCCTTAGTATATTATATTTATAATCGTAAGTAACATAACCTCTTATGTTTATGATGTGTTTGTCAATCTAAATTTTAGATAAATAAAATAAAGGTTTTCACTTATAGCAGCGTTAACATAGGTCTAAGCTAGATGGATATATAGTAACATATTATTAAGCTATTGGATCTATGATAAATGGGTTTATGTGAATGAAAACATTTGAAATTAATAGCTTCCAACCTGTCCCTATGATACAATTGTCGATTTTATCATTGTGAACTCTTTCTATATGAATACCATTAGTGTTTGGGCTATCTTAAGAAGTTTGTATCTGCAGACCGCTTATTTGGATCTCAGAATAGTCCAAGACTGCAAGATGCATTTGTTGGCTATTTACAAGTTGCAGATTTCGTATCAAAATATTTGAACATATGATAATAAGCATTGCCTGTAAGATGAACAAATAATCCAAACCCATTGCATTACCACAACTACCTCCAAGGAAAATTTAAAGAAAAAATTAAAAAAAAGTGTTTATAACATTGTGTCTCTCTACAAGCAAATAAACAAGGTGATTAGGTAGGAAAAAAACCGTCGGAGCCACATCCAAGCAACCCTCCACACATGAACATTTCTGATGATCAATATAAATTGAACCAACTGATTTATACTTATTGTATTGTTTTTTAATGCTAAATGTTAAGAGTTGGTGAGAATAAGAGAGACAGTGGTGCTAGTCAAGAGGCTCGAGGTGGAGTCTCGGGGACTCGTATGTGGATATTCAATGGCATAGAAATGAAGTAATATTAGAGAACGTGTCACAATGGTTACAAAATTACCAAGTGAGTTAGAACCGTTAAAATGAAACGCTTACATTTTGTTCGTGCACTTTACAGGACTTTGACCACCAATCCTCACCATGACCATCAATGAAACTGCTATTGTCAACCCAGATATACTAGAAAATCGAGGTCACATATCACGTTCATCGCTTTTCCATGCAGATTGTTGATTGGGTGTAACTATTGTTCTTATAGTCTGCAAGTTATCTATGTCAGCATACCTTGTGTCTATCATCATCACACCTAGACAACCCGACATCATACTTCCTTATCTCAACTATAATATGAGACTTGCAAAGACCATGAAATTTCACTGGCGTAACGAGAAATTTCCTTCCTAATGATACCTGCAGCACTGCGTCAAAAGGTGCCATGCATGCAGCTTCCCATGCTTCTTGGAATGCC
Organism: Pinus albicaulis; assembly: GCA_034641835.2. NCBI lineage: Eukaryota > Viridiplantae > Streptophyta > Pinopsida > Pinales > Pinaceae > Pinus > Pinus albicaulis. The sequence continues at coordinate 1,688,811,632 of CM076578.1, forward strand.
TAAAATAACTAGAAAACACCTATTAAATAACCACAAAAGAAAAAATATTCATAATATAGAATGAGAATGATTAGAACAATACTAATAATTTAGTTGGTCATATTTTCTTGTTTGTGGAAGAAAAGACATTCTCATCAATAAAATTTAGTTAGTTGTCAAAATTCTAATTAAATTACAAAGTATACGTAATCTATTTTTTCCAAATTTCATTTATAATGAAAGATATATAAAAAACAAAGTATACCTAATCTATTTTTCCAAATTTCATTTATAGTGAAAGATACATAAAGAAACATGACGGTTAGAAGAAAGAAAAACCTATTCCCACTGCAAAAAAAATTCCTGCAGTGAGTAGGTTTAAGGGGAAGTTATGATCAGTGCATCAAACTTTGCACGAGTATCAAAAGAATATTGAATATATATAATGATTGATTAAAATGTAATCATCGTCTGATCATCATTTAGACCGCTGGCATGTGCACCGTAGTCCATGACATTGAAGATAGCTATAGTGCTGGAATCTTTACCAAAGTTTTGATGTGGAACCTTTGTTGCAGCCTACACATGATCGAAACTTGTTTCATGGCAGGCAGAAGAGCGGGCATTTTATATTGCTAAAAGCCATTTAAAACGTGTTCTTATTTCTTTTTCGTTTGCTTCACGGACTCGATTTGGTCCGCTTTATTTTTTTCCGACCGCACTGTCCCCATCAAAATTGCTTTAACTGTCAGTGGGCATTGTGGAAATATCGTGTTGCTGTAACATATCCAAATTCCAAAGGACAAGGAATAGTTTGATTGTTGTTCAATTTGTGATCGGTCACGTATTTACCTTTGGACCGTGAAATCGAATAATGAAAACCAACTGATATGCTATGCCTAGAGTGTTAGTACTTTCCCCGCATTATGTCGTGCCGCAGAAAAAAAAAAAAAACCGTAGTCTAAAGAGCTCGCGTTTTGACCCAAAATCCGGGAATGATTTTCAGAAAATCTGGCAAAGATTTGCCCAAAAACTTGTTTATAGTTGTTAAACATTAGTATTTTGAGTCCGCCAGGGATTTTTGATAGCGCTGAATCCATTTCCACTATCAAAAATAGATTCCAAACACTGCAACTACCTGATTTTTGCAAATTTAGTTGACCCGATTCCGGTGGATTTCTGCCGTCCTGGCCAAAACGCAGCCTCGGTAGACAACTCCAAAAAAAAATAGCTTTTCTAGTCAGAAATACTGACCTCTGTGTAATTTTGGAACATTCTCATTTTGCATTCTCAAAATTTAAGTTCACTTTATGCGTAATGGTATCGGTGTGCCGCTGTCCGACTTCTTCGGATAATTGTCGCTTTAACAATAACTGCTCGTACTTATCCATTTTGTGGTCAATGCACCGCTACGTCAATGCGAGCGTATTTTGATGTATTTTCTGTTTGTTGAGAAAGCTTGACAGAGAAATCCAATGTGCGTGCATTTACTACAAATCGCATGTGTGCCGGAAATATGACGCTGCCTAAAATACAACGTCCATTGGTTTCTTTCTTGAATCAAACATGATAGTGAGTTCCCACGTTTTCCTAAACTAGTTTTTTCTTCATCCACATAAAGCAGGACCAAGAGATAATAAAACTTACGAGTCTAATTACCTTCTCACTGAAAATACAAACGTCCCATTTTCTTAGAGATTTATTTTGAAAATTTTCATTGCTACAACAGACTACGCTCCAAATCCTGTTGTTGCGCTACAAACGTGTCAAACCTAATCAACTCTGAAATGAATGCAATTTTTGCAACTCCCTCAAAACGAGCGCTGGAATCACTTTTGCTCAGCACCTTTCTATGAGTAGCCCAACTTGAATCTACCATTAACAGGACCAGAATAGCAACAGCTGAAGCGAATGTAGTCTGCAGATAATTTCTTTGTTAAAAGCGTCTTATAATTTTTTAAAAGAGAGAAAGAGAAATCACATTGTTTGCAACCTAAAGGACCATAGTACGATTACCAATGATTTAAAATCCATTGCCAAAGTTTTGATGTAGAACCTTTGTTGCAGCCTACAGATGATCGAAACTTGTTTCATGGCAGGCAGAAAAGTGGGGATTTTATAGTGCTAAAAGCCATTTAAAACGTGTTCCTGTTTCTTTTTCGTTTTCTTCACAGACTCGATTTGGTCCGCTTTATTTTTCCGTCCGTACTGTGCCCATCAAAAGTCACTTGACTGTCAGTGGGCATTGTGGAAATATCGTGTTGCTGTAACATATCGAAATTGTTCAGTTTGGACAAGGAGTAGTTTGATTGTTGTTCAGTTTGTGATCGCTGACGTATTTACCTTTAGACCATGGAATCGCATAATTAAAACCAACTGATTACAAATGATGGTATTCCTAGAGTCGTAGTACTATCCCCGCATTATGTCGTGCCGCAGAACAAAAAAAAATGCTTTTCTAGTCAGAAATACAGACCTCTGTGTCATTTTCGAACATTCTCATTTTACACGAGCGTTGTTTTTCTGACTCTCCCTCTTTGACCAATACAGTTTGAATGTGCAAAAGCCTTTGCCTACCTATTATCTTCATGTAATGTATGTATCTTTCTTTGTTGACACATCATGTTGTAAACATGCAATTTTTTTTGGCGGGTGCGATTTATTTATTTAATTTTTCTTTTGGTTTTAAAAGCTATGATATTAAGTCGATTCAAATGAAATATTAAATATTATTTTGCCGAATTACTATGGTGTGGAAAGGAGTTGCACGATTTAGCAGGAAAGAGATCCATAATAATTATTATGGTGTGGAAAGGAGTTTCACAATTCCACTAGAAAAAACATGTTAAAGTTAATATTAACTTGAGTGAGTTGGAAAATTAAATTTAAATAATGGTTAAAAAATAATAATAATTGAAAGTTAAAATATAAAAAATAAATAAATTTTAATTTATAGTATATAATGTTGTTTTGGTAAGGGGAAGATGTGTAATTATTTTTTATTTAATATTGAATTGATTTGTGATATCTAAATATAATATTGATATTATAAGTGTAATTTTTTTTTTATGTTTAGTTCATATGTAATAGTTTAATGGTAATATTAAGTAACAAATTTTATTACTAATTATGAATAAATGAAAAAAGAATAATAATAAATATAGTGAATATAATTATTCAATTAATGTGTGTTTTCTAATTTAGTGTGTGAATAAGATTTGGTAATTTCTTGAACAATTAATATGGAGTTTGCATGTAATATTTTAAACAATAAAGAAGAATCAATATAAATAAGGAATGAATATGTAAGATAAATGAAAATAAAAAGATTTTGGTCAAGAAAATAAATTTTAGATTTATAAAATAAGCGTTTTCAAAATTGATATTTTGAATATTAAAATTATTTTGAAAATATTAAATTATTAAATATTAATTTAGAAAAAATATATTTAAAAAAACAACAAAATTAAAATAAAAGATTTAAAGAATATATTTTAAATAAAAAAAATATTTTCTATAAATAAAAACATAAATGAATATATATATTTCATTCATTTTCATTAAAATCATTATAAAACATTAATAATACCATTTAGTAGAATTTGTTTTTTGTAAGATTGGTAGTACCTTTCATTTTTCATATATATATATATATATATATATATCTTCGTCAACATGTCCAGATACATTACCCCGAGAAAAACCCCACAAACCCACTTAGTAGTATTTTTAGCTTAAATATAATATTTTGATATTTAAACTAAATAACATATTTTAAAAAAACATAGATTTCAATAAAAATAGAAACTATCTAAATATCTAATTTAATATATATATTTCAATATTAACTTTTCTATATATATAAAACTAACTAACTTAAAATTATATATATATATATATATTATAAAAGGAATTAAAATAAGTAATTTTTTACAGTTAAAATATTTTAAAACGTTTAAATTTTACATTTAAAATGGGAAATGTGATACCCAAGGTAAATTTGTTCTTATGGTGTTTACATTGAGATGTAGTTGGAAATTCAAAATTGGACCAGTGATGTATTATGATATTGTAAATATTTCTTTTGATTAATAAAATAAAAAAGAAAAATCATTTTTGGTGTATTATTATTCTTGAAAATATATTAAAGGCTATTATGTGAAATTAGATTCCTAAGTGCCATGAAAACACTTGGAATCAGTTATGCCCTTAATTAGGAAATGTTAGTACAACTATTTTTGATTGGGGAAGAAACCTTTTCCATGGACCAACCCTTGTATATACACTAAAAGTGGATATTAATAGAAAACCAAAAATATATGGCTAAGGTAGAAGAAATACCAAGGAAAGAGAAATATGCATACAAAGTGCATTAAAGAATGACATTTGTGTTATAGTAAAGTTGTTTTCTTGGCAAATTTAGGAAATTATATAAATATACATGTACATATTTATGGTTGTAAAATATAAGGGTGCATTAAACAATGACATTTTGTGTTATAGTAAAGTTGTTTTCTTGGTAAATTTAGGAAATTATATATATATATATATATATATGGCTGTAAATATATGTATTTATGGTTGTAAAATAATATGGAGGCGAACGAGGGTTTCAAGGTAGAGTTGAAGTTACAGTAGATTTCCTAGGGTTTCAGCACAAGATGCCAAAGGTGACTGGTCTTTCCATGGCAGCGTCTTCGGGAGGAGGGCCGCCACCCTCCTACCGCAATATCACGAGCAGGGATCATTCACATAGGCCACCCCATTCTGCTTCTACACAGCAAAAGACTGCCCCTGTATTGGGAGCAGAATGGCAAGCCAAGATGAAAGGACAATGCTTGCCAAGGGCAGTCAAAAAACCAAGATTTATTATCCCAGCGTCGAAATTGGATGAGTATCGTGGATATATGAAGAATCATGCTCTAATATGTAAGTTTATAGGTATTTGGCCTTCAGAAAAGGAATTACTAAAATGGATTCAAATAAAATGGCAGCCCAAAGGTCATATTGATCTGAAATTAGGGGCCAAAGGTTTTTTTACAGTTATTTTTTCCAATTTACAAGATAAAGAACACATTTTTGAGGGAGGGCCCTATTTCTACAGCAATGTAGGGCTTTTTCTCAGACAATGGGAGGAATGTTATAACCCCGAACAAGAGAAATTTCTAGCTACTCCTGTTTGGGTTCGGCTATTTGGGCTCCCTATGGATTCTTGGGACCTTGAAATTTTGGAAGGAATAGGAAATTCATTAGGTACTTTTGTCAAAATTGCAGACTCCACAGCGCGGGTTCGATATACATCGTTTGCAAGAATATGTGTGTATATGAATATATCTGAACCCTTACCAGAGATGATAGAACTAGAATACGAAGGCAAAGTCTCGCTCCAGCTTCTAGATTACAAACATATACCCTTCCGCTGTCGCCGCTATCATGAGTATGGGCATTTGTATAAATATTGTCCCTTAAACGCCCTAGAGAAACAACCACCTCATGTCAATGGCTCTGATACACCACCCTGGCAGGATGAAGAAGGGTTTGTGTCGGTAACGACAAGAAAAAGGCAACCGCATACAGTGAACCCAGCCTCTGGGTCGGCTACAAAAAAAAACCCTCCTGGTTCAACAACAACTTGAAATCGGTACGAGGTCTTACAAGAGGAAGGCAAACCGTCAGCTTCAGATATAGTAGTGGAGATCCCGGTAGAAGGGCATGCGGAGATAGCATAGAAAAATCAATCATTAAAGTGGAAATCAGGGCAGGAAATGGAAGCACTTGAAGATATTTCGCTTCAAGAACTCATTCCAATGGAGGTCGAACAACCTACAGATGATTTGAGCGCATAAGAGAAACTGTTGAAACACCTTTTGTTTGAATGGCGAAATCTTGATGATCGATTCATTCCGGCAGACTAGAATAAATTGTATAAAGAAACTTTTGAACATTATCTAACAACTCAAGCCTAGCAAGAAGCCCAAGAACGAGAACAAGCATCCAGTAAGAAGGCATCCCCTCCTTCAAAACTAGCGAAAAAGAGAGGACGGCGAACCCTGCAGGAATCAATACAGCTAGTAGGTGAAACGTTGATTAATACTGGCAAGATAATATCGTTAACAACGGTATTTCAACAACTACCCAAAAATTCTTAATGAAAGTGCTCTCCTGGAACATACGGGGTCTAAATAGAAAAGGCAAACAGCGACATTTGAAAGATAAATTACAGGTTGAGAAACCTCAAGTTATGTTGTTACAAGAAACAAAATTCATGGGGCAAAAGCTTCAGTCTATAATACAATATTTTAAAATGCAATATGAGGTTATGGCTATTGACTCAGTGGGCATGTCGGGAGGAATAGCCATACTCTGGAACGAAGCAGAGATCATAGCAGAGGGATGGATACGCTTCCCCAGAATCTTAACAGCAACTTTCCACCAGATTGGATCAGAGGACAGGATCCTCATCTCGACCGTCTATGGACCTCCAATTCTAGGAGAGTGAGAAAAGTTTCTGCAGAGTATACGTATGTTGAGTACAATGCATAATGAAAAATACTAGCTTTTAGGAGGAGATTTTAACATGATTCTAAATCTTTCTGAAAAAAAGGGTGGGCTAAGAAGGGAAGACCCAGAAATGGCTCTTTTTCAAGAAGTTCTAAATGATCTACGTTTAGTAGATATCCCAACTGTTAATGGAAAATATACCTGGAATAATCGCAGAGGAGAGTAGCATCAGATCGCCTCCAGGCTGGATCGTTTTTTAGCGACTGAGGCTTTGGTGAGCCTGGATATATATTATGAAGCTGTGATTCTTCCTACCTTGGGCTCCGACCATTGGCCGATCAGACTGGAGATATATGTGAAGGCAAGTCGACAGAACCGTCCTTTCATGTTTGAACTTTTCTGGCTATGAGACCCTAGATTTATGGAAAAAGTTAAAAACTGGTGGTATTTAAATCCAATCAGGGGCCACAATAAGATGCACTCCTTTCAGCTTCGCCTGAAATAATTAAAAGCTGAAATTAAATGCTGGAATCATCTAGAATTTGGTAACATACACCAGGACCAAATTCTCTTGAGAGAAAAAATGAAGGAGATCCAGCAGCAAATCATCCTCCATGGTCGAACAGAGGAGTTATTTTTGGAGGAAGGTCGTACTCTCAGTCAACAAGAAGAGCGACGAAAACAAGAGGAGATACTATGGAAACAGAAATATTGAGTCAATTGGCTTAAAGAAGGAGACCATAATACAAAATTGTTCCATAAAGCCATGTTACAGAGGCGCCAGCATAACCGAATTTTTTCCCTCAAAGAAGAAAATGGAGAGCGATTAATTAAACATGAAGATATGGAAAGAGAGCTAATTAATAATTTTCAGGATCTTCTTACGGAACCTCTCCCTAACCGCCAGGCAGCTATTCAGAATATCACCACACACATTCCTCAAGTGATCACTCGTGATCAAACCTTGCTCTGCTGCGAGCCGTAACATTACAAGAGGTAGAAGAGGTGGTATTGCAATTACCAAAGAATAAAGCCCTGGGGCTTGATGGGTTTACAAGTGAATTTTTCAAAGCAGCTTGGCCATTCATAGGTCCAGATATCTTAGAGGTTGTGGAAGAATCTAGGAGAAACAAAAAGGTATATCTAGCTTTGAATGCTACCTTTCTGACCCTTATTCCTAAGCAACAAAATGCAGATACTCCAATTGGCTTTCGACCGATAGCTCTCTGTAATGTCATCTATAAAATTCTTTCCACTATTATGGTTAATCGTCTCAAACCTCTGTTGCCTACGCTAATCTCCCCAAAAAAAACTGGTTTTGTGAAAGGAAGACAAATCTTGGACGGAATAGTGGTGGCTCAGGAAGCAATCCATTCTCTCAAGAAAGACAAAAGGAAGGGATTGTTAATTAAATTGGATTTATCCAAAGCATACGACCGCATAAGCTGGCAGTAGCTGATTGAGGTAATGCGTGCCTTTGGGTTCGATGAAAGATGGCTTCAATGGTTGCGCTCATTCATATCCTCCCAGCATTTTTCAATACTTCTTGAATGGTAGTCCTACTGTTCTGTTTAACAGTTTGTGAGGTCTCAGACAAGGATATCCCTTATCCCCATTCCTCTTCATCATCGCTGCAGAAGGCCCAGGTAGACTAATTAAAGCTCATGTAGCAGAAGGAAAGCTACAAGGATTGAAATTGTGGGGACCCCAACTTTCGCTGACTCACCAACAATTCGCTGATGTTATTTTACTAAATTATGCATGGCATCACTAAAAGAATGCAAAACCATCCTCAAAATTCTGGAGGTATTTATGGAAGCTTCCGGCACTGAAATCAATAAGGATAAGTATAATGTTTATTTCTTTAACTGTACATAAGTGATGCAGAATTATCTTTCCAGGACCTTAGGGTTTCAGCGGGGATCCTTCCCCTTGAAATACCTAGGTATGTTTTTAAATCCAGGACCCACTCGAATAGTAGACTGGCAAGATATTATTGTCAGAGTGGAGAAAAGAATACAAAACTGGGCCTTCAGAACCCTGAATGCACCTGGACGACTCATAATGTTCAAATCAGTACTACAAGCCTTACCCATCTATCAGTTGTCAGGGAGGGCCTGTTCGAAAGGGATATGCGCTCAATTGGTAGGCATTTTCAAAAAACATTTATGGCAGGGAGCCCAAGCTAACAGAAAATGGGCACTCCTCTCTTGGGACAAATTACTCAGATCGAAGGCTGCAGGTGGATTAGGCCTCTGGGATCCTTTCATTTTAAATAATGTGTTGGGCGCAAAAATCTGGTGGCACTGGCTCGTGGGAGGGTAGGATCTGTGGAAGAAAATATGGTAAATAAAATATGATATGCCACTTATAGTCTCAGGCCGAATGAAAGTAGACAGGACACCAAAAGGTTCCTCAATATGGAATCTAGCAGTAGCAAACAGAAATTTAATCTGTGCAAATAGTTTTTGGGAAATTAGAGAAGGAAATACAGCTCTCTTTTGGGAGGACTCTTGGTAACAGTGGGAAAAACTATTCACTCGATTGGACTTGGGGGAAATCTTCCTATACACAAACACCCCCAAAAATAGGCTCGTGCAGCAGTATTGGTGTAATAACCAAAATGGAATGTGGCGGAAATGGAAAGATAAAACTTGGTGGCCGTCCGCTCCAGCAACGCAACAGTGGAATGATTTTGCTAAAGAGCTTAACACCCGAAAACTTAGAAACATCTCAGGTCTATATATCCTTCGATAGGGACGTCTAACAAGAGGGTTGTTCACTATTAAGGAAGGCTACTATATCCACTCTTAGCAGGCTCTAGAAAATGTTCGACCAATATGGAAATGAATCTGGGAATTGAGACATTGGCCAAAGGTGGCATACTTCTTATGGCTAGTAAGTCACCATAGAATTCTGACATGGGAAAACCTACAAAAGAGAGGTATGATATGCCCTTCGCGTTGCCCCTCCTGTACTACTGAAGCTGAAACAACAGATCATCTTCTTAATTCCTGCACAAAGGTGGAGCCACTCTCGGAGAACCTAGCTAATCTATTTTGGCAGACAGATAAAAACAATGAAAGAATAATGGAAACTATAGTCAATTGGAGAAAAGGAAGATTCCATTGTCAGGTAATTAATAGAGCATGGACCCTCTCATTTGGATTCCTACTCTGGAATACATGGAAAGAGAGATATCAGAGAGTCTTCCAAGAAACAGAACAACCAATGAACCATATTTGGCAGCGCTCCATAGACAACATTCAAGAAACCATTTTAACAGAAAGTTGGTCAGATGAAGATTGGCAAACAGTGGGTATTGAATCTCAGATATTAGAAAACCTGAATCTCAAATGACAGATGCTTTGTAAAGGTCTTTGGAAATTCAAACCTCCTAGTCAATCAATCGAGGAACAATGGCTACCTCCTCAACCAGGCTTTCTCAAACTCAATTATGATGGGGCTTCAAAAGGTAATCCAGGGCAAGCTGGGTCAGGTGGGATTTTCCAAAACTCTCAGGGGGTTGTATGTAAATTCTACGCACTTGACTTGGGCCATGCCACCAATAATGAAGCTGAACTTATGGCGGTCAAACAAGGTCTTCTGATTGAAATTAGAGAAAATTACCAAAGAATTATTGTGGAGGGAGATTCAGCAATGGTAACAGGGGTGCTCCAAAAACTGCAACAAGGCACACCCTGGGAGAAAATCTCCCAAAGCTGGCGAATAGAAGGCCTTATAGAAGAAGTGAGTCAATTGGTGAAACGCATACAGTATTTGATCCCTCGCCATGTTCGGAGAAGAGGTAATGCAACAGCGGATTACTTGGCTAATTGGGGATGCCAAAATGTAGAACGCTCCATCGATGGCCTCCCTACTGATCCCATCTGGAACGTAGAGCTTCACTCTCTCCAATTGATCGTGAATAAGGATATTTAATCCCCCGATTGGGGTGTACATATGTCAGAAAGGAATCCGAGTAGTGGTAACTTGGCGCGCGCTCCCCCTCCATGCAATTAAGAACATTAATGATGGATTTTCAAGCTAGTTCGGTGAAGTGTGTGAACACTCAGATTGGAATAATGTCACAGGGTGGCCAGGCTATTTTGACAGACCGCAGAAGGCAAGTTTCCATTAAGGTATGTGACCTCCCCCCACCCGTTCATTCATTCATGCACAAGTTCCTACATGAAATAGTCTGGTGGCGGCAGAGGAGGAGACTCAGCGATCTGCATTCAAACAATCTTTTGATCCTGTCAGGTGTTATTATATAGGGCCTTCCAGCTATGGGGAAAAGACGTCCAAGGGATGAGGCTATAAAAGGAAAACAACAAGTTCAGTTAGAGCCTACCCCTAAGAAATGAGGTCGCAAAACCAACCAGGAGCACCTGGAAACTTTAGCAGCGAATTACGTGTTGGGAAATTCCTCCAAAGTTCCTCAAGAAATTCATGGGTGGGAAAGGGAAATCCAGACCGACCCTGAAGACAATGAGGCAGAAGCAGAGATTTTAGATTTCATCATAGATCCAGGCAATACCCGTGGCCACCTTACTTTATTCAACCAGACTATCCACACATACTGGATAGTAAAATGTCTGATAGCGAAAGCTATTCAGAGTCTGCAGCCTATTTATGCTAAGACAGACCCAGCAAAGCTAGACCCTCGCCTTCAAGACCAGCTTCTAGATATACAGGACCAACTATAGCACATCAAGATAACACAATATTAGGCAACAAATCATGTAAGCAGATTGGATGATAAATTTGGCCGCATGGAGAAGCTCCTTCAGCAGCTGCAACACGCTGAAATGCCTGGGTCCAATGTCAAAGACCCAGCTCCAGTCTCTTCATCAGATGGATAGGAGTTTTAACTATTCTGAATTTTGATGCATTTTCTAGTTAGATATGAACTTTCCTTATGTTATATGAATGTACAAATTGTAGAAGTAGGATAGATAACACATGAGACTTTTAGATGTATGAATCAATTCCATTTTTGGTATGCTTTTCACGCTTTCAGATGGCCAACAGACCTGGTTTCCTTCGGGCAGGTTGAGGCCAAAGTCTGAATTTTATATTTTGTAGCCTGTCCTTCAAATATAAATAGAAAATAGTATGGTCCTACCAAATTTACAAAAAAAAAAAATATTTATGGCTGTAAAATATAATGGTTATAAAATAGTAAGAATATAGCTTAACTTAAAAAGGAGAATGTTTTATGTCGAAGTTAGTTGTTACATGCCACCACAAAGAAAATGAACTTCATGGAATGTCCGCGATATAGGAAGTCTTGAACAAAATGGTGGTAGGGCCTAAGAGGAAACATAGGTGGTCCCTTAAGAGGAAACCTAGGGTTCAACAAGTCGATAATTTAACATTCCTCGAGACTCAGGACCATCGAGACCAACACAAATTTCATACAGTAGACTCTAAATTGGAGGATATTACACCTTTGACACAGTAGACCCTCAATTGGATGAATTGGAAGATATTACATCTTTCATACAAAAGGCCCTAAATTCAATGATATTAAGAGGGGCTCTACGAGTGTTTTTTTTTCTTTCTCGCCTCCATAAAATTTATACCATTTATATTATTGTTTATTATAATAGGGGTTTAAAACTTTATAAGTGAAATCTCAGTATACATTGGCTCAATTTATGGTTGGACATTGAATTCTTAAAATAAAGAGGGGATGTTAGAATTTTTTTGATCTTAGATGAGCATGAAGCAAGAGTTAAGAGAAAGGGTGTTATGGAAACGTGGGGAGTTAAGATTGTATCACTATAAATAGTTTAGCTTAAGAAACAAATTGAATATTGTGTAAATATTCTACGATTTATATTATTGTTTATTATATTAAGTTTTTAACACTTTATAGGTTAAATCTCTGTTGACATTGGCCCAAGTTATGGTTGGACATTGAATTCTTGACATAAAAAGGTAGGCATTGGCGTAAGTTATGGTTAGACATTGAATTCTTAAAATAAAAAGGTAGGAAGTTAATATTGCATCGTTATAAATAACTTATCTTAATAAAAAAATTGAATATTGACTTCAGATTGTATCATTATATATGTAACACCCCTAGTTTCTATGCTTTTCAAGTTAGACACTTGAACATAAATCCAAAGGGGAGTGGACTCCAATGGAGAATTAGTGTGTGGATTTATTTAGATATTTATTAATGAAATATAAAAAGGAATATTTATGTGTGCATTATGACCAGATGAGATTTAGAGATCCGAAGCCTAATCCATGAGGTTATGGAAAAAGGTTAAGACTTTTCCAAAAACCTTTCAAAAAGCCTCGAAAGGAATTATTTATAATTTAGATTTTTGAGGAAAAATCTAAATTCCCCAATGATGAGGAAAGTAGTTGGGAAGAGGTAAAAATATGGAAAAGCAGAAAGCAGCTTTAAAGTCCCTAAATAAGGGAAGCCTAGGAAAATAGGAATAAAAGCATCCTGAAATTCTGGACGCAGAATTGGAAACATGCTTTGTGGAGAGCATAGCTTAAATAAGCTACTCTAGAACATATTGAGGTTGGTCTGCTCTGGGAGAGGATCTCAGCTCGAGGGTGAGTTATGGAGACAGAAGAACTCTAAGGTTGGGAGGATTGGTCATAAGAAGAAGCGGTATGCACCTAAATTTATGAATGGTTAAAATAGATGTTGTTGTACAATATTGATAAATGCTATACCTATTATTTTGAATTAAGTTTCTGAGATTTATTATTCCTTACATTTCACAGATTTCATTGGGAGAATTTAATCTCTAAAATCAGTATAGTTGTAGGAACGATAATTATGGGAAATTATCAACCAGAATCTCTAAACCAGAATATGGTCTAAATCCGGAGATGTATTTATTATTCCCATAACCAAATTAACTAGTGTAACTTAAATCTACTTCTATAATGAACAATTATATGAACAGAAAGAGATAGAAACTATAAACTAGCAGCTAACTGAAATGATATCTGCAACTTTGTATAAACATGCAAAGAGAAATTTATCTCAATATTTAAGAAAGGATTTATTTCTCAATAACTATAAATTGTATTCAACAAAGAGTACAGTTCTGTTGAACTAATATAGCAATACAAAAATAATTCTAATGTACCATAGTATCTGGTTGTATGAAAAATACAAATTCTATTAAGAATAAAATTAAACGAAATCTGAAATTAAAATATTGATATTCCAATAGTATTAAATTATTATCTGAGAAAAAAATTCAACGAAAAAGAGTTGGGAAGAAAACTATACCCTAAAGTATATGTTACTTTATTAAGTAGATGCTCTCTATTAGCCAGAAACTTATAAAATCTAGAAAAACTAGAGAGAATTAAGTGAAACAGGAAATATTGAAATCTGTTATAAATAACTTGAATTAAATTGTCTTGTAAAAACCAAAGAAAGTAGAATGCTTAATATCAGGTTAACCAGGAAAATTTTTAAATAATCTAGACTATAAATATAGATATGAATTATCTATATAACTCACCGTTATAATGAAACCTGGAAGATTTAGTAAAAATAAATCGCAGAAATTCACTATGGCAATATGCTGGAAAGATGAGTTAACTTTCTGTAATTATAAAATTAAATAAACATCCTTTCATAATCCCTGAAGGTCCATAAACTACTTGCCTAGTTTAACTAAAATTTTAGAATAACAGATATATAATTGAGGACAAGTTTGTATCTATATTACTGACTAAATACATATAAGTTCTGTAGAGAACCATATCAATAAACAAAAAGGGAGATAAGTAATGTCCATAGATACATTATGGAAATGATTGTGTGGATAAATTTAATTAAAATAAGATCAAAATAAAACTATTTTATAATAGATGGATATATGAACGATTTTCATTTTAATATCAGTTCAGTAAGTGAGTATACATTAAATTCATGATAATAAAATCAGTTAAATGAAAATGGTCATTACACTGTTGCAAGGGGTATACACCTCATTACAAAACGAGAGGACTTAAATAAATATACAGTCCATTTCAATAGTAAGTGAAATTATTACAACAAGGTGTGGGTGACACCTATTAACACCACAGAATCCAAAAAGGAAAAACGATATGAATAGAGATTCTTGGTGATAGACGAGAGAGGAGTATTATCCTCGAACCAAAATTTTAATTTATAAAACTTTAAAAAAATTGCATTTAAACGCAGAGATGCTCCTCGGTTATGCTTGACCAACTTGATACAAGTCGAGAGCGATGGTGAGACTTGAGTTAGAAGGCTCAGGACAAAAACTTTAAAAAGGGAAAACAATAATCGAATATATACATTACCTGTAGAAGACAATGAAGGTAACTTAAAATCAATGATATATGTATATAAACGGCAAACCAACATTATTATAACAAAAATCGACTAAGATTTTAGATATTAAAATATATATTACCTAAACGAAAAAGAGTCGAGAATACCTTCATGGCCATTTTACGATCTTCACAGAGGTGTGTATGAAATTATAAGTGTCGCTATAAAAATTTTTGTATTAAAAACAAGAATTAATTTAATAGTTGCGGAAAAAAAATATACACCCTTACCAGGGCCGACATTCAAGCCGAGCTTTACAACCCTGGTAGAGATACAAAGAACAGTGGAAGGTATTCTACAATACATAGTGTAAAAAGATATTAAGTCAACACTATACTCTCACATACATACAATATAATTAAATAAATTGGGAATAAATCGATAGCAAAAACAAAGTATCTACATTCATACAATAATTCCTAGAAAATGAATTAAGAGAGAAGTAAGTTTCGGATTACCTATATGTATTGAGATGCCGAATCAAAACCCGGAAAATTTCCGTAAAACAGAGTTTCATAATTTTCTCTTTGGTCTGGGAAGGAGGCGCTCAGTTTGACAAAAGAACTCAATCAACAAAAACAATTTCCAAAGCATATCAACGATTTCGCATAACTGGTAGAGAAGCCATGGGTGACATTGTGAAGGCTTGGTGAACGAGATCAAAATATTGAAACACGGTGAAGCATAGTAGAGCTTAGATTACAAATCATGAACGCAGAAAATGAAAGGGTAAAGGAAACTGTTGGACTGAAGATACAAGTTAAATAGCATTCGATAGAACCAAACCCTAATTTAATTCAACGGATCAAAATCCTCCACATGTTAATAGATTGGGATAGTAATGAAGTGGATCTGTATTCTCGGGATCAAAACAAAGAGCCTTCCGTAAAAATCAAATGAAAATCTTCACATTTATGTGGGTTGGTACATAATTTTCGTAAAATCAAACTCACAGTACTTAAACAGTGATACTTATAAAATATGGAGGAGCCACATAACGCTATAGGACAGAGCATAGGTAGTAACATATGGTAGCTATTAACGCAGATAGAAAAATGTGCAAGGAACACGGCCAACCAAATATTCCTTCATCATTACAGTGATACAACTATGTCACATCCGAGCTAATGAAAAAAAAATCTCCATGTAAAGTCGAGCTTTGATTTTACTATAGTTAAGTTCCAAGGTTGATAAATGTCACGAACTTGAATGCCTTCATACCTTATTCATATAAGGGTATACGTATAAACTATGGTGTATATATATATATATATATATATATATATATATGCGTATGGGGTTATGAAAGCGCATATGGATTTTGGTAATCATACACCAACAAATTCTTTGGGAAAAAGTATAGTTTAAGATTATTAACATATAGATATATGGGAAGAGAATAAATAGAAGCCAATTTAATCAAAGACATTATGATAGGTCTTTTATACATGAATAAATACATTAATAGATTGTAAATACATAGGCATGAAAGGTTAAGAGAATATTGTTAATGAGAATTATAAAACAATATTCATTCATGACTTATATAAAAAAGGAAAAAATGGAATAATATGATGTGAAATGGTTGGACATGTTGGTGTTATAGATTCATACCTACTTAACACTTAAATATATCGGAAAGAAAGTATTACTTGAAAAATAAAAATTTTAGTGGTGAAATGAGGAGGTGTTACAAATGGTATCAGAGCAATAGTTGAAACACTGGACAACTTATGTGCTCACACAGAAAATTTTAAGCTACTCTTATGAATTTTAAATTTTACCAATGTTCGTTTACTGTATATTTAATAGTAATAAGGGATATAGCTCTGAACCATGATTGAAGAGGACAAGCGGTATGTGGATCTGGGTGGAGGAGAAAACACACCAGATCCAAATACTCCATGGAAAGCTATGTTGCTTAGAATGTGATGAGGAATGGTATAGCTTGAAAGCCACAATGACAGGCTAGCGTATATAAAATCAGAGCAAGGTTAAAAACGCTGGATAAACTATGTAACCACCCAAAAATTGTATGCTGCTATATGAAATTTAAATTTTACTAATGAAAAAAAATGGTATAGATAAAATAACGCACTATAGACCTACAAATGATGACTGATGAGAAGGGGTTATTTTTTTCACCAGTGAGAAGCAAGACAAACTTGTTTTGTACTTACTCATATAACAATCTTAATAGCGGTAAAGTTAAGGTAATGACTGAATATGAGCTAGCCTTTTGCTATAATAATGATCAGTTTATAGGTGTCAAAATATTTACTGGAATATTAATGGTTAACAGAAAGTGGGAAAATCATAAGACATGACAAAAGTAAATGTAAGCTGTTTCCAATTAAAGCTGAAGACAACGAAGAAAATTAGTTTTTAGACCTACATAGGTGAGAAATGGAAGTTAGAAATTGATGTCGTGTATTAAGAAGTAATCAGGGGTATCTACAACTGATAGTGAGATTACCTGGAAGTAGACAAATTTTAAAAGAACATCGGAATCCTGAGAATTTTAAAGAATAAACATGACATTGAAATTTAATTTCATACCTCACAGAGCGATGCAAATCGTATGCTCCGCTGATAGACCATCATAAAAGAAGAAAAACAAAGTAAAGAAGTTGTATACAACTGTGTAACAAATTCTCATAACCCAGTTACATGAAAAATTATAAAATTATGCTAAAATTGTGAGACTGTATTACCTTGGGTTTGGAGGAAAGAAATCTGTAACCAATATGGGTTAAAATATTTTTTGAGAAAATGATAATATAACTATTATCAGATGAAAGTTCAAGTGGAACAAAAGTAAAAATGGTGATACAATATGTTTTCCATAAATAAATAGGAGAAAATTAGTACCTACGGTCTTGTTAACCATAGTAAATACACCAAAGCTATGATATAAATAGAATGAAATAGCTAGAAATAAAGAAAGGCCAAGCCCCAATCCCAAATCTCCTACTTGAGATGCAGCGTTTATTATGTGGTAGGAGCATAAATTCAAATACAATCACATAAAATCATAAAAGAAATGAAAAACTGGGTTAGAATCCATCGTCCTTTAATTAGTTAAAAAGAAAGTGCAAACCATGAATAAGAGACATGGTTAAAAGAAAGTATGGGGAAAAAAAAAATCTCTACTTGCATTAGAGGCTAGGTTTATATCAGCATGTACTAGAAATTTCTGTCCTAATTGGAAAAAGAAAAAAATAAATTCATAATATTACCAGTGGCATACTGGGGAATAATTTGAAATATATAATAATGAATATACCATATTGAAATAACTGATAGATACAATGGAGCATTTCAATCTAGGACAGATTGAAAAATAAGCTATACAGTTATGGGATATATTAACATATCCTCTTTTATGTGTAATGAAAGGATATTAGTTGAAGCAAAAATAGTAATTATAATTGAAGTAATGCAAAATTTCAGTTTTAATTAAATCATGTATGTAAGTTAGAAGTATTGGAAATTCTGATGGAAAAATATGCCTATATATATATATATATATATATATATAGGAACAAGAAACCATCAAAATGAATACTATAAATACAATCAGAGGGATGATTGAACTTATAACTTATGGAAGAAGAAGTTTTGACTTCTAATGAACCAGTCAAGCATACCAATATAATTTCAGAAATGTCAAATCAAGTTCTACATCCATTAAGGATGAGAAATGAATGTACAA
This sequence comes from Pinus albicaulis, assembly GCA_034641835.2. NCBI lineage: Eukaryota > Viridiplantae > Streptophyta > Pinopsida > Pinales > Pinaceae > Pinus > Pinus albicaulis. The sequence goes on from CM076578.1 coordinate 1,688,830,180, forward strand.
TGGGAATGCAGTGTAGGCGGGAAACACAATTAAGTGATTGATATATACACATGCATAATTATGGTGTTCAATTGTGTAGGAAGATGATAAAATGAAAAAGTCGCAGGGAAATGACTTGATTAAAAAAAAAAAATTGTATGTAGAAGAATTGTCAGTAAAGAAACTACATCGGGTGCACCATCAAATAGAAAGCATTAAATTATGGGTACTCACATCCATAAAATTATGCTGTTATAAAATTTAAATTCTCTGGTTATTAAATTTGTGGACAGTATAATAGTGCTACATCAAACAGCTGCAAGCCTATAGAAAGGAGGTTGAGTTGTATTTGGATTTGGGGTGTTTAGGAACCCCATCGGATCAACAGGTGTAGAGGAAACCCACCAGATCAAAACTTAGTCACAAAAATTTTAAAGCTAGTGGATAAAGTTGAGGAAACTTGTCTTCAAAAATGAGTGGTGTAGGGTGGAAGAACCACAAACCTCTCAAAATTCCAAGAATGGAATAATGAAACATAAATTTGTACATAACTACATATTGAGACTCATTTTCAGTAGGAATATGAACTCTCAAATAGAATAAAAGAGGTTAGAGAAATTGTAAAAGAAATTTCAAGATAAGAAAAATTTCAGACCCAAGGACGGTAAGAGGATAGTTATGGATGAAATTCCAGAATTAGTTCCAAATAACGAAGTTAGTTATAAGATAAAGATAGAAAACTAATGTTATATCAAAAACAAGCCTAGAGGGGTAGTATTAAAGCTCAAGAAGAGTGAAATTAGTTGTAGTATGGATACATCTCCTTTGTAAACCAGTGAAAAAAAAAAAAGTCTTATATATATAATTGATGAGTTGGTAGTAAAGGTTTTGTGGAAATATAGGCTTGAAGAGGTTGATTCAGGAAACAAAAGAATGCAAGTGGAAATTTCTTAGAGAAATAAAGTATTGGGATGGTTGTAGAGGAGGAATATCTCAAAAATTTGAGTAATGCTCAAGTAATAAGGTATTAAATTTCCTCTACAAATTCTATGTATTAGACAAATATTTGATATACCAGGAATAATTCAGAAAAAAAAATAGTAAGATTCTTGAAAAAGGGAATTGAATCATAGAACTTACTAATGAGTCTAGTTATTACAAATTAAATTGATAGGCTAACAAAAGAAAACAATGCGAAAGTACTGGTAGTACAGCTATGAACTGAGAAAGGGTAAGTATAACCCTCCATCTGATACAGTTTGTTTTCTTTCATTTATAAATACTAATGAAAAGTTGTAAATTTGTTTAGCCAAGCGTGTAATAGGAAATTTTACACTTTGAAAACAAGGAGAAAATGGTGAAAATAAGTGCAGATAAATCACTTGGAAAATCAAGAAAAGCCGAACTAGACCAAGTTTGCGTGAGAAGGGAATCTCACCGAAAGACAAGGAATGAGAAGTAGTTGTACAAAAAGGGCACTAAAACTACTATCAACCTGAATGGTTTGGGCTAATCACTGAATTTATTGAAATTATTAAAGTCAAAAATGTAGTTTTGATTATCAATATATGTAAATGATATTACATAAATTGGTATGAATTGTGGACAGAGAGAAAGTGGAATAAAGGGTTCATCCAGATAGCCTTCTTGCAAGGAAGTAGAAGGGAAAATCAAATTCTGAAAGATATGCTATTAATGGATACACAAATTAGGTGGGAAGATTAATTTCATTTAGCTGAAGTTGCCTATAATAATAGCTATCCTACTTATATAGATATGAGTCTGTTTGAGACACTATATGGAAGAAAATGTCATACTCCTGTAAGCTAGAGTCAACTTGAAAACAAGTAAATCATAGTGTCAGATGCTTTGCGGGAAATGGAAAGAGCTGTAAAACAGATTCAGAAAAACACTAAAACAGATCACGATAGACAGAAAAGATATGCCGACAAGAAAAGAGTTGGGTGATCAGGTCTATTGGTAGGTGTATTAAAACCAAGAAGAACACTTGGCATACTGGTAGTTGTGCAAAATCAATTCCTTGATATTGTGGGCTCTTTGAAGTCCTAGAAAGGACGGGACCAATGGTTTATAAACTGGCCTTACCCCTACATATTAAAGTTCATGATGTGTTTCATGTCTCTTTATTGAAAAAAAAATATGTACATGATGCTTCTCACATTATTGGTTGGAACATGATTGAGGTGGAACCAGAAGGGGAATTCCTTCCAGAGCCACTTCAAATCTTGGAGCGGGAAGAAATTGAACTACGAAATCGAACAGTAGCCAGAGTAAAAGTGTAATGGAAGTACTTTACTGCTGAAGAAGCTACGTGGGAAGTTGAGATGATGGAAAAGTATCCATCTTTATGTTCATAATGAATTATAGTAGTTCATTGTTAACACTGAGGATGGTGTTTGTTTTCAGAGGGGGAATGTGTAACACCCCTAGTTTCTATGCTTTTCAAGTTATACACTTGAACATTAATCCAAAGGGGTGTGGACCCCAATGGAGAATTAGTGTGTGGATTTATTTAAATATTTATTAATGAAATATAAACAGGAATATTTATGTGTGCACTATGACCAGATGAGATTTGGAGATCTCAAGCCTGATCCACGAGGTTATGGAAAAAGGTTAAGACTTTCCCCAAAACCTTCCAAAAAGCCTTGAAAGGAATTATTTCTAACTTATATTTTTGAGGAAAAATCTAAATTCCCCAATGATGAGGAAAATAGTTGGGAAAAGGTAAAAATATGGAAAAGAAGAAAGCAGCTTTAAAGTCCCTAAATAAGGGAAGCCTAGCCAAATAGGAATAAAAGCATCCTGAAATTCTGGACGTAGAATTGGAAACAGGCTTTGGAGAGAGCATAGCTTAAATAAGCTACTCCAGAATAGATTGAGGTTGGTCTGTTCTGGGAGAGGATCTCAGCTCGGGGGTGAGTTCTGGAGACAGAAAGAACTCTAGGGTTGGGAGGACTGGTCATAAGAAGAAGCGGTATGCACACTAAATTTATGAATGGTTAAAATAGATGTTGTTGTACAATATTGATAAATGATGTAGCTGTTATTTTGAATTAAGTTTCTGAGATTTGTTATTCCTTACATTTAACAGATTTCATTAGGAGAATTTAATCTCTAAAATCTGTATAGCTGTAGGAACATTAATTATGGGAAATTATCAACCAAAATCTCTAAACCAGAATATGGTCTAAATCTGGAGATATATTTATTATTCCCATAACCAAATTAACTGTTGTAACTTAAATATGCTTCTATAATGAACAATTATATGAATAGAAAGAGATAGAAACTATAAACTAGCAGCTAACTGAAAATATATCTGCAACTCTGTATAAACATGCAAAGAGAAATTTATCTCAATATTTAAGAAAGGATTTATTTCTCAAGAACTATAAATTGTATTGAGCAAAGAGTATAGTTCTGTTGAACTAATATAGCAATACAAAAATAATTTTAATGTACCATAGTATCTGGTTGTATGAAAAATACAAATTCTATTAAGAATAAAATTAAACGAAACGTGAAATTAAAATATTGATATTCCAATAGTATTAAATTATTATCTGAGAGAAAAAAAATCCAACGAAAAAGAGTTGGGAAGAAAACTATACCCTAAAGTATATGTTACTTTATTAAATAGATACTCTCTATTATCCAGAAGCTTATAAAATCTAGCAAAACTACAGAGAATTAAGTGAAACAGGAAATATTGAAATCTGTTATAAATAACCTGAATTAAATTATCTTGTAAAAACGAAAGAAAGTAGAATGCTTAATATCAGGTTAACCAGGAAAAATTTTAAATAATCTAAACTATAAATATAGATATGAAATATCTATATAACTCACCGTTAGAATGAAACCTGGAAGATTTAGTAAAAATAAATCGCAGAAATTCACTATGGCGATATGCTGGAAAGATGAGTTAACGTTCTGTAATTATAAAATTAAATAAACATCCTTTCATAATCCCTGAAGATCCATAAACTACTTGCCTAATTTAACTGAAATTGTAGAATAACAAATATATAACTGAGGACAAGTTTGTATCTATATTACCGACTAAATACATATAAGTTTTGTAGAGAACCATATCAATAAACAAAAAGGGAGATAAGTATTGTCCATAGATACATTATGGAAATGATTGTGTGGATAAATTTAATTAAAATAAGATCAAAATCAAGTTATTTTATAATAGATGGATATAGGAATGATTTTCATTTTAATATCAGTTCGGTAAGTGAGTATACATTAAAGTCATGATAATAAAATTAGTTAAATGAAAATGGTCATTACACTGTTGCAAGGGGTATACACCTCATTACAAAACGAGAGGACTTAAATAAATATACAGTCCATTTCAATAGTAAGTGAAATTATTACAATAGGGTATGGGTGACACCTATTAACACCACATAATCCAAAAAGGAGAAACAATATGAATAGAGATTCTCAGTGACAGACGAGAGAGGAGTATTATCCTTGAACCAAAATTTCAATTTATAAAACTTTAAACAAATTTCATTTAAACACAAAGATTCTCCTCGGTTATGCTCGACCAACCTGATACCAGTCAAGAGCGATGGTGAGACTTGAGTTAGAAGGCTCAATACAAAAACTTTAAAAGGGGGAAACGATAATCGAATATATACATTACCTGCATAAGACAATGAAGGTAAGTTAAAATCGATGATATATGTATATAAATGACAAACCAACATTATTATAACAAATATCGACTAAGATTTTCGATATTAAAATATATATTACCTAAACAAAAAAGAGTCAAGAAAACCTTCACGGCCATTTTATGATCTGCACAGAGGTGTGCATGAAATTGTAAGCGTCGCTATAAAAATTTTTGTATTAAAAACAAGAATTCATTTGAAAGTTGTAGAAAAAAAATATACACCCTTACCAGGGCCGACATTCAAGCTGAGCTTTAAAACCCTGGCATAGATACGAAGAACAGTGGAAGGTATTTTATAATACATAGATTAAAAAGATAGTAAGTCAACACTATACTCTCACATACATACAATATAATTAAATAAATTAGTAATAAATCAATAGCCAAAATAGAGTATCGACATTCATACAATAATTCCTAGAAAAGGAATTAACAAAGAGGTAAGTTTCAGATTACCTATATGTATTGAGATGCCAAATCAAAACCCAGAAAAGTTCCGTAAAACAGAGTCGCATAATTTTCTCTTTGGTCTGGGAAGGTGGCGCTCAGTTTGACAAACAAAATCAATCAGCAAAAACAATTTCCAAAGCATATCAACGATTTCGCATACCTGGTAGAGAAGCCATGGGTGATGCCGTGAAGGCTTGGTGAACAAGATTGAAATATTAAAACGTCGTGAAGCATAGCAGAGCTCAGATTACAAATCATGAACGCAGAAAATGAAAGGGTAAAGGAAACTATTGGACTGAAGATACAAGTTAAATAGCATTCGATAAAACCAAACCCTAATTTAAATCGACGAATCAAAATCCTCCACATTTCAATAGATTGGGATAGTAATGAAGTGGATCTACATTCTCGAGATCGCAAAAAAGAGCCTTCCGTAAAAATCAAATGCAAATCTTCACATTTATGTGGGTTGGTACATCATTTGCATAAAATCAAACTCATAGTACTTAAACAATGGTACTTATTAACTATGGAGGAGCCACATAACACTACAGGACAGAGCGTAGGTAGTAACGTATGGTAGCTATTAATGCAGATAGAAAAACATACAAGGAACATGGCCAACAAAATATTCCTTCATCATTACAGTGATACAACTATGTCACATCCGAGCTAATGAAAAAAAAATCTCCATGTAAAGTCGAGTTTTGACTTTATTATAGTTAAGTTCCAAGGTTGATAAATCTCACGAACTTGAATGCCTTCATACCTTATTCATATAAGGGTATACGTATAAACTATGTTATATATATGTGTGTGTGGTTATGAAAGCGCATATGGATTTTGGTAATCATACACCAACAAATTCTTTGGGAAAAAGTATAGATTAAGATTATTAACATATAGATATATGGGAAGAGAATAAATAGAAACCAATTTAATCAAATACATTATGATAGGTATTTTATACATGAATAAAGACATTAATAGATTGTAAATACATAGGCATGAAAGGTTAAGAGAATATTGTTAATGATAATTATAAAACAATATTCATTCATGACTTATATAAAAGAGGCAAAGATGGAATAATATCATGTGAAATGGTTGGACATGTTGGTGTTATAGATTCATACCTACTTAACACTTAAATATATCGGAAAGAAAGTATTACTTGAAAAAAAAAACATTTAGTGGTGAAATGAGGAGGTGTTACAATAAATAGCTTAGCTTAAGAAACAAATCAAATATTGTGTAAATATTTTAGTGCACAAACAATTTAATAAATTATTCATATTTTTATTTTTTTCACTTTTCATTTATTCAATGGAAAATTCATGTACATAAAGGATAAAACTCAAGTTCTACTTAAAAAAAATATTTGTAATTTGATTTTTTTATTATTTCATTTTGAAAATACTATTAAGGACACCATTAAAAATATATTATATTTATTAATTTAATTTTAAAATTAATGTGATTTTCTAATTTTTTTATTGTGCGAAATAATATTTTTTTAATTAAAACTATGTAAAACAATAAAATAAAATTTCTTGATTTTTTTTTTTTGCAGAGGAACCTAAACATGGGGATTTGAACCCAATCTAGTTTGGTGCACATTGTAACATACACCGATAACTTCACATGGAAATGCAAGGAGTTAAAAAAAAATTTTACCATTTACCCACGGTAACTATCCAAATCACTATTAAATATTCCTTACTCAACATTATATAGAATGTCCACCAATTCATTGTCTAAATTTAGTATAATAATAGTAAGTTGCTTAACCATTAACAACCTCAATTATAGCATGTTAACATAAAAATGTATGATGTAGCCTTGCATTCATTTCATTATTCATGTAGTCATCGCATACTTGACATTATAAACATCACCATAAGAAAGGAATCAACATCATCAATTTGACACAATAATCAATCACATCATTGAACACCAATATACCCTAGAAACATTGCAGGGTGAAAACCAGCAAACATTTAATTTTATTATTAAACACTCGTGAGGGTGTTCAACCATCCCTAAATGGCTTATAAGGGAGACCATCCCTTAACCATCCTTTATAAATCTTACAAGGAAATATACAAATATCTAGCCTAAAGCCGTTACAATAAATCTGATAGCATTTACCCACTAATCTTCATATCTTGGTGGCATGAATGTACCTACAATGGACCATCGTACATTGGATCATCTTGCAACTCACACTCATCTACATGAACCATAATCATTTACCTGCCACCAGGTTAAGCATAATGTTTCCTTTGTACATGTCATCATCATCCCATGCTAATGTTTTCTTCAACATACATTGATGTCAAGATTCATAAAGTATTAATCAACCATTTCATAAATCAATACTAGAGAAGCTTCTCCATCTACTCATGTATATTCATGACATGAAAGTAAAATACCCTAACATCACACTAATTAATGTTTCCCTCGCTTAAGCACCCATTCCTGCAAGACAGTAGCTACATCTTCGAAGATTTTCTTTAAAAGAAACTAATACATCACTTACGATATTCCTACATGCGATTTACATAAATTTAATCAAAATATCCAACCCTTAAGCTATTACTTTTGGTGCGTGAAAGGAAAACTAGCATAACAAATGTTTCTCCCATGTATGCAAATGCATATAGATTGCAAAAGAGTCTTCCCAAAGGAATGCTTAAGACAAGAGAGCACATAGCTTCCAAAATAGTCTTCCCAAAGGAATGCTTAACACAAGAAAGCATGCAAACACAAGTTTTCTTTCTGCAACACTAATGTAATAAAGCATACAAATACATGTCTTCTTTTCAAATATTATACTAACAATCCTTTCGAATGTAGTCTAACACAACATGCTATCTTTTCCCACATACAAATATGTATATTCTTTACAATGAAAGCTAATACAAATATTGCATAAATTTGCATGATCTTATTCCAAATGAAACTAACATAATAGTTATGTTAGCACAAATCACTCACAAATAATTCTTCCTAAAGAAACATTATAACTCAACATTTCTTATATCCATGCAAAGAATATATCTCTATAACACAATGATTATTCTTTGTGTATTCCATAGCTTATCATAATAGATCTTATTTATAACTCGTAACACAATCACTATTATTTTCATGTAAGGATATACATAATTATTTCTCAAAAGGAAGTTAATATAACTTAGTTTTGTTGCCTTTATACTTGTAGTTTCACATGCTTCCCTTTCAGGAAATGACCATAAATGACCATATTTTATGCATTAAACCTAAGAAACATTCAGAAGGTTAACATAAACTTTTATGCATTCTTGTTCTTGTATGAACAAGATTCATATGCATATTTTATAAATATAATATTTATTTTTCATTAATTCATGCAAAAAACTCCTATCCAATCTTTGTTCACTTATGCATACTTTAAATGAAAGCATAGGTAACATTTGCAGCCAATTTCATGGAAACCCTTCCAAGAAAATTTATCTAACTAACTTTTATATTTTCTTTTTCACAACCCATGAAAATATATGACTAATTACCCTCTTTATTCTACATTCATTTTCAAGAAAATAACTTGGATTTCTTATCATTTCATTTTCAAGAAAATAATTTTGGATTTCTTATCATTTCTTTTTCAAGAAAATGATCTTGGATTTATTATCATTTCATAAAATAAATGTGTACAAAATCCCTTTTTAAATGAAGAGCATGCATCTTATCTTTTCTTGAGTATGCAATATTTATAAATATGTATATATTTCTTTCCATATATTTAACATAATCGACTATTCTTTGTGCATGGACAAAGTATTTTATTTTCCAAGAATTATAGCATAGTAGATATTAAGTAAAATCTAGTTTGTGCACGAGGTATATTTACCTCTCAAAGATGAGCTACTCTCTACATTCATATATAACATAGTAGATATTAAGTAAAATATAGTTTTTTCGCACGAGGTATATAAAACCTCTCAAAGAATGGAGTTCCTCTTATCTTTTACCAACATTTATCCACATAAACACGTAAACATGGAAAATATTTTGAAGGAAATAATCAAGCACAAGAACCATTCAATATCTCACGAAAAAAAAAAAACATTACTTATATTTTACTCATAAAATTCCATCTTCATATTCAAGCTTCCGTCTCCACATTCTAGCCTTATATTTTACAGTGCGGCCAAACAACAAAGAGAATCATGGAGAAAGCTTCACAACATCTACACTGTCCTTGCAGAGAATGACTGAAGGTGAAAATAAATCTGTCCTTTTAAAGCAGGCATAGGTCGGGGTTTTCATAGCAAGCCCAATAGAATCTCTGTGCTCCAACTCGTCAAGAAGGGTTGTTTACAACACAATTATTTGACTTGTTGTTAGGGGCCAGAAAAGACTCCACCCTCAAATCCTTTCGCTTTAACTGATCCTTGATGCCATGACTCATAAAAAAAATAACTATTTGGATTTCATTAAAACCATGTAACATTATGCTTATCCCTGTAACCGGTCCTTCCTCATTATCACCTTTATGTAAAAAGGATACGATTACTCTTTAGTAGTTTCACCTTACCGAACCCTAACTACCTTATGAAAACTAACTTCATTAAATTAATAATATTTATTTATTAATCCCACATCTAGTTACGTGGTTTTAGGGATGTTACATACTTCCCCCCTTAAGAGAACACCATTCTCGGTGTGCTTCTCTCACTGAAACTTAAACTTATACTTATGATATAATAATATAAACAACCCAAAGGGGGTCCTTCCCCTTCACAATGAAACACTTTCGTTTCCCTAAATACCATTAATTAAAATAATAATGATTTTATCCATAGTTATCAACATGTATAGCTCAAAAAAAATTCCATTTCCATTTTTAATCACTTATCCATTATTCAAATTCATAAAAATATAGAAAAAATACTATACAAAATTACCATTACTTACCAATTACTATTGGAAGTAATGATGTCTTTTATACAAACTCTCTAAGAATGGTTGAACAACCCATCAACACTCCATGGAAAGAGCCAGTAATGTATGAATAACAAATTCAATCACATTAGTCACATAGTTTCAATCAAATGAAATACTTGAAACTATGAAACATTCATGCAATATCAAGAGATGTTTTAATCAGAGAACTTCCACAAGTACTCTGAGAGCACCAACCCTCTAATCAATGCATCACATGCACATTGTCTTAGGTCCCGCTAAAGACATCCACACAATACTTCAAAAGTACTCAGAGAGTAGCTAGATCTCTAATCATACCAATGGTCAATCAATGCACCATGGGCATATCCTAACCTCTACTAAGACATTCAAACAAATTAATAATAAAAAAAATCAACTTATACATTTACTAATTCATTTTCCGAGCACTAAGCTCTTTTCCTCTTAATATCTACATAAGATATTTACATAATCATATAAAAATTCATTTTAATATAACACATAACTTATTACTTAACTTTTTCTTCTTTTAGAACCATAATGGTAAACAAAATGCTCCTTCCAACCCATGGTAATTGGTTTCCGCAACCAAATCGAGTCAGTTTCACATACAAATAGTTATTTGAAAAAATACCATTCCACGTCCAGTATGGATTCCTCTTGGAAACATCATGCCTATTCCTTTGACAATGCCCCATCTATGAGGAATTTTGGACCTCCTCCAACCAACTCCAAAATCAATAGAGTTTCCTTAGGTTTTCCACTCTTCACCATCTTAGCCAACTATTTTCCCTTACTGAGATCACATATCTCTAGAGAGAAGAAATCTGGGCAAGCAAGCACCATCAACCCCTCTGGGCAGGAAACCTCCATCAACCCAAGGCCTTCTATCCTTTCACAATTGTTCACAACTGTTTGGCATGTTAAATTTCTCTTTTAGCATTTTTTCCCATAGTAAATTACATAATGAACTTTACGTACATTATACATAAAGAAAAATAAACTTTATGTAAATCATACATCATACTTGGTCTCCACATGAGTCCAATGATATCTAAATTAACAGGGAAAATGAATAACATACATGTGTTATACATTATTATTTCCCAAATAATACAATCATGCACATTATATAATAGTATACTTTGTGTTTCCCAAATAACACAATCATGCACCTTATAATATGATACTTTATCAATTATAGTTGTAATTTTTTTGTGGCGCTATTTTACTTTCACATGTTTTTCTTTTTTTCCATTAAGCTAACCATGCTTAATCTCATCAACAACACTAATCATAAATATGCATTGTTAAAAACAAAAATTTTTTACTTTCAAATTAGTTTTAGTTTCATGCATACAACTTTTTCATGCATACAAGTATATATAAATCTTCATTAATGCATATGTGTCAATAACGATTCAGGTAACAATCCCACGGGTAATAGTCCAATATTTCCAATTCCAATAGTGTACTGTTACCAACAGTCTGACACGTGAAGTAACTATGTATTCACAACTTGCAATAATCTTTAATCAAAACTAATTCATGCATATAGATTTTATTATTTAGTCATACAAAACCAACTAATTAATTCCACTAAAAATCTTAATGCATCCCTGACATGACTCATTCAACAACTAGTGATTATGGTCAAATCTCACTACTTGACTAATTATGTATTTTTAACATCTAAAATGCTTCATTCAATTTAATTTTAAAGCATTCTATCATCCTATTCAAGGACTTTCCTCATCTTTTTCATTCATGCATTAGTTTCACACACCATCACTATACACATTCATATTTTTCAAGTAGTGCATGGTAACTTTAGTTATGCTCGCTAAATGTATGAGTAATATGTCATATACCCAATGTTAAAAAACAACTCTCACTTTCACTGGTGAGTACTCAGGTTTTTCATTAATACAAAAAAGGTTTTATTGCCTTCTCACTTTCACTAGTGAGTACTCAAGTTGTTCCTAAGTACAACAAAGTTTTTATTGTCTTTCATAAATACAAAAAAGGTTTTCATTGTATTTTATCCTCAACAAGATTCCAATGTTATAAAAACCGTTTTGTGACAACATTTATTACTTATTACTCTTCAATGTAGTTATAAACATGAATCATGCATCTCATGTCAAAAGTAAACTACTGCATTTATCAATCAATATGTAGACTACTAGAATCATACCTTAACTGATGTCCATTAGTAGAATACCTCAATTTATTTTCGCTTAACGAATCCCAAAGGTGCCAGTGCTACAACTTTTAGCTCTGATACCACTTGTAACATACACTGATAACTTCACATGGAAATGCAAGGAGCTAAAAACAAATTTACTATTTACCCACGGTAACTATCCAAATCACTATTAAATATTACTTACTCATCATTAGATAGAATGTCAACGAGTTCATAGTATAACTTTAGTATAAGAATAGTATGTTGTTTAACCATTAACAACTTATATTGTAGCACATTAACATAAAATTGTATGATATAGACTTGCATTAATTTCATTACTCATGTAGTCATCGCATAATTGACATTATGAACATCACGAAAAGAGAGGAACCAACATCATCAATTTGACACAATAATCAATCACATCATTGAACACCAATATACCTTGGAAACCCCATAGGGTGAAAACCAGCAAACGTTTAATTTTATTATTAAACACTCATTAGGGTGTACAACCCTCACTCAATTGCTTATAAGGGAGACCATCCCTTAACCATCGTTTATAAATATTACAAGGAAATATACAAATATCTAGCCTAAAGCCACTACAATAAATATGATAGCATTTACCCACTAATCTTCATATCTTCACATCTTGGTAGCATGGATGTACCTACAATGGATCATTCTACAGCTCGCACTAATCTGCATGAACCATAATCATTTACCTACCACTAGATTAAGCATAATATTTCCTTTGTACATATCACCATCATCCCCTGCTAATGTTTCCTTCAACATACATTGATGTTAATATTCATAAAGTATTAATCAACCAATTCATAAATCTCTACTACAGAAGCTTCTCCATCTACTCATGTATATTCATGACGTGAAAGTAAAATACGTTGAAATCCTCCCTTTAACAACACCTACTACATATGTGATAGTTATAAGTCATCACATTAACTAATGTTTCCCTCGCCTAAGCACACATTCCTGCAACACAATAGCTACATCTCCCAATATTTTCTTTAAAATAAACTGATACATTAGTTATGATATTCATGCATGCAATTTACATAAATTTAATCAAAATAACTAACCGTTAAGCTATTACTTTTGGTGCATGAAAGGAAAGCTAACATAACAAATGTTTCCCCCATGCATGCAAATGCATATAGGTTCCAAAAGAGTCTTCCCAAAGGAATGCTTAACACAAGAGAGCACATAGCTTCCAAAAGAGTCTTCCAAAATGAATACTTAACATAAGAGAGAATGCAAACGCAAGTTTTCTTTCTCCAACACTAATGTAATAAAGCATACAAATACATGTCTTCTTTTCAAATATTATACTAACAATCCTTTCCAATGTAGTCTAACACAAGATGATATATTTTCCCACACACAAACATGTATATTCTTTCCAACGAAAGCTAATACAAATATTGCATACATTTGCATGATCTTATTCTAAATGAAACTAACATAATAGTTATGATAGCACAAATCACTCACAAATAATTCTTCCTAAAGAAACATTATAACTCAATATTTCTTCTATCCATGTAAACAATATATCTATATAACAAAATGGCTCTTCTTTGTGTATGTCATAGCTTACCATAATAGCTCTTCTTTAATGTACGTAACACATAACAAAATCACTATTATTTTCATGTAAAGATATACATAATTATTTCTCAAAAGTAATTTAATATAACTTAGTTTTGTTGCCTTTATACTTGTAGTTTCACATGCTTCCTTTTCAGGAAATGACCATAGATGACCATATTTTATGCATAAAACCTAAGAAACATTCACAAGGTTAACTTAAAATTTTATTCATTCTTGTTCTAGTATGAACAATATTCATATGCATCGTTTATAAATATAATCTTTATTTTTCATTAATTCATGCACAAAACTCGTATCCAATCTTTGTGAAATCATGCAGACTTTAAATGAAAACATAGGTAACATTTGCACCAGAATTCATGGAAACCCTTCCAAGAAAATTTATCTAGCTAACTTTTATCTTTTAATTTTCACCACCCATCAAAATATATGACTAATTACCCTCTTTATTCTACATTCATTTTCAAGAAAATAACTTGGATTTCTTATCATTTAATGTTCAAGAAAATAATCTTGGATTTCTTATCATTTCTTTTTCAAGAAAATGATCTTGGATTGATCATCATTTTATAAAATCAATGTGTACAAAATCCCTTTTTAAATAAAGAGAATGCATTTTATCTTTTCTTGAGTATGAAATATTTATATATATTTATATATTTCTTTCCATATATTTAACATAATCAACTACTCTTTATGCATGGACAAAGTGTTTTGTTTTCCAAGAAATATAGCATAGCAGATATTAAGTAAAATCTAGTTTGTGCACGAGGTATATTTACCTCTCAAAGAATGGAGATCCTCTCTACATTCATATATAACATAGTAGTTATCAAGTAAAATCTAGTTTTTTCACATGAGGTATATAAAACCTCTCAAATAATGGAGCTTCTCTTATCTTTTACCCACATTTACCCATATAAACACGTAAACATGGAAAATATTTTGAATGAAATAATCAAACACAAAAATTATTCAATTTTTCACGGAAATAAAAGAAGAAGCATTACTTATCTTTTACTCATAAAAATTCCATCTTCATATTCGAACCTCCATCTCCATATTCTAGCCTTATATTTTACAGTGCTACCAAACAACAAAGAGAAGCATGGAGAAACCTTTACGACATCTACATTGTCCTTATAGAGAATGACTGAAGGTTAAAATACATGCATCCTTTTAAAGCGTGCATAGGTTGGATTTATCATAGGAAACCCAACAAAATCTCTGTGTTCCAACTCGTCAAGAAGGGTTGTTTACAGAACATTTATTTGACATGTTGCCAGGGACCAGAAAAGACTCCACCCTCGAACACTTTCGCCTTAACTGATTCTTGATTCCACGACACATAGAAAAGATAACTATTTGGATTTCGTTAAAACCTTGTAACGTTATGCTTATCCCTGTATCCAATCCTTCCTTATTATCACCTTTATGTAAAAAGGATAAGGTTACTCTTTGGTAGTTTCACCTTACCGAACCCTAATTACCTTATGAAAACTAACTTCATTAAATTAATAATATTTCTTTATTAATCCCATGTATAGTTATGTGGTTTTAGGGATGTTACATACTTCCCCCCTTAAGAGAACACTATCCTCGATGTGCTTCTCTCACTGAAACTTAAACTTATACTCATGATATAGTAATATAAACAACCCAAAGGGGGGTCCTTCCCCTTCAGAATGAAACACTTTCGTTTCCTTAAATGCCATTAATTAAAACAATAATTATTATATCCATAGTTATAAGCATGTATAGCTCAAAAAATATTCCATTTCCATTTTTAATCACTTATCCATTATTCAAATTCATAAAATATAGAAAAAATACTATATCAACTTACCATTACTTACCAATTACTATTGGAAGAAATGATGTCTTTTACACAAACTCTCTGAGAATGGTTGAACAACCCATCAACATTCCATGGAAAGAGCCTGTAATGTATGACTAACAAATTCAATCACATTATTCACATAGTTTCAATCAAATGAAATTCTTGTAACTATGAAATGTTCATGCAATATCAAGAGATATTTTAATCAGAGTACTTCCACAAGTACTCAGAGAGCAACAACCCTCTAATCAATGCATTATGTGCACACTATCTTAGCTCCTGCTAAAGACATCCACACAGTAATTCAAAAGTACTCAGAGAGCACCTATCTCTCTAATCATGCCAATGGTCAATCAATGCACCATGGGCATATCCTAGCCTCTACTAAGACATTCAAACAAATTAGTAATAAAATGAATGAACTTATACATTTATTAATTCATTTTTCGAGCACTAAGATCTTTTCCTCTTGATATCTACATAAGATATTTACACAATCATATACAAATTCATTTCAATATAACGTGTAACTTATTACTTAGCTCGTTCCACTATGAGAACCACAATGGTAAGAAAAATTCTCCTCCCAACCCATGAGAGTTGGTTTCCGCAACCAAATTAAGTCATTTTCACATCTAGATAGTTATTTTACAAAATATCATTTCACATCCAGTATGGATTCCTATTGGCAACATCATTACTATTCCTCTGACAGTGTCCCGTCTATGAGGAATTTTGGACCTCCTCCACCAGGCTCCAAAATCAATAGAGTTTCCTCAGTTTTTCCCCTCTTCACCATCTTGGCCAACTCTTTTCCCTTACTAAGATCATATATCTCTAGGGAGAGGAAATCCGAGCAGGAAAATTCCATCAACCCCTCTGGGTAGGCAACCTCCATCAACCCAAGGCCTTCTATCCTTTCGTAATTGTTCACAACTATCTAGCATGTTAAATTTCTCTTTTAGCTTTCTTTCCCATAGTAAATTACTTAATGAAGGAAGTACGCTCGGGTTTCCCGTGAGCTTTCCCCTCATGAAAAAAAATTACTTAATGAACTTTATGCACATTATACATAAAGAAAAAGAAACTTTATGTACATCATACATCATACTTGGCCTCCACATGAGTCCAATGATATCTAAATTAATAGGGAACATGAATAACATACATGTGTTATACATTATTATTTCCCAAAATATACAATCATGCACATTATAACAATATACTTTGTGTTTCCCAAAAAACACAATCATGCACCTTATAACATGATACTTTATCAATTACCGTTTCAATTTTTCTATGGCACTATTTTAATTTCAAAGGTTTTTCTTGTTTCCGTTAAGCTAACCATGCTTAATATCATCAACGACACTAATAATAAATATGCATTGTTAAAAATAAAAAATATTCACTTTCAAATTAATTTTAGTTTCATGGATACAGTGTTGTCATGCATACAAGTATATATAAATATTTGTAAATGCGTATGTTTCAATAACGATTGGGGTAATTGTCCCACGAGTATTAGTCCAACATTTCCAATTCCAATAGTGTATTGTTACCAACATTCTGACACATGAAGTAACTACTTGTTCACAACTTGCAATAATATTTAATCAAAACCAGTTCATACATATAAGTTTTACTAGTTAGTCATACAAAACTAACTAATTAATGCCACTAATAATATTAATGCATCCATGACACGACTCATTCAAAAACTAGTGATTCAACAGCTAGTCATTATAGTCAAATCTCACTACTTGACTCATTATGTATTTTTAACATCTAAAATGCTTCATTCAATTTAATTTTAAAACATTCTATCATCCTATTCAAGGATTTCCTCATCTTTTGCATTCATTCATTAGTTTCACACACCATCACTATACACATTCATCTTTTTCAAGTAGTGCATGATAACTTTAGTTATGTTCACTAAATGTACGAGTAATATGTCATATACCCAATGTTAATGAAGAACTCTCACTTTCACTAGTGAGTACTCAGGTTGTTCATAAATACAACGAAAGTTTTATTGCCTTCTCACTTTCACTAGTGAGTACTCAGGTTGTTCATAAGTAAAACAAAAGTTTTATTATCTTTAATCTTCAATAGGATTCCAATGTTATGAAAACCATTTTGCAACAACATTTATTACTTATTACTCTTCAATGTAGTTATAAACATGAATCACACATCTCATGTCAAAAGTAAACTACTGCATATGTCATAGATTGCTAGAATCATACCTTAACTGATGTCCATTAGTAGCATACCTCAATTTATTTTCGCTTAACAAATCCCTAACGCACCAGTGCTGCAACCTTTAACTTTCATACTGCTTGTAACATACAACGATAACTTCACATGGAAATGCAAGGAGTTAAAAATAAATTTACCAGTTACCCACGGTAACTATCCAAATCATTATTAAATATTCCTTACTCATCATTAGATAGAATGTTCACCAGTTTATAGTGTAACTATAGTATAAGAATAGTAAGTTTCTTAACCATTAACAACCTCTATTGTAGCGCATTAACATAAAACTTTATGACGTAGCCTTTCATTCATTTCATTATTCATGTAGTCATCGCATACTTGACATTATGAACAACACCACAAGAAATGAATCAACATCATCAATTTGACACAATAGTCAATCAAATCATTGGACACCAATATACCCTAGAAACCCCATAGGGTGAAAACCAGCAAATGTATAATTTTATTACTAAACACTCGTGAGGGTGTTCAGTCATCACTCAATGGCTTACAAGGGAAACCAACCCTTAACCATCGTTTATACATCTTATAAGGAAATATACAAATATCTAGCTTAAAGCCATTACAATAAATATGATAGCATTTACCCACTAATATTCATATCTTGATATCTTGGTGGCATGGATGAACCTACAATGGATCATCGTACATTGGATCATCCTACAGCTCGCACTCATCTGCATGAACCATAATAATTTACCTGCCACTAGGTTAAGCATAATATTTCCTTTGTACATGTCACCATAATTCCTTGCTAATGTTGCCTTCAACATATATTGATGTCAAGATTCATAAAGTATTAATCAACCATTTCATAAATCTATACTAGAGAAGCTTCTCCATCTACTCGTGTATATTCATGACATGAAAGTAAAATACCTTGACATCCTCCCTTTAACTGCACATACTACATATGTGCTAGTTATAATTCATCACACTAACCAATGATTCCCTCGAATAAGCACACATTCCTGCAAGACAATAGCTACATCTCCCAAGCGTTTCTTTAAAAGAAACTAATACATTAGTTATGATATTCATGCATGCGATTTACATAAATTTAATCAAAATAACTAACCCTTATGCTATTACTTTTGGTGCATGAAAGGAAAGCTAACATAACAAATTTTGCTGCCATGCATGCAAATGCATATAGATTCCAAAAGAGTCTTCCCAAAGGAATTCGTAACACAAGAGAGCACATAGCTTCCAAAAGATTCCTCCCAAAGGAATGATTAACACAAGAGAGCATGCAAATGCAAGTTTTCTTTCTACAAAACTAATGTAATAAATCATACATATACATGTATTCTTTTTAAATATTATACTAACAATCCTTTCCAATGTAGTCTAACACAACATGCTACCTTTTCCCACATACAAATATGTATATTCTTTCCAATGAAAGCTAATACAAATATTACATACATTTGCATGTTCTTATTCCAAATGAAACTAACATAATAGTTATGATAGCACAAAGCATTCACAAATAATTCTTCCTAAAGAAACATTATAACTCAATATTTCTTCTATCCATGCAAATAATATATCTCTATAACATAATGGCTATTCTTTGCGTATGTCGTAGCTTATCATAATATCTCTTCTTTAATGTATGTAACATGTAACACAATCACTATTATTTTCATGTAAAGATATACATAATTATTTCTCAAAAGGAAGCTAATATAACTTAGTTTTGTTTCCTTTATACTTGTAGTTTCACATGCTTCCCTTTCAGGAAATGACCATAGATGACCATATTTTATGAATAAAACCTAAGAAACATTCACAAGGTTAACTTATACTTTTATGCATTCTTGTTCTTGTATGAACAAGATTGATATGCATCTTTTATAAAGATAATTTTTATTTTTCATTAGTTCATGCAAAAAACTCCTATCCCATCTTTGTGCACTCATGCAGACTTTAAATGAAAACATAGGTAACATTTGCACCCAAATTCACGGAAACCCTTCCAAGAAAATTTATCTAACTAACTCTTATCTTTTCTTTTTCTTTTCTTTTTCTTTATTCTACATTCATTTTCAAGAAAATAACTTGGATTTCTTATTATTTAATTTTCAAGAAAATAATCTTGGATTTCTTATCATTTCTTTTTCAAGAAAATGATCTTGGATTTATTATCATTTCATGATATAAATGTGTACAAAATCCCTTTTTAAATAAATAGCATGCATCTTATATTTTCTTGAGTATGCAATATTTATAAATATTTATATATTTCTTTCCATATATTTAACATAATCTACTATTCTTTGTGCATGAACAAAGTATATTCTTTTTGCATGGACAAAGTATTTTCTGTTCCAAGAAATATAGCATAGTAGATATTAAGTAAAATGCAGTTTGTGAACGAGGTATATTTACCTCTCAAAGAATCGAACTCCTCTCTACATTCATATATAACATAGTATATATTAAGTGAAATCTAGTTTTTTCGCATGAGTTATATAAAACCTCTCAAAGAATGGAGCTCCTCTTATATCTTACCCACATTTACCCACATAAACACGTAAACATGGAAAATATTTTAAAGGAAATAATCAAACACAAGAACTATTCAATATTTCACGGAAATAAAAAAACATTACCTATATTTTACTCATAAAATTCCATCTTCGTATTCGAGCCTCTATCTCCTTATTCTAGCCTTATCTTTTACATTGCTGCCAAACAACAATGAGAAGCATGGACAAACCTTCACGACATCTACATTGTCCTTGTAGAGAATTACTGGATGTGAAAATACATGCGTCCTTTTAAAGCACACATAGTTTGGAGTTATCATAGCAAGCCCAACAGAATCTTTGTGCTCCAACTCGTCAAGAAGGGTTGTTTACAGCACATTTATTTGAATTGTCAGTGATCGGAAAAAACTCCACCCTCGAATCCTTTCACTTTAACTGATTCTTAATGCCACTACTCATAGAAAAAATAACTATTTGAATTCCCTTAAAACCTTATAACGTTATTCTTATCTTTGTATCTAGTCCTTCCTCATTATTTCCTTTATGTAAGAAGGATAAAGTTACTTTTTGGTATCTTCACCTTACCGAACCCTAACTACCCTATGTAAACTAAGGTCATTAAATTAATAATATTTGTTTATTAATCCCACATCTAGTTACATGGTTTTAGGGATGTTGCATATATATATATATATATTTTAAATTATGATATTTTAATAAATATATAAATTTTTTTACTGTATTAATATTATTTGAAACAACCAACTTATTACAAACATGGAGATTTGAAACCAATCAAGTTGCTGCACACATATAAATTCTTTTAAAATTATGAGATTATATATATATAGTTTTAATTAATACTATTTGAAACAATCAACTTATTATATTTAAATATTAATTTTATAACATTTGAATACAATGTGTTATATAAAAAAATTTATAACATTTGAATACAATGTGTTATATAAAAAATAGAGTTGTTTTTAATGCAATTTTTTAGAGTTGAAATCTTGATTTGCAAAATCAGTATATAAATTTATTATCTTGTTTTTAAAGATTTTGATTTTTTGTTGTATTGATCTAACCTACGGGGATTATCAATTGAGCTACGCAGGCCAAACTTTTTGATAGAAATAATTAATAATTTAAACATTATTTTCAGAAAAGTTACATAATATATAATTATTTTAAAATTAAAATTAAATTATTTTATTATTAAAATTATGTTTTTAAATATAAAAATAAGTTCAACCCTCATAGGCCAAATGTAACCACTAGATTAATCATTTAAATTATTGTTAAGATACTTAAATATTTACTGTTATTTTAAAGACATATTTAACAAAAATGTAATTATAGTTAATGAAAAATATTTGTTATGAAAATTGTTCCATAAAGTAAAAACTGATGGTAAATAAAATATTAAAAACTGATGGTAAATAAAATATTTTCAAGAGTTGAGAGTTGGTTAGAGCATAATCTTGGTAAGGTTTGGGGGTCTGGAAAAAGAGAACTGAGAAAACAGAAGAAAATTCTGAATAGATATTTTGCACTGAGGAAACCAGAATATATTTTTTAGATGGAAGGACATAATAGCCTCACTCGTGGAAAAGAGATGTGTTATCAATCAAAAAGGAGTAGAGATAAGTACTTTTGGAAAATTCCGTTATTTAATTGTTAAATACTTGTTAAATACTACTGATAAATTATAAGCTTGTTAAGAGAAACATGAATTTCGTCTATGATAAAAATTATGTTGCATACATATAAAAAAACAAATCTAGTAAACTGTGCAGGGTAGTCTGAGGACCGTCAACCCAGAACCAGGTTAAGGTTCTGGGTTGTTTGTCTCATTGCCTATGATAATACGTGGACAAATTGTGGTCTGGTCACAATAAAATTCTACTAATCACAGAGAATAGATCTAGTAAATTATAGTACAAGAATACAGAAAATTACTAACTGTTTACTGGTCAATACTTTAGTTATTGTCAATATGTATCATGCTGAAAGAAGCAAATAAAGATTCAAATCACTAGTAAAAAAAAAACGTACTGTATGAATTCTTTACAAATTTCAAACTAAACCTGTAAATACATCTTATGCATAGTGTAGAAATTCTTGAATTATTGTTTTAATTTCTAAATGATGGATTTGTGCATAATAGTAGCAAATACCAGTTTCGCACACACCATAGCAATTTAGATTCTTTTAAGAGCAAGATAAAAACCCATTTAAGAAGAATAAAGATAGAAGGCCATCAAATATATTTCATTGAGCAGATGGATAGTATTCAAGTGCCCAAGAGTAGACGTTGAATGGAATATAGTATAAGGTCTTGAAAACATATTACATTTCATATATATCCTGTAGAAAGAACATTTATATATATAATACAATAGGAGTGTTTGGCAACCTGCGAATTAGAAACTTAACCGATTCGAAAACAAGCAACGAATGATAGTCTGGGAATGAAATAAGATAGTCTGAGAATGAAACATTAAACTATGTTTATTTCTTTAATTAAATTGTATAGAGAAGCAATGTCCAGTACGCCAAATTGAAGGCGATTGAAGTAATATTACAAACAAAATTCTTTAGTAAAAACCCTAAAAATAATATCAAGGGCCGATTGACTAAATCCTTTATAATATCTAAGCAAGGTAGCCAGCTTAAAAACCCTAATCCTGGAGCCTTAATTCCGGACAAGCATAGAGCGTAAATACCTGTCGAAGCCAAAAGCTAGTTAGTCATACCCTGAAGAGAACATTTTCAACGGAGTTGATTTCATCAAGAACAAGAGAGGGAAAACATGCTAACATGAGTTAAAACCTTGTTAGATGAACCCTCTTATTTCAGGTTAGAAAGTTTAAAAAAAAAAACGTGAAGCCGAGCAAGAGAAAGTAGGTGGGTGCAAAACGGTTTTACCTGTTGGGTAGCGCGAAGAAACAATTCCGAATTCAACCTGAAGCGATAGAAAACGTATAGTATGGATTAACTCATAAGAAATTATAGAGAGGAAAAACTCATAACTATAAAGTTTAAATTGAATAAAAAACCAGGTTATCTAATAGAAGAAAAAATTAATATCTCTTGATGCATTACCAGTCGACGGTAAGAGGTATATTTCTCATTCTGGAGATATAATGTGCTGGAGTGTAAATGTTGTAGCAGTCTCCATAACCCCTGCAAGCTTTCAAACTATCAGCCTGTAGAAATATATAAGAAGAGTTCCGTGACTTAAATATATAGCACTCCTGAATGGTTCAAGCCAAAGGACAGATATTATACTCTTCAATGGAAACGCGGAAGGAATGCTGAGACAACAACAAGAATTCTTACAATAAGTTAGGTGTCGAATGGAAGAAAATTGCCATAGGAATTCCTCATCTTGCCAAATTATAAGCCTGGAGGTAATGTAAATGGCCAAAGAAGAAACGAAAACAAAAAAAGTTGCAAAACTCGAAAACCCCCACCGAAGCAAAGCCAAATGACAAAGAAATTCATGGGAAAACTGTTAAGAGAAAGAGGTCATGATAAACCCTAAATGTTTCACAACCGTAGGATTTAGAATTGCGAAATCAAGGGTGGAGATTGACACAACTGTTCCACCAGGTGGCTCATCGATCGAAACAATTAAATCAAATCTGAAAACTTCATTAAAAATTCATATGCGGATGTGAGGTGAATATATGGCGATTCGATAGCATGTACAATAAGATTTAAATGCGAATCGATTGAAGCTCCCATCTGACGGTTTATACAATCTTTGTTATTTAATGAACCTAAAATACATAAAACACGTAGATGTATGAATATTCTTGCCTAAAGTTCCAGAATGAAAACGATATTCATGTGTAACCTTATTATATGTATATAATGAAGTGTTAGACGTAGGTAGCCAGAAGGCATGTATATTCTGGGGTAAATATCTACCATTGGAAATTAAAAATATTAATGTGTAAACTTTTTGGTTAGATAGGAGCGTAAAAAAAAAAAAATTGTGTGGATGCATGTTACACCAATTTATTTTTTTTATAGAAATAATGAATAATTTAAACATTATTTTCTGAAAAATTACATAATATATAATTATTTTAAAATTAAAATTAAATTATTTTATTATTAAAATTATGTTTTTAAATATAAAAATAAGTTCAATCCTCATATTTATTAATATATCAACATAAAATTTTCCAATTTCTGATTAGATTTCAAGTCAACTCCACCCGACACAAAATTGAAAAATAGTGTTAACAAACCAACAACTGTGAACCGAGCATATTGCTGAATTGTACGAACCAGCTACCATGGATATGGGTAAGTTGCAAACCTACAAGGTACACATTTCTAAATTGTACGAACCAAAAACCATGCGTATTCCTTTTTAATGTCACTTGGTATTTTCAAATTAATCATTATTTCTAAATAAATTCTTCTTCCTTCCTACCAAGTTTTACATGAACTTAATTAAATTTAAATTCACTTTATGGGTAGTCGTCTTGGTGTGTCAGCCGTCTTTTTTCATCGGATAATCGTCGCTTTAACAATAACTACTCGTACTTATCCATTTTGTGGTCAATGCACCGCTATGTTAATACAAGCGCCAAATTGATCGCAGGCTCACCCTGCTAAACCCACATTCTTCTCAAATGCTATGCATATACAAATGCATCCAAATTTAAATACCCAAATCAATCCATTTTCTGGACAAATTCAAAAATTTTGCGGAAGCTTCTTTACAAATAAATCTTCAAATGAAGATTTCTTCACATTTAAAATGAGGTTTTAAAATCCAACACTACAACTTCATTTGCAGAATCTTACCTTTCTCACTCAAGGTTATAAATCAAAAGTCAATTTACCTTTATGGAACTGAAATCAATATTTCAACTTGCGTTAATACCCAAATAAATCCAATACATATATTAATATATGTACCCAATGCTTTCAAAACCACTCTTGCCCTTACATTGTTGTTTAATACATCCCTGTAATTTATTATAACTTATCATTTTCTACCATGGTATTAACCTTTGCATGCATCAATGCTCATTCAATTCCCCAGTCAAGCATAACAACATTACACTTCTACTTTGGCAATCCAAATGTCAATTATGGATTTTCGACATTAAACATATTACCTTTGGTTCAAAATCCCAAAGCATCACATCTCCCTTCGAGATTACTTGGACTTCGGCTTAAATTTCTTTGTTGTGTTATAGTTCTATTATAATACGATTATAAAAGAATTATCACAACCCTTTAAAACTTACCATTCCTCTTAGTCAGTACCCACACATCTCGAGGCTTCACTTATCCATATCATATGTGGCCCACTTTCATTTCAACGCCCATCATTCACCGAATCGGACGATGGACACACCATCACAACCTAGCTTGGAAATCCAACGACATTCTCGTTACAAAAATTCACGAGACTTAATTCTCAAATTTCACGCAAAAAAATGGTTTTTTGAATACCATCTTTTCCACGTGTCTGTCAAAGACCATAATCGCATTCAATTTTGCAAAACAACTTACCAGTTGTACAATCACGCGAGACCACTTCTTGTTTCCTTCAAAACTGCTTTTTTCATTCATGGTTCCATTGTCTCTGTTTGCTCATAGTTCCAGCTTCAGTTCAAAATTGCAAAGAAGAATTATAGTTTACTCTGTGCCTTCAATCTTCAAATCACAATCTTCGCAATAAGGATCTCTTTGCTCTAATTTACACAGAACACACTCTTCAATCAGACACATAATCCTTGATTCACGATCTTGCTTTCACCATTCCTCACGCGCATTTGTAATTCTGTACTTTCATCTCGGTTCTAAATGTGCCAACACACTCACTGGCCATTACTGATTCAATTTCATCGATTATTCAACGCTAGTCCAAGTCTTTAATAGAGTTAACACATTCAATCTTCAATATTGCAGATTGAATCTAGAATCTGCTTCATTGCTTATGAGAAACCACCAATTAGTGGGTTCAAACCCGCTCAACTTCCAGTGAACTTAGAATGCATTCAACTCAGAATTCCAACTGCGATTTAAATCGTTCCTTCCAAACTTGCTTCCTCTGCCTTGATGCTATGGACTTGATCTCCCACGATTTTGAATTAAACAACTCAAATTCAGTATGAGGTTAAACGCATTCAACAGCCAGATACTGAGAGCACTCCATAAGACCGACTTCTCTGCTATATTACTACGGTTTTGATCACAGCTGATACCAATTGAAATTGAACCTAGTTCTATATCTTTACCAATTCTGTGAAATCAGGATTGCTAACAAAATGAAGACCGAATTCATTTTTAGGGAGCATCGATTCATCTTGCAATTGATGCTCAAGCTTGTATACAAAGCTCCTCTGTTACAATTTTAAATAACGATCCCAATTTCCTCCTTTCTAGCACTGCTTCAAACTTCCCATTCAAGTGGATATGTTATTTTCTCGATTCAATTTCTGTGAATACCCTATTCTAGTATTTCATCGAGTCTCCCCATAGTATACAAAATACTTTTCAGATTCTAACATACATGCGCTGAGAACACACCATATATTAAATTTCCATCGACCCTTCACCAACAGGATCAAATCTCATCGATTCTCTATTTTTGGGCTTCAATACAAACATCGTTATTGATTCATACAAATCGAAACCAACAAGTTTTATACGGATTCACCATTTCAATCCTTAACATAGGATTTGAACCATACATAAATCGATCAATTAAGGCACATAATTCAAAACCAATACTTTCATATGAAAAATGAAATTACTTACAGAAATATTTCTTCCCAGCCTGATTTTCAATCATTGGCCCTTTTACAAATGCCCGGAGGCTTGACAAACAAAACTCTGTTTGTCAAAACTTCACTTTTCTCTCTATTCTCTGATCTGCCTTTTGTCCTTTAGGCTTATTACATTTATACAAATTTGGATGAACCAATTTAGGTTCAAATCCCTTTAATAACTCAACAAAGTCCTCAAATATCTCAACAAACCCTACAATCTAGATTTGTCCCTAAAATCTTGAAACTAAATCTATCTTAGGCTTCATAATTAATTCTTAGATATCTCAAATCTAATTTCTCTCATGTTCTCCAAATTATTTGGGAACATTAAAAATCTCTCAAAGATCCCATTAATATTTACATAAAATTAATATTTTCTCACAAACATAAGACCCCCTAGGTTTAATAAAATACAAAGTATTTTTTTGAATATAATTCCCCCGCATCACAAATGTTTTCTGTTCGTTGAGAAAACATGAGAGAGAAAGCGAATGTGCATGCATTTAACACAAATCGTAGGTGTGGCAGAAATATGATGCTGCCTAAAATCACAACGTCCCTTGATTTCTTAGATCAAACATGATAGTGAGTTCCCACCTTTTCCTAAACTAGGTTTTCTTCATCCACATAGAAGAGGACCAAGAGATAATAAAACTGGTGAGTCTAATTACCTTTTCACTGAAAATACAAATGTCCCATTTTCTTCTATATTTATTTTGAAAATTTTCATTACTACAACAGAGTACGCTCCAAATCCTGTGTTTGCACTATAAACCTGTGAAACCTAATCAACTCTTAAATGAATGCAATTTTGGCAACTCTCCCAAACCGAGCATTCAAGTTCGCAGTTGAACTCTGCTAGAAACGTGTAAAGCCTAAATCAACTCTGAATGAATGAAAATTTTGCGTTCTACAACTCTTCCTAACCGAGCGCTCAATTTCGCAGTGGACCATATAGAATCTAACCTCCTTTAGAAGTGTTAAACCCATCTTCTAAAATTTCTCCATCCACGCATGCTACAATTTTTCTATACAATTTGCATTTCCAACTTTTCTTTTCCTTTCAATTTTGTACAAATGTGGGTGCTTTCTCAAGTTTTCCGAAATTTCTCCGGTGGAAAAAAAGTGATTAAAAAAATATTGTTTTGAAAATATAATTAGGTGGGTAGATCTATTTAATTAGATGGGAATATGTCTTTTGAAAATATAATTAGGTGTGTAGATCAGTTTAATTAGGTGGATATATGTGTTTTGAAAATATAATTAGGTTGAGAGATATGTTTAGATTGAAATAAAATTTCCAGAAATTTAATTTAATGGTCAATAATTTATTTGTTTTGGTAATTTAGGATAAATTATATTAATTCAAAGTAAAAATTTACATAGGCGTCGGGCTGAGATGGTAAGTTGTGCTTATCCAATCCTAGCTTTTGATGCTTTCAGAATAACACAGCTTTGGGGTTGTCTTCTAAGATGAAACCAACCCTTTAATAGCATCAAATAGTAAAAAATTACAAGGTGTGCCATGACACATGAAAAAGAAAAAGGTCTATAGTATGTGTTGAAATAACATAAAATAAAAAAGAGTCGAGCAGTTGTGTAGTCATGGTGTTCCGTCATAATTCTCTATGACAGAATCCTCCTCCTCAATGCGGCATTCGTACTCCTACACTATGGCCTCCTCCTGAGAAGAAGGCGCGTGTGAGGACTTTGTAGCAGTTGCACAAAGGAAGGGAGAAACTGAGTACTTAGCATTAGGAACACGCGACCAAACACCCTCTGAGTCCATGATCCATATATCGGTGTCCTCCCCTGAGTCCTCTTGTACCGAGAGAGGCTCAGATTTGCAAGGAGTAGGTTGCTCAAGGTGCACTATGGTGGATCTCCTCAGACCCCTTTTGCCCATATGATTCTCTTGAGCTAGGGCGATCTCCTCCTAGGTGCGCTCAGAGCACTGTGGTGCCTCACTGTCATGGCTGCTAGAAGAGGAGCCCTCGATGGATTCCAAATGATTGTCTTGACCGCGTTGATATCGACCCAACAACGAGCCTCTTTGGCTACCCTTGATGGTCTTTTGGTGTTGACGTACAGCCATGGGGGGCTAAAGCAATAGAGAGGGGATTCCAATCCATGTACGATGACTTGCACTACAGGGGAGCGCTCAACAGAGAAGCAGAGCAGGGGGGTGTGCAATTGAGAATTGTGCAGTAGGGGGGCTCATAGGAGGGGGGTGCAGAGCAAGGGAGCCTACCTCTCAAAGTGCATAGAGGGATGAATCTGTAGAGGCAAGGAATTCCAGAGGAGGGTGCGCAGCTAGGGGGAACACCACGGGGAGCGTGCGGCCTAGAGGGGAGTAGCAGGATGGGTTCCAAGTGGGCTAGCGCCAATATGGTCGCGCGTAAGAGGGAGGGAGCGTAGCTGGGGTAGCACGCAGAGAGACTAAGGCAGCAGCAGAATAGCAATGGGGGCAAAGAATGCTCTGGAGGCCAACTGGAGTAGCATGGGTATGAAATAATGACGAAAGCCCTCGACTTTTAAAGATCTGTGGCATAAGCACAGATGTTTTTAGATTTTTTGACACATACGCGAATGCGAGTTCGGACAGTTCTCATGGGATTGCATGTGAGTCAGGGTATGGTATAATATCATGTTCATCAGGAAGCTCATGTAAATGACTGCAGAGAGGAGGTTCCAAATCATATTAGAGGTTTCAGTGCAGGACTTCGTCAGCCTGTGCATTTTTCTAGTAAATAATTATTAATATCTTGATAAGTATTTAATTATCATGCAATATTTTAGAATAATTTTGATGCTAATTATAAATAAAGGGTTAATGTATATCTAAAAGGTAATCATTTCCTTGCTGCCCTTTAATTAAATTGATTAATTGAAAAAAATCATATACATGTGTATCATGTGAATATGACTTATGTTTTTTTTGGCATTTGAATTCAAAACTATTATTCTCCTCAAATTATTCTTGTGTAGGAGCTCTTTAACATCCTCTTGTACATTGTAATTTATTTGTTAATTCAAGATCAATATAATTGCAATGGATATTAAGGTCAATGAAGATGTTTACAAACTTATTTTAGAACTTATCTAACAAAGATATGGAAACATTGTTTGGTTTCAAAGTATACAAAAGTGAATTGTACTTTCATTTTAATTCAACCACAACAACTTACACTTTCAATTAATAAACGTCATTAAATTTTTTATTTCTCTTTATTTGAATGAAGATGAGTCTCAAAAACACTCTCGAAGAATGATCACCCATGGAATTCTATGAGCAGGATTGACTTGTTTTCTTTTACATATTTTCAATATTTCCATAATAAACCCACTTGATATTGTTCAGTTTTTCTACCCTAAGATAAGATAATATTGTGGCACTTATGCTTATAGCATTAGATATGGTTTAGCTAGAAAGATAGTTTGACTATTATGTAATTTTTTTCATGCGCAAATTATTTGGTAAGTTATTAATATTTCCAGTTTGACATTATGATACCTATGTTTGTATCCACTTGTAAAATGAAAATTTATGAATTTTGAATCACCTTATTTATATGAACCTTTCACAAGTGGGTGTGGTCAGAAAATGCATGACATATTTTGTACTTCATACATTAACATGTCTAAACTGATATTTCCTTCCCTCTCTTTGAGGGATAGAATTTGACATACATTTTTCTAGTATTTGAGGTTTGAATTTTTTAATTTTTGTTTATCTTGATATATTTGAAACTATGCAAAAGGTATTTTTTACGATTTGGGGTTTTCTAAAAATGTCGTCAATACCCTATTTTGGAAAGCCAAGGAATTGGAAATATATATAGTTGCAGAGAAACTAGGGTAGATTACAAGTGTTACCGAAGGGAGTAGACATGTTATAGTGCTCACTCATCTCACGAGTCATCCAAATTTTATTTCTTCAATTGCTAACCATGCTCAGAACAAAGTGTGAAGACGAAAGGAAATGGGGAGGGAACCAACTCACTACATGATGGGAACCGGGCTAGAAATGAGCCAATCCTTTCTACATACCAAAGGGAGAGAAAAGGAATCAAAGCCACACCAAGTAATTTTTTTTAAACAAATCATTTAATCATTAAAATAAATAAATAAAAACATTTTCATTTCAAAGACCAAATTTCATTTCATAGATCAAAATATTTTAAAGAAGAGATCCTAATGAGATTCAGTTTAATTCAATTAGTTGAAACAAGAGTTGTGGTATTTATTTATGTTTTACTCTTTACACGAGTACTAAATGTAATGAGAGGAAACAACAACATTCAAGGTGCTAAAGCATCGGTGTCAATTGGATTCACTCACAGAGAGAGGCGGTTGCATCAATTCATGTTTGCTAACCGGGACTATGAGAAACTCGACAGAACTGGAGCTAGGGTGCCTCCTCCCCTCAACGATAATGCCAAGCTTATGGTAACGATTGCCAACTGTTTGGAAAAGGGTTATTCTGTGGTGGATGTTCGGTGTAAAGATAGGACTAAGCTCTTGTTTGATATTATTTGCACCTTGAAATATATGGAGTATGTTGTTTTTCATGCCACTATAAACTCACAAGGCCCACAAACTTGCCAGGTATAGATCCAACACTCAAAAGGGGCTTAATATTTCAGCTGGTGTTCTTTTATTCAAATTTTTCTTTCATTCTTTGATTTGTTAAAATGGGTTAAACTAGATGTATCCTAATGAAATTCAAATTAATTTCAATTAGGTTAAAGAAGAGTTGCGGTATTATATTTTTTTTTCTCTTTATAGGAGTACTAAATGTAATGAGAGGAAACATCAATATTCGAGGTGCTAAAGCACAATGTCAATGGGATTCACTCACACAGAGAGGTAGTTGCATCAATTGATGTTTACTGACCGGGACTATGAGAAACTGTACGGAACTGGATCCATGGTGCCTCCTCCCCTAAACAACAACGCCAAGCTTCTTGTAATTGTTGTTAACTATTTCGAAAGGGGTTATTTTGTGGTGAATGTTTAGTGTAAAGATAGGCCTAAGCTCCTCTTCGATACTTTTGCACCTTCAAAGATATGGAGTATGTTTTCTTTCATGCCACTATAGACTCACAAGGTCCACAAACTTGCAAGGTATAGATCCATCACTCAAAAGGGGCTTGATATTTTAGTCGGTGTTCTTTTATTCAAATGTTTATTTTGTTCTTTGATTTATTAAAATGGGTAAAACTAGATGCATCCTAATGAGATTCAAATTAATTTCAATTAGGTTAAATAAGGGTTGTGATATTTATTTATGTTTTTCTCTTTACACGAGTACTAAATGTAATGAGAGGAAACAACAACATTCAAGGTGCTAAAGCGCATGTGTGATTGAAATTCACTCACACAGAGAGGTGACTGCATCAATTGATGTTTGTTGACTAGGACTATGAGAAATTGGATGGAACGGGAGCTAGGGTGCCTCCTCCTCTCAATGAAAATGCCAAGCTTCTTTTAACCATTGCCAAATATTTGGAAAGGGTTTATTATGTCAGTGTAAAGACAAGCCTAAGCTCCTCTTCGATATTCTTTGCACCTTGACAGATATGAAGTATGTTGTCTTTCATGCCACTATAGACTCACAAGGCCCACAAACTTGCTAGGTACATATCCAACACTCAAAAGGGGCTTGATATTTCAGCCAGTGTTCTTTTATTCTGATATTTTTTTCGTTCTTTGTTTTGTTAAAATTGGTAAAACTACATCTATCCTAATGAGACTCAGATAATTTCAATTAGATTAAAGAATAGTTGTGGTATTTATTTTTGTTTTTATCTTTACAGAAGTACTTCATAAGGCATGCTAATGGATGCCCCATGAATTTAGAATCGGATAGGCAACGAGTGATTCATTGTTTGGAGGCTGCCATTAGAAGAAGAGAATCAAAGGTATGGGTACAATGAACGCATCAATGATATAAATTTTCCTCAGGCTTGGAGTTCCCACTTCATTTAAATACACTCTTTCCTTCTTTACTTTTACTCAAGTATGTATTTGATCATAATGTTTTAAATATTTTTGTGATTTCGAGTTTCCCACTCATACATATCTATTTTATTGCAGTATTTTAAAGATAATTATGTTAATATTCATTATGTTTTTGGATTTCTAAGATTACATTTTAAAAATAAACTCAGACATGGTTCCAAATTGGAGTGAATGATAATATAATTTTCAATATAACCATAGGGCTCTACACATCCAAGGTTTATTGTTGTTAAATTTTTACATTTTATTATGCAGATTTTGATAGTTAATATCATGATGTTGTGATGCTATATTTTTCTAGAATATTATGTATTTTAATGTATTTTAATGAGGTGTCCAAAATATTGAGGAAACTAACAGGCATTTTATTTTTGAGGTCTCATTTAGTTATATCTGCACCATGTTTTTTAAATAACTATTTTTGGAGTTCCATTTACTTTAATTCAAACGTTCCTCTTAACTAAACATGAATAAAGAATGTTCAAAACTAGAAGGTTGAAAATAATTATAAAAATCTTCGTGATACCATACAATAAGAAATAAAACATTACCTTTTGTACAATTTAAAATGGGTCTACGTTATTTTTTATAATTTTACTCATAAGGTTTTTTTTTAATGTTTTTTATTCAAATTTCTCGACTATCAAACTTGTGCGTTATATTTCTCTATCATCAAACTTGTGTGTTATCCATGATGATTGCACCATCAAATTTGTGTGTTATCCATGATGATTTCACCGACATGTTATAAAATTAGTGGTCAAAATGGATCGTGTAAATTGAGTACGAGCTCAACCCATCCATTTATTCCTCACTTTGAATTGTTTTGAAACCCTATAAGAATGAATGGTTACAATTGAAGAGCCAAATCTTAAAATAAGATGTAAACACTTTATTTTTTATTAGGCATTTGATTATTTTGAAATCCCACAATGAAATCACAAACAAGTGTTAATAGAGTTATATAAAAATTGAATTTATCATGTTATTACTATGAAAAAATATATTAAGCTAAATATACAAGGTTCTTATGTGTATGTTGATGGCGGTTTAGAGTTATTATGACATTTTTTGGGGTTATAATAAATTCAGATATACCAAGTGCACCTACAATTTTTCAATCAATTCAAATATCCAAACCCTTCATTTCTTTTAAATAAAATAATTCCTATTTATAAGTTAGATATTTCATTAAATCATGTAACATATCACATATGTTTTCCTCTATAATATTTCCTATGTTATGCTTTACAATGTTTCCTTTGCAACATATGGTGTAATTTAATGCGTGAGTGGGACATATAAACATTAACAAAATAAATGTCATAAGACTTTTAATCATGCACATTCATCTCCACTTTACTATGGATATTCTTAATCCATAAATAATCTTTGTTACAATATCAAGGCTTACCAAATAGCACATGCTCAAAAAACCATAACTCATGTTCACATGATATATGCTTTTATCCTATTTTATATTTTTTAATTAATCAATTTAATTTAAAAGGCCAAAAAAACTTTTTAAAAATATTATAATATTTCATTAATACTTGCTATTATAAGTATTCTAAAATATTTCACGAAAGTTAAATAATTATTAACCATTAAATACTCTTTGATAGAATTTCTGACATGAATCTACCAAACCGTTGTCCGCACATTTTCTAAGAGTTAAATGCAATTGGCCGCACATATTTTAATTCAAATTAGCAAATTCAAATTCGCAGATCTACCAGTTAGCCATTTTTCCCTCTGCGCCCTCTCTCTCCTACTCCGCTTCTCCTCACCAACGGCCTCGTTCCCCTGCAATGATGGTATTGGCAGCGAAAAATTCCATAGATCCGGAGCAAACAAGAAGTGATCACAGCAGTTGAGAGATAGTTTCATCAGACATGAATTTTAGTCGATTCTTAATTTTTTTTAAAAACCCTTGTGCCTAAAAAAACTCTGATTTCAAAAAAAGATGTTCGATAGTTCACCAGCCAAGGATTGACAAAACTTTTCTCAATACTATGCAATCCACACACCCGATCTTCACGCTCTCACTTCTCGCCGTGCTTTCACCTTCACTATTTACACAAATTCTCCGCCTCTTCAAAGCCTGCAAATCGGTCATCTCCGCCTTCAAGCTCTCCAATTTGGAGCTCAAATGATTGAGACAAGCTATGAGCTTGCACAATATATTGATCAAATTCTTCATGTATCTCAAATAATTTCGATTAGCATCTAACAGTAAATATTGGTAAAGTTGAAATTCTCTGTTGTGAACTGTGGCGACAAACCCTTTAAGCCCCTTGAAGCTATGGATTAAGTCGGCGATGCGGCATTCGAGGTCGTCGACGTTTGTGCGACTGCTGTTGTCATCCATGAGATAGTTGCATTATTTTTTTATGTGTCGGAGCACGCGTGCATTCGAATTCATGAGGCCTGTAAGCATATAGGTGTCCTTGAGATCCATTGTATAAACCAACGATATGAAGGGGGTTTGTATTCGAATGAATATATGGCAGAAAAATAGTCTTCAGTGGAGATTCAGGATAGTATTCAGTATATATAGGATGTACATTGGTATTTTACTGGTAGATATACGATGTATATATGTCTTATCCTCAAATTTTCAAAATTGAAGGGCATTTATGCAGACACTGGATTTACAATCTTAAGCCTTTAACTGTGCATGCTTTCATAAATCACCAAAAGCGTGGGATAAACTGCATACATTCTTCCTTGCATTTTAGGGTCTCTTAAATTTATCTAGAAGTATGTTGTAAGGGGAACTTTATATTTGGAATTTTGGTCACTTTTAAACTTTCCAGAAGGGAAAATATCATCATTTTATATTGATAAAAATACAGAGTACACGGGTTAATTATTGAGTATACACATTTATATGTTACAAGTGCGAGTTTTTCTATAAAGATATTATAAAAATAGAATGTCCAAAAAGTCATCAACCTAAGTTGTATACAAAAAAATATGATATATAGACAGTAAATGAAAAAGTAATAGTTATCAATTGAGATATCTAAATGCAAGTTATAATGATATAATAATATTGGAACGACGATAAGTATTTAAGACCAGATGTTACTCGTAGAGTTGACAAAAGTAAGGCAAAATTCACAGACTTATAACAAAAATTAGACAAGGTTAATTCATTATAAGTTCATGACCCATGGATAGATGTATTCTCCCACAGTTCAATAATAAGTTTCCTTACCTTTCTTCAAAAAAGAGGAAACCTTCTTTCGCATATAGGGCCTTCTTGGAGAGAATGTTCGCTAGATTGTTCCATTCCTTGTGAACATGTTGAAAAGAGAGGGAAATAAATGTTTCCTTCTTATTAATGACCTTGTCCTACCAGTATAACAAATTTAAAACCTCAATATCATGTATCCCTATTAAAATAATCTATGATGCACTTTGAATCCTCATAGACCTATATAGAGTCAATTCTAAAATGTGAGGAAAAAAATAGGAGTGCCCAACATGTAGTAATTTATGCCTTCGTATTTGTGCCTATCCTTAGATTCATCTAGATTTGGAAGGATAGATCCCATTGGTAGAGTAAATATGCACACCCACCACCCATACCTTCTTGTGTTACACCATAAAAAAATCCAACATTATAGGACTAGGGGCTCATAAGAAAATATAATATCTGACAAGATGTTACTTCAGAGGTCTCTACAAGTCATTAAAAAAGCCAAGGATCTATGCAAGTATGACTGGATGATTGATAAGACAATTTTCAAAGATAATATTGTTGTGGACCTTCCATATGCCTTGAGCAATGAAGACAACAAAGATTTGTAAATACCAATCTTGATATCCCACTAGTGAAGGCAAGACTCAAAGGAAGGATATAAATCATTAGTCTGAACATTGAGAGAGGTTAAAACATCATACCAGAGAGCAGTAGAACTTAGGTACAATCGAAGAAAAGGTGATCTACCGTTTCAGGCCCTCTCAAGCAAAGACTACAAATATTAGGACTTGTGAAGCCCCTTCGAGAAAAATTCTGCTAGGTGAGTATACAATTCTCCAGGAAAAGTCATACAATACATCTGAGCTTTGATAATAAAGACCATGACCAAATCTTCTTGTGCCACGAGATGTCCTTCAGGTGAAGAGAAGAGGCATAAATGGAATCATAAGCATGGTTGGCAGTGACCTGCCTCGTAGAATTATTCGCGTTCCATATGATGGATTCTTCTTCATTTTCAAGATAAAGCCCACTACATGAGAGGTTTATATTAAATGAGCCCCATTCAAAAGCTAGGGAGCCCTTTAATCCAAAAACATGGGATATTTTCGAACAATAAGGAGATACAATCAGAGATCTAGACAAAGAGGCATGAAAAAGCCTGGAGATGCCAAAGGCATTGAGAATCGAAATAAGTTCCAGAGGGTGTTGATAGTAAGAATTTATCCCAATAAATGGGTCCTTCCAGAGGATTACCTTGTGGCCGTTTCCCACCTTACAGGAAAGCCATTTAGAAATCTAGCGAAAGGCCTCCATAAGACCGCTCCAAGTAATCGACCTCGAAGGGTACTTCTGTACATGAAAGGACCTTAACCACTCTGGGAAATATTTTCTATGAATATATTTGTCATGAATAATTTGACTCCAAATTAATGTACCCAAGACAACCCTCCAAAATCTTTGCATAGAAAGAGCAAGGCCAAACCAAAGGAGGCTTTTAAATCCCGAGCCCCCAAAGGCCTTTGGATGAGAGAGTGATTCCCATTTGGCCAGATGAAAGCTAGAACTAATATTATTACCAAACCAAAGAAAATTAAACACGCACTGATGAATCCTCTTGATGGTAGTTTTGGAAATCTTTGAGAGAGTAATACAATAGACCAATATACTTTCTAGAATGAATTTAACCAGTGTCATTTGGAAACCCAAATAAAGCCACATATAGCACTAGTTGTTAATCCTGCTTTCAATCTTTTAGATAAGCAAAGACTAGTCTTTATCTTGGTAGCAATTAGGTTTAAGATGATAACCCAAATATATCAAGACAAGGTCTAAAGCAGCCACCTTGAATGGAAGAAATGAATTGATTGAATCTATGGTCTACTCCTAAATATTGTTTTGGAGAAAGGATGATTTATGGAGGCTAGTCTCCATGTTAGTTGTATAATAGTAGGTAATGAAAATGTGGTGAAAAAGTTTCCATTCAAAAGAAAAAACATCCCCAAAAAGCAAAACGTCATCCACAAAGAGTAGATGAGTTAGGCAAAGGAACTTAGTTATCTTGACCCCCTTGATGTGATTGTCACATTTATCCTTGGTTATTATCTTGTCGAGACTGTCGATAATTAGAAGAAATAAAATGTGGGATAATGGATAACCTTGATGAAGGCCTCTAGAACAAGAGAAAAAATTTGGAGGGGTGTCGTTGACAAGGACAGAGAAATTAGCAGAAGTAATGCATCCCATAATCCAATTGGTAACCTTAAGATCCAAACATGTACGTATGAGAAGCATCCTAAGAAAGTCCCAATTCACCCTATCATAGGCTTTGACCAAGTCCGTGTTTAGGATCATTGCACTATGTTTTTTTCTCTTGACAGAATGAAGGGCCTCTTGAGCAACTCCAATAGCATCATGAATCGTGCGTCGAGGGAGTAAACCGAATTGTTCTAGAGTAACAACTGAAGAGAGTAAAATTTTTAGTCTATTGGAAATGAATCTAGTAATGACTTTGTATATCAAGTTACGCAAATATATCAGCCAAAAATCATTAAATAAAAGGGGTTTAGAGCATTTAGGGATAAGAGTAATGAATGTAGCATTGATTTCTTCAAAAAACCTCCGAGCCAATGTCCTGGCCTTTTCCATTACCTGAAAATTTTCATTTCCAAACATGTCAAGAAAATCCAAAAAAAAATTCTACTACCCACCCATCAGGACGAGGACTCGTGCTCTTAGCAAAGAAGTGAAGGACACCTTTAATCTCATTCAAGGAAATATGATCTCCTAGACTTTCTGAATCTTCCCCCGAGAAGAGTCGAGGCAAATGTGGTATAGCATGTAGCTAATCCTGAATCACATTGGCACTAGGATCCTTATATATACCAACAAAACAATCCTTGGTTGACTTTTCCAAATATTGTTGTGAGCAGTGAGAGGTACTCATATCATCCTATAAATCCCATATAGAATTTTTAATCCTCCTATGGTTCGAAAACTTGAGGAAAACATTAGTGTTTCCACCCCCTTCCCTTAACCAAATTGCCATGTTTTTTAAGCAAAACCTCACCTCTTCAACTTTGAGAAGATGAGCTTTCCTTTCAGCATGGGCACAAAGATGGCCTTTAATGACCAAAGGAAAACCTGAGGATATAAATGATTTTTTGAGGAAATAAAAATAAATTCAATTTCTTCCAACTCCTTTCTTTGATCAAGAATATGGTCCCTAGCCCATCATTTGACACATATTTTCAGTTCCCTCATTTTATATGTACAAGACTCCATTGCAGACATCAATGCCATCCACTAGGATATGCTTACAACAAGATTATATTAAAGATATGAAGGAATCCTCCTTAATCCAAGAATTAGTGAATTTGAATGTGTATTTAGAATGAATTTTTTTAAAGTCTAGCTCAAGAAAAATGGGGAAGTGGTTAGAGATAATGTTTGGCCTGATCCATGAGAGGTATTTACCCAAACAAGAAACCAAGGATTATGCCATCAAGAAGCAATATAATCACTTGAAAATCCCCTGTTTACCCAACCTCCCATTTTTCCAGGTATCCGAGATCAAAAAATGTCATACCAGGTGTTGGTGTCCGGATATGAACACAATTCAACCCTTTTCTCCACATAAATTATCAACTCAACGGCGTTAGTTATTTCAAGACTAACGGAAAAATACATGCAGATACAAGCACATGATCTGATGTAGATAACAAGTTTAATCTATAACACGCAGAACACTGTAACAACAATGAAATGAACTGCATAAATTAAAGGGCATCCATAGCAATTAAACGTAGACTATAACAATAGTAAATAAATCATGCTAAAACACAATACTTCAAGAAGAAAAGGAAAACGCAGCACCTGATTAGAAGAGTGGGCCCAACTCTCTAATCAGGGTTGTGAAAAACTCACGAATTAAAAGAGAAACAACAAGCTACTATGCATTCAATTAATGATAGAAGAGATTCATTACAAGATCTGTATGTCAAAGGGCTTAACCCTGATTCACAGCTCGCAAGCCTCTTTATAAAATTTTCCTGAAACCCCCAATTCTTCTCAGTAACTCCATAATTACAAAAATACATCTTGTTACAATAGCAACCTAGTTGCCCAGCATGAAACCGTAAAAAGTCCTGAAATGGCGCTGATAAAAAAAAGTCTGTTACACTCTAACAACAAATAAGGAAAACCTTGGAGATGGTGGGTTGTTCCTCGACTCGCGGCCACAACGCTCATCTTTTAGCCAAATCTGAAGAAATATCAAAGTCAATATGTAAAGAGGTAAAATCTCCGTGAAAAATAGTTCATTAATCAAATATCCCATGAAAGATAGGGAAAATGGTTTTACCTCACACATTTAAGAATAATAATGGTAGAAAGAGATAGAAAGATAGGGTAAAATGGGAGAGGAAAGTATACAAATCCGATACCCAACATCTCCCCCCAACTGGTCTATCTGCATGTCCTCATGTAGCCCGTCGTCTCCTCAGATCTGAGTTGGACTAACTGTGATCGACATGAAGTTGTGTAAGGTCATACTCTTCAGCCATTTATGTCCCTAGTGGTTTATATCCCTATATCAAAACAACATCCTTCCACTATTTTGGATCAACATTGTATGTAGGATTATACTGCTCGGCTGGCAACCAGATAAGGAGAAATTGAAATCTCAATCCCATCCATCTGACCCCATAGGTATTAATGCATGCCACGAAACATGGAATTCTCTCTAAAGCCCATGCAAAGTTAGGTTCCCCAAATGGTTCTCATTCTCTCACAACTGAAGATGACAACATCCACCTTTTCTAGCAACTTTCTAGTGCTTCTTTACGAAACATCGTAATATGGCTGACACATAAGTTAGCACACCATTTCTAGGTTGCCAACATGTGTTTTCTATGCCCTTCAATCTGTAAAAATGTATAATGTTTGAGGACTTTCCATGCTCATTCCTCATCATTAATGGCCTTCCAGCTTGGTTTTTCTCAAATGTGGCCTAGGCCTTGCCCCACTTAATCTGATCAATGGTATAAGAGGTGAAAGCTCTTAAATGGATGTCCCCCACGAATGGAATGGGATTAAAGGACTGATCATGCCTTAAGTAATACCCATGCATGTAGAGATTGCACATTAAGTGTTGTCCTATGATATCACGAGTTTTTAAAATACAGAGAAATTGAATGGGGTCCTCAATTTCGTACCAAATCTCCTTATATATACTTTCAAAACAAATAAAAGAATTTTTTCTTGAAGGAATAGGGCATAGATATGTGCAGGGGGTCTGCAGGCCATTACTACTTGTGCCAGGGAGAACATCTTCTCCTTATTTGTCTTTAGCAAGTGCAGTTGTTCTTCTAATTCCTCTATTATAGCTTTTTGTTTGGCCTGCTTCAACCACGCCTTGTATAGCTGATCCATATACATGTGATGACTTCGGCAGCCAGTTATCGAACCCTAGCTATTTCCTTTTTATGGTTGCTCATAGCAGACTACCACTTTTGAATCTCAGCAGCCAGTACAAATTCTCGACCTTCAAAAAATTCTTCAATTGGGCCAGTATGGGTAGCTACAGTGGAGACCTTGATTTTTGTCATTATTTCCCTCCATTTGTAGATTTTTACCTTCCTTTTAAGCTGGGAAACTTGATTTTTGAAATCCCAAACCTCCCTTTTTAGTCTCATGGTTTCACTGAACTTTAGCTAATACTTCTTCTTAAGAGGCAACCTTCTTTTCTCACACTTTTCAACCCATTCCTATTTAACAATAAAATCAGTTTATGGGCGTATGACAAGATCAGGGGGCAGCGGAATGCTGTCGGCATTCTCGACAGATTCTCTTGCTAAATCCTTTTGGTCAGGCTCCCTATCTCCAGGGGTTTCTTCCTCTATCTTCACTCTGGGAACTTCTATCGTCTGGTCAAAACTTTCATTGACCACTCTGTGTTCTGGTGTTTTCACAAGAAATTTGTCTACTTCGCAAGCCTCTAAATGTTCTCATTCAGTAGTGGCTGGGCCAATCTTGGCCGTGTCAACAAATTTAAGGAATGGGGGAACAACTACTTCCTCTTTTAGTCATTTGGGCAAGTGGAATCCCTTCGCCCCTCTAGGCATCATGGTTTGAAACGGAGAGTGGGGGACATACTTATCATCCTCAATTCTAGATTGAACTAGAAATTCACATGTTATTACCTTAACAGAGGTCGATGCTGGTTCTTGTGGAGCAGCATCTATCCTACAACTTGTTTCCATTTTTCCTTCTCTCTCTTTGTTCACCATTTCTTCTTTTAGTGTCGATGTTGGTTCTTGTGGGACATTATCTACTTCTTGGTTCATTTCTCCTCTAC
Source organism: Pinus albicaulis (assembly GCA_034641835.2). NCBI lineage: Eukaryota > Viridiplantae > Streptophyta > Pinopsida > Pinales > Pinaceae > Pinus > Pinus albicaulis. Next base: position 1,688,873,149 of record CM076578.1, read on the forward strand.
CTTCTTGTTCCTCATGAATTGCCTCTTTTTCCACTGTTGGTACTAGTTCTTGAAGAACATCGTTGATTTCGTAAGTTAACTCCTCCTGTCTTAGCCGAATTGGGGGTGGTTCTTGTGTAACACCCCTACTTGTATCAACATCCATATCTGTTTGGGCAGGTGATGCTATTTCTTGTGAAACAACATCACTTTCCATTTCTCTGTTCGCAATTTCACACCTTTGTTCTTCATTGTTAAAACTCGATGACTGTACAATAGTATCGATTTCCTTCACGAGGTTCATAATTTCTTCCTCTATGGGCTCTTCAAGCGAGGCTAGTTCTTGTGTGGCAGCCTCAGTTGTGTCAACAATGACCTCCTCCATTTTCGTTTCTTCTTCTGTGGGTTTTTCAAGCGAGGATGGTTCTTATGTGGCAGCCTCGGGTATGCTTCCAATTACCTCCTCCATTCTCATCTCTTCAGGTTCCTCCTGAACAATCATCATCTCTTCTTCCTCAGGTTCCTCTTGATCCACTTCCATTTCCATCTCCTGGGGTTCCTCTTGGTCAATTCCCTCTAAATGTTCTGCTTCCACCAAACTAGCCAGAGAGACTGGTTCTTCTTCTCTGACGGCAATAATGGATACCACCTATTTTTCTGAGGACCCACAGAGTTCCGTTCAGGAGACCCAGAGCCTGTTTATTGCATGCACGACCAATAATTGCACCAAACCGTGATTGGAAAGCACTATCGGCATTCGGTGTGAACGACCACATGCCATATGCTACAACTGTTTCAAGAGGAAGAAGGGCATGTTTAAGGCATGCACCTGATCCTATGGAAATCGAAGGTCTGTTATAATTTTAAAGTGATACTTGAATAGAGTTGAGGCCCAGCCCTCTCAGGTAATGTATTTTATTATGAAACATGCAACTTCATTCCAAGGATATGACACAGTTTTTCACTCGTACCCTCTACCCATTTTCACAACACTCTCTCCTGCTTGTAAGAACAATTTGGGAAATTCTGAGAGAGAAACTTTCCGAGCAAGCCATTGCTGCCCTTGCTGTCTCAACCCACTGACCTTTGCAATTACCTCTTCTATTACAAGAACTTCCAGACCTCTAACCCACGAATAATTCTCCTCTAAATTGAGCGTGAATTCCATTTTGATTCCTCCATAAAACCCTTCCAATCTGTCAAAGTAGGTATCCCAACCCGCGTTGACAAATACTTGCCAAACCTCTGGATTACTACGGACTAAAGCTTTGTTTTCAGGTTCATGCCGCAAAACAAACCCACCCATACTATGGAGACTTGTAGCAGCACTTCCTATAACAAAATACTGTCGGGAAAGGTGTTGGGTACCAATTTCGGAGAAACATCATGGTGAAAATGGAAAGGTGGTAACGGTAAATATGACCGATAACTCTTGAAAACCAAGAAAAATCATGAAAGGATATGGTAAGTGTGGTGAATAGAAATAATAATTGTTCGTATAGGGTGGATGAGACATCTTATGGATCCCAATATGTATTAAATGATGATACCACATATTGATGGGAATCGTAATGTGTACCATGAGCAAATTGTCAGACTTAATTTATGAGGCAATTATTACGCCATCCTTGACATGATGGCACCCCCCCCCCCCCCCCCCAACTTAACCATTTTCCATCCATGACATTAAAATATTCACATGGGATATTTAATTATATCATTAAAAGTCACGTGGAGGCATACCTGTCAGCCTACCTAGACGATGTGACGGTTTGTAGGATGACGACGTAGTAATGATTGAGATGGGAGATGGAATACTTGACATCATTCGCGCGACATCGGTGTAACAACGCTCGTGTAACAATATCGATTAATAACCTTGTTAAGCGATGTAACGACGCGATTAATACTTAACACCAATGTAACAACATTTGTGTAACAGCACTGGAGTAATAGCATCGGTGTAACAAAATCGGTGTAACAACATTGGTGTAACAACACGGTCTTAATAGCATTAATTATGTGATGTCGAATATGCTGTCGGTGTAACAACATCGGTCTAACAACATCGGAGTAACAATAGCGGAGTAACAAAATCTGGTGTAACTGTATAGTGTAAACATAGGTAATAAGCGTGCAAGTAATAGCATCAGTACTTCTACATCAATCAAGGAAATAGCATCAGTAGCGGCATTTGGTATACGCGCATCATAGATAGCAGCCAATAAAACATCTCACCATGAGTAAACAATCAGCAATGTAACTGCAAGTATACTTGATAAAAACACCATGAATAGTAGCAATCGAGTAATAGCACCATGAGTAGCAGCAACTGAGTAACAACACCATGAGTAGCAGCAACCAAGTAACAGCACCATGAGTAGCAACAACCAAGTAACAGCACTATGAGTAGCAGCAATCGAGTAACAACACCATGAGTAGCAGCGACTGAGTAAAGCACCATGAGTAGTAGCAACTGATGTTTTGGGAAATTTTTCTTTGATTTTTACTCCTTAATAGTAACTCCTGAAAACAGACAACAAAATAAAACACAATCCTTTATTATTTATTATATATATATATATATATATTTTTTTTTTTCTCTCTCTCTCTATTTACTTTTTTACAGGAAAGGTGCAGAGGAAGAATTCTCTGCACTGATGACCTTCAAACTAGATTTCTCATAGAGGTGTTTAATAAATGCATCCTTAGAGGTTGGGCGGTGGTACAATCTCAGGTGATGTCCATTGACTATAAATGAAGCACGTGTATCATCAATTGTGACTTGCCTGACTGTTCCATTATCAAATACAGCATCCACCTCGTAAGGTCCCATCCAACAAGTGCAAAGATTTCCTCTAAAATCCTTAAAGCGGGAGTCATAAAGTAGTGCAATATTCACTTTGAAACACCTTATTTTTAATAAAATTATCATGCCATTTCATTCTCTATTGTTGAATAACAGTAGTTCTCTGGACAGCCATTGAACAGATTTCATCTAGTTCATTGAGTTGTGCCAGTCGATGTTTCTGGGCATCTGACAGATCCAAACCAACTTCAAGAGATGTTCTGAGGGTACTGATTTCGAATTCTATTGGAAACAACAGGGATTTCCCATAAACCAGCTCGAATTGTGAAAACTCGGTTGTATTTCGCCATGTTGTTCTGTATGCCTAGAGAGCTTCTGGTAGCTTCTAAGCCCAATCCCGACAATGCTAAGCCATAGTTTTTGTCAAGATTTTTTCCAATGTCTTGTTTGCGCTTTCCACTTGTCCATTCGCCTGGGGGTGGTATGGAGATGTCACTTTGTGCTTGACCCCATATTTCTACATAATCTTTGCTATATTCCGTGATGTGAATTGTGCCCCTCCATCTAAAACAATCTCTCTTGGAGTACTGTAATGAGAAAAAATTTATTCAAATAGAAAATCCAAGACCACCTACTCCATTGCTTTCACAACAGCTTTGGCTTCCACCCACTTAGTCACGTAATCAGTACAGACCAAGATGTGGACTTTTTGCTGGGAGGGTGGGTTAAAGGGTCCAATGAATTCAATAGCCCATTTCTCGAAAGGTTCGAGGACTAACTATGCCTGCAAAGGCATTTCATCAGCTCGACCGGGCTGTCCCATACGTTGGCAACTATCACACCTCCTAACATAATTTTGAGCATCACGAACAATGGAAGGCTAGTAATATCCCATTTGTAGCAACTTATGGCTTGTTCTTTTGTTCACAAAATTCCCTCCTCAAGGGCCATCATGGGCAGCTTTCAATACCTCATAAATATCATCCTCAGACACACAATTCCAGATCTACTTATTTATTCTTGTATGAAAAAGGTACCCTGCCTTCCAAGAATATCGGGCACTATGATGAATAATCTTCCGTTGTTCCCTATATGACAAATGAGGAGGCACTTTTCTTGTAGCAAGATAGTTAGAAATATTTGCATACCACGAATGTTTAGTAGAAATTGAAAAAATATGTTCATCAGGAAAAATGTCTTCTACAGGTGTGCATTCATCACTGTTATCCATTCTAGATAGGAAATCAGCTACTACATTATATTTTCCTAGCTTATCTATCATTGTAATATCAAATTCTTGAAGCAATAGTAACCATCTCGTATATTGCCAAGAGTAATAGGTTTATTCATCAAATACCCGATTGCTGCGTGATCAGTATGGAAAATAGTAGAATACTCGGTGATGTAGTGTAAGAACTTGTTGACAGCATAAATGATAGCTAATAATTCTTTTTCTATCACCGTATAGTTTAGTTCAGTAGGAATTAAATTCTTGCTGACATAGTAGATTGCATATGGTGTTTTTTCTACCTACTATCCCAAAACAACTCCTACTGCTGTCTGAGAAGCATCAGTATGTATGTGAAACGGTAATGCCCAATCAGGTCCTCGAAGAAATGGATCCGTGCACACCAGCCCCTTAATTTTCGTGAAGGTTGTCTCACAATCTTCATTCCACAATAATTCTACATCATTTGTTAGAAATTGAAATAGTGTATGTGCTATTTTAGAAAAAATTTCTATAAAGCGCATGTAATAAATAGCACAACCAATAAAGCTACGTACCTATGTGGGTGTTTTGGGTACCAGGTTGTGTAGTATTACCTCTACTTTAGCCGGATCAACTTCAATTCCAATAGCTAAGAGAAAATGTCCCAATACTACTCCTTCTTCCCTCATTATATGGCATTCGACTGTACTCGAAGATACATGGGTATGTTTACATATTTTGAGTACTTTCTCCAAATTTTCTAATCCTTCCTCAAATGATTTTCCATATGGAGTAAAACCATCCATATATATTTCAACGCTATCATCAACGAAATCAGAAAATATTCCCAAGGTTGCCCTCTGGAAGGTAGCAGGAGCATTACACAGGCCAAATGGGAGGACCCTATATGCAAAGGTTCCCCAAGGGCATGTAAAAGTTGTTTTATCCTGGTCTTCCAGGGTTATCTAGATCTGATTATATTCACTGAATCCGTCTAGGAAGGAAAAGAACTTCTTCCCAACCAAGGTGTCCAGGACTTGGTCAATAAATGGGAAAGGAAAATGGTCTTTTCGTGTTGCCTTATTTAATTCCCTGTAATCTACACAGATCCGCCATTTACCATTATTTTTGGGAACAATAACTAGCGAGGATACCCATTGGCTATCTGAGATGGGGTAAATGAATCCTACATCCAAAATTTTTTGTAATTCTTCTTTGCCAATGTTTTTGAGAGCAGGATTCATCCTCCATTGAGGTTGTATTATAGGGCGGCAATATTCCTTAATATAAATATGATGAGTGCATGGACTGGCATGGATACCCTTCATGTCGGCATAATCCCAGGCAAAAGCTTCCTGATGATCTTGAAGGACCTTCAAAAGATGTTTTGTCTAAGATTCAGACAGGTTTGGGTTGATATTGAGTGTTTTTCGTGGTACAATCTCGATTAGAGTACTATCGTGGGATGAGGTTACAGGAATGTCTTCAATGTCATCTTCTGATTCAATTTTTTCTTCTGTCTCATAGCTCATAGCAAATTATAGAATATTTCGAGTTTGGTCGAGAATAGAACTGGAATCACTAATGAAAGCATTAATGGAATCATCTTCAGTTTCTATTTTAAACTGAAGGGCCTACCCAACAGTGAGAACTGGTCTAACATCTTCGTTTTTAGGTTCAAGCTCTTCCATAGGTAGAGGTTTCTGACTGAGTAATGATTTTTCAGTTGGACTTGGTTCTGCAGGAGCATAAAGTTTGAGATTCTTCGTAACTGTCCCATTTGATATAATCATGTGCCCAGACCGGCACCCTATGTAAGCATCTGCAGTTGCAATCCAGGGTCTTCTTAGGATCAGTGGGTGACCACCTACTAAAAATCAGGTCTGCAATATAAGGAGGTCGACAGGGTAATGCCATGAGTCTACTGAAATGATCACATCCTCTAATTTCCCTACTAGTTTAATTATGGATCTGTCTGCAAGTTTTAGGATAGTAGGGGTTGGTTTAATGTTTGAATTTTGAAATGTGTCATTGTTTCAGTAGTAATAATGTTAATGGCCGCTCCCAGATCCACCAGTACATTTGGGATTTCCACCCCATTAATCTGTACTGTTAGAATCAGGTTCCTAGGGTCTTCATATTTTACAGGCATGACTTTTCCTAACATGATATCGGATAGTATACCCACTATATGAATGGTTAGTGGATCATTAGGTTTCCTCCCTGGTTTCTTTGAGCAGTATTCTTTTAGAGTTTTTGCGTATACAGGTACATCCTCATAGCTTGTAACAGGTGTATTTTAACAAAGAGATTCTGCAATTCCCCTAGGAAATCAAATTATGCTTGAGGGTTTGGCTTACTCAACATCAATCTTTCAGGATATGGAGGAGAAATTAAATGAACTTGATTAGGAACAACTTGGGAAGGTGTATGATTTATTACGTTTTGATCTGAATTCTCCCTTATTGTTCTTTGTTTTGGTTCTATGTCTTCACGTGTTCTGTAATAGTGGGTGAAGTAGGTGCATTTACTACCCAGCCAGACTGTAGATTTATTTCGTTAAGCCCCGCGGTAGAAATGCTATAGGATGGAAGGTTCAGAGTGTTTGTTTGTTGGACCGCTTTATTGTTTAGAATCGGGTTAGGCTGGATAGGAAGCTGGGTTCTAATGGCTAGGTTCCCTGGGGGTACATTGGAAGGCAACTAAAGTTGTTGTTAAGGCATAGGTTGAGGAAATTGTCCAGTAGGAGAGGGTCCCCACCAGGTCTGATTCCAAGAAGGATTCAGACCGACTTGAGGAACCCATTGTTTCCAAGGGGGATACTGATATTGAGACCACATGGCTAAAAACGGTGCAGATTGGGGACCCATATTAAAATTGTTAAAGTACTAGGACGGGTGTTGAAACATACTTGGATTCATAGCTGGTGGTCAAGGTTTCCATGTCTTATTCTGCCCCATGAAGTATAGCTGGTCTACCATGTTTTCTTCACTTGCTCCTTAGAAAACTACTTACAGACTGGGAAAGTAAGGACGTGAACTATTTGCATGAGTCTATTCACAGAGCGCACAGGCTTCCATCGTGTTCAATGGGCATTCCATCAAAGGGTGCTTCTTTCTGCACTATGGAAAGAATATGGCCATGGTTTTTTCCAACTCCATCTGCTTCTATTTTTCCTGTAGAGTGTCCATTTGGGCTAAAAGTGTGCTTAAAATATCGGTCCTTAATTTTCCAATAGATTTCCAATCTCTACTTTTGTGACTCCTCCACCAAAATTCTTTGATGATCGAACCCCTTGCCCACGTCTTGCAGCTCCCCGTGAACACTTGATATAATAATCACAGATAGTTTCGAAGTTTTGTTTTGAGATATACCCTTTTCCTACTATATTCAGAAGTTGCAGAGAGTCTTCCCTAAGTGCTCGGAGAAGAATGATCTTCAGAATGTCCTTGTCTAGGTGACTATGTCCAGACCTATGTAGTATGTATTTAAATCATTCTACATAGTCCTCCATATTTTCATTCTCTTTTTGTGAAAACTTAAATATTTCTTCCTTAATGTCACAGGACTTGCAATAATCTTGGTACTTCACCAAGAAATATTATTTCATTCCTTCCCATGAGGTAATCGTACTCCCTCCTAGACCCATAAACCATCTCAGGGTTGTCCCCTTTTGGGTAGCAGGGAATATCTTCAATTTATGGGCATCAACAATATAGTCATATCCGCGGAAAAAAATATCAAACTCAAAAAGGAATGTATCAGGGTCTTCAAAAGAGAGCCCATGAAAACTAGGCATGGCTGTTAAAGGGATGGGTCTCATTGGTGCATCACTTGTGAGGTTTCCAATGGGGAAATCAATAGAGGAACTTACAGGTGTCATAAATACCCTCCAATACTCACTTGGAATTTCAACTGGTTCCACAACTATTATGTGGAGTGATTCAACTATAGAAGGTTGTACCATGCTCCCCTAGTCCCTTGGTGACTCAGAATCTTTCAAAAAGTCCTTTTCCAAATCAGAATCGTTTAGTTCAGCAACAAAAATTTTTACAGCGCTATCTTGGTCTCTTGGGGATGAAAACCCTTTTTGAGGTTCTTCTTCCCAATTAGAATTTCTCAGTTCTTTTGATCCCCTACTTTCCACTTCTTCCCCTTCTGCTACTGATAAGGATGCCTCCTCCACTGATACCTTGTTGGTTAAATTTTCTGATGTAGAAAGAACACCCTCTAGTACTGTGGATGGCACTGGTTTCTCTAAAAATTACCTCTCAGACTTCGTCTGGATTCTAACCCTAACAACAGTACGAGACGATGCCTTAGATCTATATTTTTCAATAATTTCCTAAATGTATGTCTTCCTTCCCAAATCCTTCCCTTTCTTTGGGGGTCTTCCTCAGCCCCTCTTATTCACATCCTTGTTCATACAAATTGTGAAGAGGGTTCATCAAAAGGAATTAGCAATCACTCTGGACCTAGAGTAGGACAAATAACTTCCTCGCTGGGATAGGAGAAGAGATTCAAACAGAAAAATAAAAAGAAAAAGAAAAATCAAAGTTCAGGACCTGAAGTAGAGTAGTCACATACCCTCCCCAGGATGAGAAGTTTTCCCCTAAAAGAAAACAGCAAGAAATAGAAGCGAAAAACTAGAAACTACGCCCACGACTTAGGGCAGGGTTAGAAAATACCTTCCCCAAAACGAGGGATTAATTTTTAATGAGAGAAAGAAAAATAGAACAAAGCAGAAAGAAAAACAACATGATATGCTCAAGACTTGGAGTAGGGTAATAAATGCCCTCCCCAAGACGAGAGATCAATTTTACAGAAAAACTAATTAAAAGAAGGAAAGAAAATACAAAGCACTTACGCTCAGGACTTGAAGTTGAGCAATAAATTCCCTCCTCAAGGCGATAGATCAACCCTGAGATCAGTTGCAGATCCTGTTCTTGCACCTGTTAGCCTTCCCCGGCAATGTCGCCAAAATGTTGGAGTTTGGATATGAACAGAATTCAACCCTTTTCTTCACATAAATTATCAACCCGAGGGTGTTAGTTATTTCAAGACTAACAGAAAAGTATATGTAGATACAAGCACTTGATCTACTGTAGATCACATGTTTAATCTATAACACATAGAACACTATAACAATAGTGAAATGAACTGTAGAAATTAAAGGGCATCCACAACAATTAAACGTAGATTGTAACAGTAGTAAATAAATCAAGCTAAAACAAAATACTGCGAGAGGAAAGGGAAAACGAAGCACCTGATCAGAAGAGTGGGCCCAACTTTCTAATCAGGGTTGCGGTAAAATCACGAATTAGAAGAGAAACAACAAGATGTTGTGAATTCAATTAATGATAGAAGAGATTCATTACAAGATCTGTATGTCAAAGGGCTTAACCCCGATTCACAGCCCGCAGGCCTCTTTATACAATTTTCCTGAAACCCCCGATTCTTCTCAACAACTCCATAATTACAAAACTACATCTTGTTACAACAACAACCTAGTTGCCTAGCAAGAAACTGTAAAAAGGCATGAAATTGTGTTGACACAAACAATTCTATTACACTGTAATAGCAAATAAGGAAAACGCTGGAGATGATGTGTTGTTCCTCGACTCGTAGCCGCAACGCTCCTGTTTTAGCCAAACCTGAAGAAATATCGGAGTTCATATGTAAAAAAAAAAAACCTCCATGACAAATACTTCAATAATCAAATATCCCATGAAAGATAGCGAAAAGGGTTTTACCTCATATGTTTAAGAATAATAATGGTAGAAAGAGATAGAAAGATATGGTAAAATGGGAGAGGAAAGTATAGAAATCCGGCACCCAACACGAGGGTAGTGGGGAAGCACCTCCCCCCCCCTTAACCCACTCCCGAAGCACACTCCCTTCAAGAGCAACCCCAGGACAACGCTCCTGAAATCGGTCATGCAGGGAGTGAATTGAGCAACCCCGGGAGCGAAATTTTCACTCCCTAGCCTTTTTTGCAAGTTTTTTTTTGTAAAAACATTCCAAATGCATTTTATTTTCAAAGGAACAATAATTTATTAGTGGGGCACCCTAGTGATCAAGCCTACGGCCCTCGTATTTATATGTGATTCATGATAATGTTAAATTCTTAAAGTAAAAGTGACATTCTCCTTAATATTCATTTTCATCCTTTTACTTAATTTTTTAACATTACCATGAAGTGAATCACAATGTTTTAGACTGGTTCCGACTTCATTGGATTTCATATGGAGAATGTACAATTTTATCTCTCATCCAAAATCCAACAAACTTATCAGTTGTTCAGGATTTCAGGATTGGGGGGATTGAAATGTTTCCATTGGATTTTGTCATGTATTAGGGTGTGGAACTCGTATTTAATCAATATCCCCAATCCCTCTATGTACCTTGATGTTAGTTTTATAAAACTCCTCTATCATAACCCTACTAAAAATGTACCCATCACTCAAACAAAATTTTGACTTGACATGCTATGTTTTTTCTATCTTATGTTAATGCTTAGAGGGTGATATTAATAAAAAATATCCCTATACTGATCTAGAGGTAATGACAAATATACCTATGGATATTAATTCTTAGAGGGTGATATTAATGGCAAAGATCCTACTTTTCCAAGAAGACTAAAAAGTTAGACATTTCTCATGGCGGAAAGAGACCCAAGAATTAGTAATAGGTAATAAATTTACTTGCCTTTTCTAATTTCTAGTATTTTTTATAATTTCTGATGCTTTCATATTTATTATGATATTTTTTGTAAATGATATATGCCAATTTAAGTTTGAAGTTTGAAGTTGACAATTATAACTCATTTGTAATGAATTATGAATATGGTGCTTCATGAAAGTTGAAAGTTGTTTCATTTAATTTAATTTTATAACATTTCATTTCATGTTAGAATTTTTATATAATTTTGGTGATCAATGATGATAGATGTTATGTATTGAATTTTGAAAGCTTGAAACATTAAGTTTGATAAATCATGAGATTCAATATGTTGTATGTTACTAACTTGTGGACATGGTTGATGAATATTATACTTCTAGATGGCTGATGTTATATGATTCAATATATTTTTTGTGTTTTTTATATCTGAGTCATCATTCTACATGCTTTTGTTGACATATATGCATTAAAATATATAAAAATATATATTATATAAAAATTCGTTCCAAAACTGGGAGCTTTTGAAAATGTCACTCTCTGCTCCCGCTCCTGCTCCCAAATAACCTTCGGTCATACATTGATGATATTTGAGTCATGGATGAGTTTGGAGATGAAAGGAGAAAATGAATCAAGCAGGGAACTATCTCCCCAAACCATTCTATATGAGGTGGTGAAGTGAATATCCCTAGCAAGGAAAGTGAGCATTTTTAAAGTTGACCACTATTATGTAAATTTCTCCAAAATACCTCTTTGCCCTTATAAGTTCTATACCAATTCACAAGAATGATCGGGCGGGCCAAACCTCTAAGAGGACCTTCCAGTATAACAATTTCTAATCCTTTCCGCAATCTTGAAAGGACCATACCTAATGGGTTTCAGTTTCTTACCTTCACCTTTCAACCTGTCTTTACTGATATAAAACCATACATAATCACTGACCTGAAAATGATGATCCATTTGATGCTTGTCATGGCATCTATTTTATTAAGGAAAGATCCAAGGAATTATTTACAAGAAAATTCACCAGAATGATCGTGCTCGCACCCACCTCTTGCCTCTGTTAACAGAAAGCTCTCTCTCCTAACTTTCCAACGCCTCTCTTGGTGCCCAATCCAGCCTTCGGATGACCAAGAAACACCTGAAAGAAAAACTGCCTCTCTCTTATAGAATTATGATGACAAGTCTTCAAAAACACTCCCCTTCTCCATCATGAGAAATGGTGGTTTTATAATTACATTTAGGTTCAATATCGACCTATTCATGGAAAGTGGTTGAATGGATTAGGTGTGAATATCTCACGGTGCAATAGTTTTGTAACACCTTAGGATAAGGTTTACAGGGTGGATAACTTAAAAACTACGCATAACCATTTCAAAACCCACAAATAGACTTTGGATAAAAATAAACTCCAACAGTTTGCAAATGGCGGAATGTTGTAACAGTGTGGTTAGTTGCTTTATGTGACAGGTCGGCGGACTAATCGTGGAATGCCACCTCCCAGGTTAGGTCCGAAAACTTTAAGTTGACTAACTGTGGACTGTCCATGTGACAGCACAAACTTGACGATTGTGGTCTTCCAAACTGCGTGGCATTCAAAACTTGTCTGTCCGACTGTTCACATGTCCGCACCTCTGCCTGATGGTAAACTGCTTTTGGTGTGACTGTTTATACAATATGTATTTTGTTAGGTATAGTTCTGAAAGTTTTATTTCACCATAGGTTTTGACCATAGTATAAAACCATTACATTTGTGCTAGGTTTTAGCATAGGTTTTGAATCTTAACATTGTTACATGTCATTTACACCATTTGCGCTAGGTTTTGTGCTAGGACTAGGACCATGGTACTTAGGATTTACCATGAAACTTTCACACATCATTTCCACACCATGAAGAACTTTCCATTTATTTGCACCATAGAATAAATCGAAGACTCTTTCATCCGGAACACTGGAGAACTGAAGATGATATTGTCGATTTGAAATGATGCAACATCCTCCTGGATCAAGGCAGAACCCTTTACTTCACCCACACCCCAGTTTTGTTGTCGAATAACACACCACAACATCCAAACAACACAACGTAGCAGTAAAACAACACAACACAGTCGCTGAACAAAGTGCCATAACAAGTGATAAATAGAGGTTCACCTCACCATAAACCAACACCTCACACACAACCATCAACAGAGCAGAATGACCAAGTTTCAAGCCTAGAAAAAAATGAATGGGGAGCGAAACAGGTTCAAGTAATCAAGGCAGCAGGAACCCCAAACGACACCAAACACAAAGGTGGGGTCCACTCCGGGAAAAGGACATGTGGAGGCACGTTGGAATCTATTGCCATAAAACCGAGTTAGCTTGCTAGGTGTCCAATTTGATCCACATAGAGAGACCACGCAACTGCTGGCCTCCCTCCCCTATAACAATCAACTTACACTCCTCATCCTTAATTTTCATTAGTGATGCATCTTACACTCCATATCCTTCTTTCAATTATGATGCCTCATTAGTTTTCATCTCACTTACTCCCACACACTTCCCACCCACTTTACACTAAGTCCTTCCATAGAAATAACAAAATCACTATTTTAAAGTCCTTCCATAATAATAACAAAATCACTTTTTTGGCCATAATATATATATATTATGCAGTTGTAGGTAAAATAAAATTATTGCAATAAAAAATATATGTATATATATTAATATAAGACATTTATTGTGTTATTTATGTTAATATAAATAATTTATGATATACACTTAATGGTAACATACAAAGGCTTTGGAATATTATTTTCACGCATTAGGATAGAACTCGCCGTGACCACAAGTTTTTTATACTATGGCCTTGATCTACGATTGCTTGCATCTCTCTGTATCATAGAATAACTTAGTTAATAACTCTTAATTAAGATGCTCTAATAAGAGCATCCAACTCTAAAAATATAAATTGTTCCTACCAAAAAAATTTGTGCCAAGCTCAATGGAATAATTTCTTCATACGAATCTTGTTGCTTTGAATTTTTTTTTTTTCTAAATTATACTAATTCTATTATGAAAACATAATATTACAAAACTGCGTCAGCTCAGCTATGGGAGCTTGAAGACTGGGCTTGATGTCCATGTTTTAACAAAATAACAAACTGCCCTGAGTGGGAAACCAATTCTTTTAAGAGGAGTGTTACCGCCCTTGAGAGGGAAACCGGTACATTGTTCATTGCATAACATACTAAAACAAAAAAGACTAGAGTAGCTAGTAGTTGTTGCTGCAGTAGAAAACCAGAGAAAAATAAAGAATCTCCCAAAACAGTAGAATGAGTGTACCATGTTGAACCAAGATAGGCAGGAATTATTCCTCGTGGGCTGGAGAAGGCGGCTCCTCCACTATACGACACCAATACTCGCCTTCCGGTTCTTCCACGTCGTCTTTCTGTTCACCATCTTTGCTCGTGAAGCCTGCGTCCACCTGTATGGATTTCTTACCCAGGCCAGGTAGTGCAGAACCTGGGGCTCGACCGGTCTCTTAGGAGCATTCGCATCCAAGGCGGGATTGAGACCAAGGGGAGGGGGGAGAGAACCAGGCATGGGAGGAAGACCATGGGGAATTTCTTCTCTCAGTGTGACTGTTACAAAGACTGTGACAGAGGGTTGGTTTAAGGAACAGTCAAAGCGGAATTCCGCCCTCTGAGAGGTTTGACGCAGGGTACGTCTGTCTGAAGCATGAGGGGCAGGGGAAACAGGGCTAGTCAGAGCAGCAGAAGGATGCAGAGAGGGGTGAGCAGCGCGTGCAATGCCAGGATGGCTGTCGTGCCCTCTGTGGCTACGGGTGACAGGAGAACGCCTCCACTCAGCGGTTTCAAAGGAGGTCTTTGTATCTGAGCTCGAAGAGGGACATGAGCGCGCAGATTGGCCTCGACTTGCACCCCGGCGACAACGCATCCGGTGACGCATCCTTGGCATGGCGAATGCAAATTTTTGAGGCTGCCTGAGACACAAAGAGCAGGAAGGGGTCAGAGGAAGTCCACAGTGGTCGTCACAGTAAGAGTGCAAGCAAGAATTGGAGCAGTAAAATACACTTTGGGTAAAATGAGAACCAGGAGTAGTCTCCAAGCAACTAAGAAGAGAGCAGCGTTGCCCTGTCTGTGTGGCAGCGCTTGGCTCGGCACAAGCAGCACGACAGGCGCTCCACAGAGGTTGCAGAGAGTGGATGCAAGCAGAGCAAGAACAATTCGAAACGCTCGAAACAAAATCCATCATTAACTAGCTGAGCAGGATGTGAATTAGAAATCACCGGCGAGGGGGACTAAATGCAGAAGGAGCTGGCGGAGTAATGGCGTGGTTGAGTCGCAGGGGGCCATATGGCCATCCCATGCGAGCCTCCTCGGGATGTGTCCGGGGACAGACATCCCATCAGGCCTCTCGATCATCCGCATCCGGAATTTTTGCTTTGAATTAAACTAATTTAAAACTTCAAATTATTTCACCATCTCAAATATCATTCCAAAAAAAAAAAGAATCCAAACAAGTTGGAAATTACCAAGAGATAATATCTAGTAAGGAGATGCCATCAACAATAAGGATTAGAGAGACTTTGTCATCGACCTACTACGTTCATGTCGACTCTTCGAAGAATATGAAATCAGCATTATCAATTGAAACCCTTAACAAGAAAATACTCGTAAGGCAACCCACTACGATTTTGGCAACCCTTTAATGAACATGAAATCAAACAATAAAGTGATAAACATGACACAAAATTACTCATAATAAGACCAATCGTGTACTAGAACAAAGAGTTTGTTAAATGAAGTAAACATTCAAAACCAACCATTCCAGTGTTATTTTAACATTCAATTATTTGTTTTAAGATTCAATATCCCTTGCTGCAGAAAATTGGTGGTCCTGTAGATTTGCCTCCGACCTAGAGAAACAGGGTATAATAAAAACTCCACCTTGTGTTGCAGGGCCTCTCTTCCAAATTGACTAAACCTCAGAATTTTGATTGCAACAGTTTAGACAATATCAAAGATTTTAATATTTGCCAGCATTCCACCTAAAGTACAAACTTTGCATCTATCTTCCTTACATTTTCAATTGGAGCTTTTGAAATCAAAATTTAAAACAAGGCATAAAAATCCAACAACTATTTTGATCAACTGTTTTGATAATCCAGTTACATAAATTCAGAAATGTGAGGAATCTTGAAAAGATCGGATTTTCTCTTGTTACTCAACCTTTCAAAATTAAACACCCACGAGATAAAGCCCTGTAGGCAGATTTTTGCTCTAATATGCCAGATATTGAAGTGTAGTTACCCTTGATAGGAAAATTTTCGGTTACACTACCTGGTCTACAAATCAGAATCAATATCCAGTTCTAAACAACAAAATTCGTTACAAAAGGCAGGTTTTATAAGATTTTGGTTTCATAAACAAAATAATAATAATTACATTGCAATAAGACTATCAAAACAACATCTTGATAATGGAACCATATATAACCAATCTGAAACCTCAAATAACTAAAAATATGTAATGCAGGACAAATCCAGACAACCCAATGTATCAAATAATACACTTGCTAAACAATTATGAAATTAAGAATTTGGCAAAACTCCATGTCACAAAACACCTACATGCAAACTAGTGCCAGGGTCTGTGGAAACTAGTGTCATGATTCCCGTGGCTATGCCCTCAGGAATTTTTAGGGATAGTCTAAAGACGGTACAACATTGATGTGTGAACACATGCACTGAACGAACTTTGTCAAGTATTCATGTTGGCCCAATAGAGATGAAACTGTCTCTCAACTGCCTTGATCACTTGGTGCTTCCTCCGGATCTGCGGAATTTTTCGCTGCCAAGACCAGCTTTGCAGGGGAACAGGGCCGCTGGTGAGGAGAGGTCGAGCAGGAGTGAGAGGAAGCGGAGGGAAAAATGTGCGAATTTGAATTAGAATACCTACGAATTTCAATTAGAAGATGTGCGGCCAATTGCATTAACTCTCAGAAGATGTGCTTTAACTCTAAGAAGGGTTTTTGTTGGAGTTGACTTGAAATCTAATGAGAATTTGGAAAATTTTAGTTATATATATTTTTAGAATTTTTATTGGAGTCGACTTGAAATTTAATGAGAAATTGGAAAATTTTAGTTATATATATTTTTATAATTTTTATTGGAGTTGACTTGAAATCTAATGAGAATTTGGAAAATTTTAATTTGATTATATTAATTGAGAAAATATGAATATTGAATTTATCTTAATATTTAAAAATCTAATGTAAATAATAATATATATATATATATAATTTAATTTTAATTATTATTTTTTTTATGTAATTTTTTGAAATTAATGTTTATTTTTTATTTTTTCTATTAATTTTGTGTGCAAAATGTATTTTCTTGTCTATAAATATTGATATAAAAATATATGTGAAGTAATGATGGAAGATAAAAGAAAAATAAAAAATTAAGCAAACAATTTTTCAAATCTTAAAAATAATAATGATATGTTTGATTAAGTAATAGGCTATTAGTATTTAATGTTCTTATTATTTAGATTATATTCCTTTCAAAATAAGATAATAAATTTATATATTGATTAATTAATAATAAAATTTTGAATACAAATATGTAAAGGTTTTAAAAAAAACTTATTTTATATGATGATGATGATGATGATGATGATGATGGTTAACGTCCACTCAAATCAATCTTTGGTCTATCTCACTTAAAGAAAAGAGTTATTTAGTTTGAGTTAAGATTTTATTCTTATGCTCAAAAAGCTTGGAGAGAAGCCTCCCTAGCTAACTATAATTTTGACATCTTAAAAGGCTAGGAAGGTCAGTATTGCAACAAAGATTATGAAATTGAGCTCTAATGTGGTTGTATTTGGGGCACTTTAACAGGAAGTGATTTTCATCCTCGATGTTCATGTTCTCACACAGATGTCAGATCCTTTCCATCCATGGTGTTTTAGGAACTATCCAACAACCTGTTTCACTATGGAGCTCATCAGAGTTTGTTCTAATCTTGGCTATATTAATTTTATTCTTTGACCTAGTTAAAACACAGAGATACTTTTGATCTTCTAGGGTGGGGTTGATGACCTCCTTATAATATCTTAATTTTCTTTTAGCTGCTAGATCTTTCTCACACCACATTTTTTATTTGAACTTTAAAGTAACAATTTTTTTAATGTTATCAATGTTTTGGAATGCAACATTCTCGTCAATCTCCCAATGGTTTAACCAGGCCCTTTTTTCTTTATACCAACCTCGTTTAAGCCTTAGGTGGTTTTGGATGGAATTTAAAGCTAGCTTAGGAAGTCTATGATCTCCTATGCTATTGAGCTTGTGCTGTACAACAAAAGACTAGTCATAGATAGACTCTCGATAGGGGAAAAACCCACTTCTATAAGGAGAATAAGATAGGGTGTATTACTTTTAATTTTAAGGTTATAAGTTATAAAATGCTTCTGGATTTGCTCAATATTTCTCCAGGATTCTCTAGAGATGCTGCAACCCCAAACCTCACATCCATATAAGATAACAGGAGTGACAAAAGTTTCAAAGAGGAACTTATTTCTATCCCACATTATGAGGTTTGTCGTTTTACAATTATTTTCAATACCAAAATAAGCTTTCCACCCCCCATTAATCCTTTTCTGAATGTTATAGTTCGAGTTGAGCTTGTGATGAATATCAATTCCTAGGTTCTTGTAAGAAGACACTTCCTCCAAGTTACTATTGTAATACATAAAATTAGCGCAAGTGTCCTTCTTAGATTTGATAATCATAACTTTTTTTTTGCTAGTGTTAACAGACATACCCATGGTAGAGCATAAATCCTTAAGAAGTCTAAGTTGCTTATCAAGATCAAATGGGCACCTTGCCAGAAGAACAATATCGTCAGCATAAAGAAGAAAGATGATGACTATCCCACCTAAGATCGTGCCAGTACACCCTGCTTCCTCTAAACAACCTTCTAACTTGTTGATGTAAATGCCAAATAGGGTAGGGGAGAGGGGGCAACCTTGTTTAACTCCGATATTACACTTAATATCTTTCAACCACCCCTCATTGCTCTAATATTAGATTATATAATATAATCTAATATTTATAATATTTTGAATGTGAAGAGTGATAAATATTATTAATATTTATAAAAAAAAAATATGAATAATATTAATAATAATATTTAAAAATATTATATTTAATATTTTCGAAGTTAAAAATGAAATGGTTTAAGCAATATTTATTAAAACCATTTTGTTTTGGGTTACACGTTTTATTTATGCTTTATAAAAATCAATTTTGGGCATTATAAAAGCAATCCATAAATATAATAAACAGATTGTTTTAATTAATAATAATAATAATATATTTATTTAAAATACCATAATTTTAAAAAACAATATTTGTTTTTCACATATTTTGAATTTAAAAAAATATTCTGATTTAATAAAAATTACAAGATCATCTTAATAAGAAGAATAAACTAATAAATATAATGTATGTTTAATGACATTGTTTATAGTATTTTTAAAGTGAGATAAAAATAAAATAAAATTATATTTTTTTAAAGTGGAACTTGACTTATTTCTTAAATTAAATTTTCAAATTATTTCTTAAATTAAACAATTTATAAGAATACAAATTTAAAGCCTAATCGATGTTGATATTTGCCTTTCCAAAGCACCTTTTTTTTTAATTCCTGCTTCCTGTTGATCTGAATTCACTCTTTGACCCTAACCTGGTCCAACTTGACCTAGATTTCACTTATACAAGATTAAAAAATTAATAGAATAAACAAAAATATAAATAGAAAAACAATTATTAAAGTGCGAAAGCAAAGAAAAAGAACTTTATCTTCTTTCTAGGAGAGCCTCTCTTAATATCAGCCAGTGCGGAGTCTATTATAAAACACCGATCTACCGAGACCTTAAACATTTGTAATAGGCATCGAACCATATGGCAACTAATTAGGGGAAAACCAACATGTGCAGTAAAGAAAACTATTAGTAGTGACATATTTGTCAATTTAACAACCTACAAGTAGAGGTCGTGAGAGAAAGTGTTTGCAAGACAGCATACCAGAACTTTAGTTGAGGTCGAGGCCTATGGAGATTAAGAAAATTATATAACTCCAATGCCAAGCATAAATAAAAGTATTTATGTGTACACCAATTAGTTGGTTAAAAAGGGATGATCACTACGAGTTTCGAAACATCAAGGGGAAAGCTATAAGGAAGAAAAACCCAGTTTATGAAAAAATATGGAATTAGGCAGAGAAAGATGTAACAAAAAAAATTGAAAGGAAAAGAAATAAGTAGCATACAACCTGGGATTCATTTATTCCAACGTGTTGAGGGAAAAGGGAAATTGTGGCTTCTTGCACTAACATGTTGATATCTCGCAGTGAACTGGCCTTGGACAAACAAAATAATGGAAATGCAAAAGGTGAAAGAAATAAAGACTGCCACAAAAATAGAATGGCGAGTGTAAAAAATTGAAATCAATTTGGAAATTAAGAGAAAGAAGAAATCTATTAAAATAACCTAAAAGCGAATATTGTTAGCGACAATAACCCAATTTCCCTAGTAAATAGCATTTTTTTTAAAAGCAACACAAGAAGGGGATACATGAGAAGCTTGCACATAGGTGCAATGACAACATTTCCACAAAGAACCATAATCTTTGCCCCCGAAATAAAAACCCCTGTTCAGAAACACTGAACCCGAGTAAGAAAAAAAAACTAAGGAACAAAGAGGAAACAATACTGGCCACTCAAAGTTTAAATTATTCGTAAACACTCAACCTGAGTAAGAAAAAAAAACTAAGCAACAAAGAGGAAACAATACTGGCCACTCGAAGTTTAAATTATCATTACAACTTCTAACAGAAGGGAGTTTCCACTTACGCTCAACGGGTGAAGAGTTGTCACGATGCAGCTCATTATTCCTTGAATAAAGGAGAGATTCCTTGAATAAAGGAGAGGTGCACTCTAGAAAGCCAATCACTATGATTTTTTTTATTTTTAGGATTTAAGATTGGAGATTTTAAACACTTTGGTAGTTAAAGTGCTGGGAACATCTAGCTTTTGAGCAGGGAAATGATATGAACTTGCATGAAGATTTTGATCAGTGTGAGTTTTCTTTCAAAAGACTCAATAGGAGAAAGAACCATCATCAATTATTAAAATAAGAACATCTAGGAAACAAACTCCCATCAACTTCACATTCCATGGTGAACGTTATGAAGTTAGACTAATTGTCAAGATGATGAAAGAAAAGATTCAGCTTTATTTTATTAATTAAAAATATTTATTAAAAATAAATAAATATAATAGACTAACTATTAGCAACATAAACACAAAGCTATATATATATAAAAAAATCATAATTCTTTATTTTTTCTGTTTCGTTGTTATTCATTTCATATATACGATTCTCAAATTAGAATGGTTATTCATTTAATAATTTTAAATTAAAATATAATAAAATTATTAAAGTATAATAAAATAATGATAAAATATAATTATATTATAATATATAATACTAAGAAATATTTTTAAATAAATAATCAGATAATGTTATGAAAATTAAAATAATCTAAATTATATATTCGTTCAAAATGCCTTAACAAAATATTTTTATATGTGATTATTTTAGAAAGATCTCTCTATATAAGTTATGGATCACAGAACCCAAATTTCAAAAAACACATCCTTCCCAAGTTATTACATTTATAACAGTGACAAAAAAAACTATAATCGAGGCTAGTTGAAAATGGAATGGATGGTGAGAATTCTTGGGTAATATTTGCAATAGCCTAGATCCTTCTTAACCTAAGAATGATAAAGGTTGATAAACATCAAAACACTTCTTTAGAGATATATCTTACATCATATATATATATATATATAACTTTATCTTAAATTTTCATGATTAATTATAAAATCAAATAGTACATATAAATGTCATGAGACTTTGAATCGTGCACATTCATATCCACTTTATTATGGAGATTGTTAATCTGTAAATAAAATTTGTTACAATATCATGGCTTACCAATAACTCATGCTCAAAAAATCATAACTCATATTCACATGATACATACTTATATAATATTTTTTAATTAATCAATTTAATTTAAAAGGAAAAAAAAAAATTACTTTTTAAAAATATCTTAATCTCTCATTAAAATTTCCTATAAAAATAAAAGTTAAATGATAATTAACTCTCAAACAAAAATTTTGAAAATCATACGTCAATATAAACGCATATATACACCGAATTATATTTTCAAAACACATATGTCCCGACAGGCATTTTTCCTTCCCGGTGGGTAACGGAGTTACTCTTTTCTTCCCTTCTATTCTCTCGACATGGAGTGACCGGTGGGTCTGGGCCCAAGCCCTTCCAATATCTCTCTGTAGTAAGGCAGTGTTGAATGCAAGAGGGCAGTTTCCACGCACGATCCCACACCTGTTGGTAGCTGTCCACCTAATTATATTTTCAAAAACTGCTTTATATCTCTGGGTCCTGCTCTACGTGGATGAAGAAAAAACCTAAAATACCAAGGGACGACCAAACAGATTTCCTGGTTGCAAAAACGCATAAAATGGAGGCTTTTGGTATTTTGGACATGTTTTTGAAATTTTGATTTAAGTTCATGTAAAATTTCGTGGGAACGAAGAGGAATTTATTTAAAAATCAGGAAAAATTGCAAATACCAAGTAACAGTAAAAATGGACACGGACGGTAGTTGGTTGGTACAATTCAAGAATGTGAAAGATTGTTGGTTTGTCAGTTACGCAGATTTGTACGATTCAAAATTCAATATGCATAGTCGTTGGTTGGTACAATTCAGCAATATACACGGTTCCCTGTGATGCAAGGTAATTGGTTCGTACAATTCAGAAAAATGCACTGTTCAACTTCACGGTCGTTGGTTTGTAAGTTTGGCAGATTTGCCAACGTGCTTTTTAATATTTTTTAAAGAATTTTTGTTGGGGTTGACTTGAAATCTAATGAAAAACTGGAAAATTTTAGTTATGTTTTTTTGATTTTTTTTATTGGAGTTTACTTGAAATCTAACGAGAATTTGGAAAATTTTAGTTATGTATATTTTAGAATTTTTATTGGAGTTCACTTGAAATCTCATGAGAATTTGGAAAATTTGAAATTGATTATATTAATAGAGAAGATATTACTATTGAATTTATTTTAATATATAAAAATTTAATGTAAATAATAAGATAATGTTTTATATATATATATATAATTTATTTTTTATTATTATTACTTTTAATGTAATTTTTTGAAATTAATGTTTATATTTTAGTATTTAGATTTTTGTTATTTTTGTATGCAGAATGTGTTTTTTGATCTATCTAATAAATATTTGTATTTTATTAATGTTTTGAACTAACATATGTGGTTTATCATTGGAATATTAAAAAAATATAGAAGCATGATAAAAAAAAGTTTGATATAAATATATATGTGAAATAATGATAAGAAAACCAACGAAAAAAATAAAAATAAATGAAAAGTTTTTCAAATCCTAAAAATAATAATGATATTTTTTATTAACTAATAGTAAAATAGAGAATTAAAATATAAAGAAATTTTAAGAAACACTAATTTTATATTTATATAATATTTATATTATTTTGATTTTGAAATGATAAATATTATTAATATTAATAATAAAAAATATAAATAATAATAATAAAACCATTTTATTTTGGATTACACATTTTGTCCATGGGTTATTAAATCAATCGTACCATTATAAAAGCAATCGGCAAATACAATATATTTATTGTTTTAAATAATAGTAGTAATAATAATATATTTATTTAAAATATCTTGATTTAAAAAAATAATATTTATGTTTTATATATTTTGAATTAAAAAAATATTTTAACGAAACTAAAAATTACAAGATCACATTAATTAGAAGAATAAATTAATAAATATATGTCTAATAACAATGTTTATAGTATTTTCAAAGTGAAATAAAAAGAAAATCAAATTACAAATATTTTTTTTAAGTGGAACATCACTTGTATATGTTACATATAAGAATTTTTCAAAAGATAAATGAAAACTGAACCAAATTTTTTTTATTAATAACTTATATCTATGTACGAAAAAATTAAACAATATTCAAATTGTTTCTTTAAGTTAAAATATTTCTAACCATACAAACTTAAATGTCTAATTGATATTGATATTTTACTTTCCAAAACACCATTTTATGCTAACTCTTGCTTCATGTTTATTTAAA
This sequence comes from Pinus albicaulis, assembly GCA_034641835.2. Classification (NCBI taxonomy): domain Eukaryota; kingdom Viridiplantae; phylum Streptophyta; class Pinopsida; order Pinales; family Pinaceae; genus Pinus; species Pinus albicaulis. The sequence goes on from CM076578.1 coordinate 1,688,897,121, forward strand.
CATAGCAGAATTCTAATTTTCCGGAATTTAGTCTTCTCCCATAATCCGGTCCAACTTGACCTAGATTTCATTTATAAAACATTAAAACTTTATTATAATAAACAGTAATATAAATATACAAATAAAAAAAACTATTATTAAGGTGTGAAAGAAAACAAAAAGAATTTTATTTTGAATATCAGGCAATGCAGGGTTTATTATATGAAAGGAGTGTCGGTCTAGATAGTATAGAGTCTTGGGGAATGTCAAATTGTCTACTTGTGAAACCTCGTCAGTTCAGGTCCATGGTAATCTAGGCCCTCGTCAGTTCTGAAATTTAACTGGATCCTCAATTGAATTGAATTTAAACTGGGTAATCAACGCACACTGGTAGCTTCATAACCTTCGCATTTTAAAACTTTTGAACCCCTCTCTCCAGCTACAAGTTCAATTTAAATACAAAAAGGAAAAAATTGTTAAGATCCACAAATTAGGGATCTGATTTTCAAATCTAGGGAAATATTTAATTTATAAAACTAATTATAAAAAAAACAATGGGTTAAGATCTACAAATTATAGATCTGAATTCCTTTTTAGTAGAAAAAATATTCGATATAGTCAGCTCATCTTCATAATAATTTCAAAAATTTAAAGACAGGAATATTCATAAAATGTAACCCATATCAGAAACTAGGACTAACATTGTTTCCAGAAATACAAACTGTAACGATACCCCATGTCAAAAGCAGTCGATATGGATCACTGTCACAATATATCATATGAAGAGATGCTCCCATGGAATCTCGCCAAAAATTGTCCGGTTTTGTCAATTGAAATTACCATTCCGCAATCCCCATTTGGAAAATGCATGATGAAAAACCTCCAATATCCATAGTATGAGTAAGATGTCCCAGTCCATTGCAAATGTGTCCAGTGTGGCAATGGAAAAAAAAAATAGTTCTGTAACAAAAAAGCTAGTCTTCCAAGCAACTGATGTGGATCTTCCTTTTGGTGTGTGCATTTGCAAACATTCCCTGAGTGTTCTCCTTCTTTGTTCAGGAAGCATCCCCATTAATTGAATATGAAAAGTTTAAAAAAAATTACGTTTCCTTTTGCCCCATTACGAGAGGCATCCGTCAATTCATAGTGCATCTCTATGAAGGTTCCATGTAGTCCCTTTTTGGACAGTCTATCACCTGTGTTGTTTTTCTCTCTATAGATGTGATTGAAAATTATGTGAGAGAAAATCCTTTGGAGCTCTTCAATCTTATCCATCCACGTAGTTAGGTGACCCAGGGACATGGAATTTAAGCTATTCATGTGGTCTATTAGTACTTTGGAATCTCCAAAGATCCATATTTTGTCGATGTAGACCTACATTGTGAACAAAAGAAGTCAAGAGTGCCAACATTTCTGCCCCGGTATTTGATCTGTGTCCCCGTACCAGTGTATCTTGTAGTGGCATAGTGGATTGATCATCATCCATGCACCACAGCCACATCTATTATTATGGCCCGCCCCATCGAAAAAAACTAGCCGGATAATGGATGTCAAGAGGTCTCATTCTATGAGATAAGTCTCTTGGTGGTTTGTCTGAATTCATTGGCTCCTCCCATCTTTGCATGACCTTCTCTTCCACTCCATCTGGGCTACATCCCTGATCTCTAAAATTCCAATTCTTCCTACAACACCACTAGTACCAATGAAAGTAAAGAGTAATTTCTCTAAATTATTTACCTTTTGCATGTCACCAACATATACAGTCTTGTACTAAGGATAATGGTTTCTGTTGTATGTTGAAATTTTTAAAAAGTATGTAGAAAGTGTGCTTAGTAAATGCACAACTATAAAATAGATGAACATTTTCTTCATTGTGCTTCATGCATATTCTACATATCCCTGGTCCTATCTTGCCCGTCTTTTATAAATTCGACCAGGTCAAGTTTTTGTCTTTCCGTACTAGCCATATGAAAATCATAATTCTGATTTGTACCTTTTTCTTCCATATGTTCTTGAACCAGCAATCCACTGTCTAACCTATTTGGTTTTTCACTAATTCCAAGTATATTTCAGCTATGTTCACTTGTCCCTTTTTTAGATTACCCCCGCCAATTGATGCAACCCCCAGATTGGTTATGAATGAAACCAATTTTTCTCATCTTATCCAGGAAGTTTCCCCATGCCCCCATATCATTTCCCCTTAACCCCAACTCATGGGCCTCGCGCCACCTCAGATATCCCATCTGACAATTGTGTATTTCCTGACCAAAATAGATGATGCTCATTCCATTAATTATGTTGCAGAAATCTGGGTCTATAATGTTGTGTTTACTGAAACCCCGGATACCTCCTTCCCCGATCATGGTTTTCCTTCTGTTTCCAAAATTCCACTTTAATGAGGATATGTACAACGACCAAATTCTTGTAAAACCATTCCAAATGGTTGAACCTTCCCTTGTAGCTTCCGATCCCATTATGAATATGGTCTCCAATGTTTTATTTTTTAAATACTTGTGCCTGATAATATCACTCCATATGTCTAGAATCTGGGTGTATCTCCATATTTATTTTAGTATTAGTACCCTTCCAAAAGTATCAGTGTCCAACAGTCCCCATCCACCCCATTGTTTTGGCATAGTAATGTTGTCCCAACTAGCCAGGTGGTATTCACCACCCCCCCTGCCCCCATTCCAAATGAAGTTTGATATGGTTGACTTAATTTTGTTTATGACAGTCTGCGACATGGTGTGGAGGTGAGCCCATTATACGGAAAGTTGTCGAAGAACTACCTGTGAAAGTATGAGTTCCCCCCCTTTCGACAACCATTTGAGGGACCATCCATTTATTTTCCTTTTATATTTATCAACAATCCATAGCCAGTCTGCCACCCTATAGTTTGAAGGCTTTAAATGAAATCCCAGATATGCTATACCATGAGTGATACCAGAGCATTTGTAATTAAATATCTCACAGATCGAATTTTTTATCTCCGGGTTCGGCTAAGAGAAATATAAACATGATTTATATGCATTTTCAATAATTTTGGATGCTCTATAAAGTTTATCAAAATTTTCTCTGATATCCTCCCAAATCTTCTTAATGAACATGCCAAAAATGAGTATGTCATCTCCGAAAAATTTGTTAGTTATCTCCTTGAGTGGAGTAATATTAATTCCCTTTATCGACCTTGCATTATTTTTCAAATTAATCTTGTTTATTAAAGCATCTAGCTTAAATTTCTAATTGATATTGATATTTTACTTTCCAAAACACCCTTTCTTGTTAACTCTTGCTTCATGTTGATTTAAACTTAGTTGAATTCTAATTTTCTGGAATTCAGTCTTCTGCCGTAATCTCGTCCAACTTGACCTAGATTTCATTTATAAAACATCAAAACTTTATCATAATAAACAATAATACAAATATACAAATAGAAAAACTATTATTAAGGTGCGAAAGCAAACAAAAAGAACTTTATTTTGAATATCTGGCAATGCAGGGTTTATTATATGAAAGGAGCGTCAGTCTAGATAGTATAGAGTCTTGGGTAATGTCAAAATATCGACTTGTGAAACCTCGTTAGTTCAGGTCCATGGTAATCTAGACCCTCATCAGTTCTGAAATTTAACTGGATGCACAATTGAATTGAATTTAAACCGGGTAATCAACACACACCGGTAGCTTCATAACCTTCGAATTTTAAAACTTTTGAACCCTCTCTCCAGTTACAAGTTCAATTTAAATAAAAAAAGGAACAATTTGTTAGGATCCACAAATTAGGGATCTAATTTTTAAATCTATGGAAATATCTAATTTATAAAATTAATTATAAAAAAAAGGGTTAAGATCTACAAATTATAGATCTGATTAGTAGAAAAAAATGTTCGATATAGTCGGCTCATATTCATAATAATTTCAAAATGTTAGATACAGGAATATTCATAAGATGTAAACCATATCAGAAACTAGGACTACTATTGTTTTCATAAATACAAACTGTAACGATACCCCATGTCAAAAACAATTGAGATGGATCACTGTCATAATATATCATATGAAGAGATGCTCCCATAGAGTCCGGCCAAAAAGTGTTTGGTTTTGTCAATTGAAATTACCATTCTGCAATCCCCATTTGGAAAATGCATGATGAAAAACCTCCAATATCCATAGCATGAGTAAGATGTTCCAGTCCATTGCAAATGTGTCCAGTGTGGCAGTGGTAAAAAAAAAATAGTTCTGTAACAAAAAAGCCAGCCTTCCAAGCAACTGATGTGGATCTTCCTTCTGGTGTGTGCATTTGCAAAATTTCCCTAAGTGTTCTCCTTATTTGTTCAGGAAGCATCCCCATTACTTGAATATGCAGAGTTTTAAAAAAAATTATGGTGCCCTTTGCCGCATTACCAGAGGCATCCGTCAATTCATAGTGCATCTCTCTGAAGGTTCCATGTAGTCCCTTTTTGGACAATCTATCAGCTATGTTGTTTTTCTCTCTATAGATGTGCTTGAAAATTATCTGAGAGAAAGTCCTTCAGAGCTCTTGAATCCTATCCATCCACGTATTTAGGTGACCCGGGGACACGAAATTTAAGTTTTTCATGTGCTCTATTAATACTTTGGAATCTCCAAAGATCCATATTTTGTCGATGTAGAGTTGATTTGTGAACAAAAGCAGCTAAGAGTGCCAGCAATTCCACCCTGGTGTTTGATCTGTGTCCCTCGTACCAATGTATCTTGTAGTGGCATAGTGGATTGATCGTAAGCCATGCATCACAGCCACATCTATTATTCTGGCCCGCCCTGTTAGAAAAAATAGTCAAATAATGAATGTCAAAAGTTCTCATTCTATGAGATAAGTCTCTTGGTGGTTTGTCTGAATTCATTGACTCCTCCCATATTTTCATGACCCTCTCTTCCACTCCATCTGGGCTACATCCTCGATCTCTGAAAGTCCAATTCTTCCTAAAACACCACAAGTACCAATGAAAATAAAGAGGAATTTTTCTAAATTGTTTACTTTTTGTATGCCACCAAAATATCCAGTCTTGTATTGAGGAGAATGTTTTCTGCTGTATGTTGAAATTTTTAAAAAGTATGTAGGAAGTGTGCTTAGCAAATGCACAACTATAAAAGAAATGGACATTTTCTTCATCGTGCTTCATGCACATTCTACATATCCCTGGTCCTATATTGCCCCTCTTTTATAAATTCGACTAGGTCAAGTTTTTGTCTTTCCATACTAGCCATATGGAAATCATAATTTTGATTTGTACCATTTCCTTCCATATGTTCTTGAACCAGCAATCCATTCTCTGGCCTATTTGTTGTTTCACTAATTCCAATGTCACGTCTCCCAGACCCAGCTTTCTACACATATAACATAACTCAGATGTTCTCCGCTTTATGCGCCAGATAACCTTGATAGTTTTATACTGAATCACTTACAAATTCAGTATATTATCAGGCATTTAATTTCTTTTCAGTACTTATAGGCAACCATGGAATATAAGAATTTCCATGAAGATTTTTGGCCTTGACCACCCCTCTTCTAAGTTCATCTAGTAGACTTATATAGCTATATATATTTTACTTTGTATTTCTCAGGTTTTTCTTTTCAGAGTTTTGTCCAATTCTAGATGATTTGCTAGGCCCTTCCTAACTTTCCAGTTTACCGGCCTTATAAAATTTTCAACATTTTAAAGTTTCAGCATCGAGGTATAGATGTGTGCATCCTCGCATACATCTATCTATCCTCAGTTAACCTCCATAGCTCCAACTACTTTCCCAGCAGTTTAAATGGACGGTACACAGATGCTCTGTTCCTTGTATTTTTACATATGCTTACAATCTTACTTCACACAAACTTTTATCACACACTAGATTGTTCAATAGGATTTCCCCCTTATTTTACTATTACAACCTTCAACATGTGTGACACTCTGGTACAGATTCAACTGTTCCATGTGAAAACTAGGAAACATATCCTCTTGCTTCAATCAAATGGTGGTAGAGGATACTGAACTGGATAGTTTAGAATTCTTAGTATTTGATCTTCGTCCTTACTTAGGGTTCAACTTCTACTTTCATATGATTACACTTACATTTAATAGAATAGTTTAAATTCTAACTGTTACAATTCTCTCCATTGGAACGTACATACTGAACCCCATACGACTATCATAGGGTTATTGTTTCTTACTTTCTGTTATTGGTTACAGGGGGTTCTGTGCCATCAGTATTGTTATGATAGGTTTAGTTGTTTGGAACTTGCTGTTCATGGGTACTGGTTTGTTAACATTTTCTGTTTATACACACAGAAATTAAATACTCCTTTAAAAGATAGCAAGCTATACCTATACATAGTTATTAGATTGGTTGTTCAATTGATCTATCATCTCCAATCTCATTATTATAAGGTACTCATCCCTACACCCAACCATTTGTCTCTACTATCAATAGCTGTAGTTGCAATTACATAAGTTACTGAACCATTAATCCATCTAACAGTTGCATAATGCAACATAACATAACAATTCATACATTCCATAATGTACTATAACATCACAATTTCATAAATTGCATAAAGAAATATAACATCACAATTTCATAAATTGCATAAAGGAATATAACATCACAATTTCATAAAACAGGGATATGTTTAACACAGACTTACAGATATCTCTAAATTTATGCATGCACACCTCTACTATGACCAGTCCTCCCAACCTTAGAATCCTCTTTACCTCCCAGGATTCACCCCCGAGCAGAGATCCTCCCCAGAACAGACTAACCTCAATCTGTTCTGGAGCAGCTTCTTTAAGCTGTGCTTTCCCCAAGCCTGTTTCCAATTCTGCGTCCAGAATTTCAGGATGCTTTATTCCTGTTTAGCCTAGGCTTCCCATTCTGGGACTCTTTAAAGCTGCTTTAAGCTTTTCCTCAGCTTTTCCAGCTTTTTTCTCACCTCTTCCCAACTACTCCTCTTCATTGGGGAAATTTAGATTTTTTCCTCAAAAATCTAAATTAGAAATAATTTCTTTCAAGGATTTTTGAAAGATTTGGGGAAAGTCTTTTTCCTTTTCCATTACCTCATGGATTAGGCATGTGATCTCACTTTCTCATTTGGTCATAGTTCATGCACAATATTTTATTTATTTTTCATAAATAAGTAGTTAACCTTATCCACATAATAATTATCCATTGGGGTCCACTCCCCTATGGATTTATGTTCAATTGTCTAATTTGAAAATCATAGAACTTGGGGGTGTTACATCCAAGTATGTTTCAGCTATGTTCACTTGTCCCTTTTTGAGATTACCCCCCCAATTGATGCAACCCCCAGATTGGTTATGAACAAAACCAATTTGTCTCATCTTATCCAGGAATTTTCCTCATGCCCCCATATCATTTCCCCCTAACCCAAATTCGTGGGCCTTGCGCCACCTCAGATATCCCATCTGCCAACTGTGTATTTCTTGACCAAAATAGAAGATGCTCATTCCATTAATTCTGTTGCACAAATCTGGGTCTATAATGTTGTATCCATGGAAACCCTGGATACCTCCTTCCCCGTCATTATTTTAATTCCATTTCGAAACTTCCACTTTAATGAGGATATGTACAATGGCCAATTTCTTCTAAAACCATTCTAAATGGCTGAACCTTCCCTTGTAGCTTCCCATCTTGTTATGAATATGGTCTCCAGTGTTTTATTTTTTAAATACTTGTGCCTGATAATATCACTCCATATGCCTAGAATATGGGTGTATCTCCATATTGATTTCAGTATTAGTGCCCTTTTAAAGGTATCAGTTTCCAACAGTCCCCATCCACCCCATTGTTTTGGCATAGTAATGTTGTCCCAACTAGACAGGTGGTATTTACCACCCCCCCTGCCCCCATTCCAAATGAAGTTTGATATGGTTGGCTTAATTTTATTTATGACAGTCTGCGACATGGTGTAGAGGTGAGCCCATTATATGAAAAGTTTCCGAAGAACTGCCTGTGCAGGTATGAGTTCCCCCCCTCTCAACAACCACTTGAGGGACTATCCATTTATTTTCCTTTTATATTTATCAACAATCCATAGCCAGTCCTTCACCCTGTAGCTTGAAGGATTTAAATGAAATCCAAAATATGTTATACCATGAGTGATACCGGAGTATTTGTAATTGAATATCTCACAGATTGAATTTTTTATCTCCGGGTTCACCTCAGAGAAATATAAACATGATTTATATGCATTGTCAATCATTCTAGATGCTCTATAAAATTTATCAAAATTTTCTTTGATATCCTCCAAAATATTCTTAATGAGCATGCCAAAAATGAGTATGTCATCTCTAAAAAAGTTGTGAGTTATCTCCCTGAGTGGAGTAATATTAATTCCCTTTATCAACCCTGCATGATTTGCCAAAATAATCTTGTTTATTAAAGCATCCATAGTCATTATGAAAAGTAGTGGAGATAGCGCACAACCCTATTCGAGGCCCTTACCTGCTTTAAAAAATCTGGATGGTGTGCAGTTTATTATGACTTGCATGGGAGCCCCCATAATCCATCCCATGATCCAATCGACTACCTCGCATGTCATGCCAACCTTATATAGGATCATGTAGAGTAGAGTCCAATCCACTCAATCGTAAGACTTGCTAAGATCAATTTTCATCACCGTTGCCTTCATTTTCCTAGAATCAATAGAGTGTATGGTTTCCTGGGTGATAGTCATAGCATCATGGATAGATCTGTCATGCATAAACCCAAATTTTTCTCGTGATATACGCTGAGACATGACTCCTTTGATACACTCCACAATAGTTTGAGAGATGATTTTGTATAATATGTTACATATGGATATAGGATGGTAATCTTCAAAGGTCATAGTGCCTTTCTTCTTTGGTATGAGAGTGATAAACATGGATTTTATTGCCCTATGAACTCTTCTAGTCCTTCTTGCCTCCTCCACCATCGCAGTGATGTCCTGCAGCATGTATTTGAAAAAATGTAGGTAAAACTCTGACATCCATCCATCTGGGCCCGAACTCTTGCCCCTGGAAAAGGAATTAATGAATCGTTCCACTTTAGCTTCGGTAACCTTAGCTCCCAAAAAAAATTTGTCCTCCTATTAGAACATCATCGAGAAACCTTCCACTACCCATAATTTTTCCTCAATGAAACTACCCTCTTTGGCCATGAACATTCCTTCGAAATGTTTAACAACATCATCCTGGATAGAGTCCATGGAGATGTAACTTTGACCATCAAATCTAATCTCCCATATGGAATTAGTGTTTTTGTGGCCGTTTGCAAATGAGTGGATGTATTTAGTGTTTTTGTCTCCCTGCTTAAGCCAGATTTCTCTACTTTTTAATCTTCGGGACTTCTCCTGAACCATTAGGATATTACGTTTCTCCTTCTCAAATTCTCTAATTTTGTTCCATCCGTCAATATTCATGAGGCCATTATCCATATTATAAAAAATTCCTTTATATTCAATCAAGGTAGATTTTAGATCCTTTAGAATATTTTCCTTTTTAATTCTTTCCCAAATTTTGACTTTGAATTTCAGCACGTGTAGTGTTTGTGATAAGTGAGCCATGGGTGATATTCGTGACTACTGAGTGTGTACCCTGAGAAAATCGATTACCATTTTGTTGAAGTCAGTATCCACCAACAAATTTCTATTAAATTTGAAGGGGTATCCCTTCCATTTGTTTTCAAATTTCCATTTCATCGCAATTTGTCTGTGGTTCGAGATAAGGAGACCTTCCACCCAGGTTCTGACTGAGCCCATCAGCTGATGTAGATCCTCATTAACAAAGAAGAGGTCAATATGTTTTTAATGTAAGCCTCCCCCTTCCTGCCATTGTACTAGGTCAGACACCTAGCCTCCATATCCATGTCCTTTAGAAATTTTTCTTTGATCATCTCCCTAATATAATCTGCCAACGAATCTCTTCTACACTCAGGCCCCCAATTCTCTAATCATTATATTATTATCATTATAAATTTATACTTATCAAATTATTCTTTTCAACAATTATACATAATTACGCCTTAAGGCATTCTTATTTGAAAAAAACTCCCCTAGATGCCAGTGTGTCCATGTTTGAGCCATTGGATCAAATGTTAGACGATTGAAACATTTTAGGCCATTAGATCCACAAGTTTTAAGTTTAAATGATGTTATTAAAAATTTGTTAGGTTTAAATAAAATTTATAACATAAAATTAAACTCGAGGCAAACCAATTAATTTAAAATAAATGGATAAAAAACCCTTAAATAACTATTGGTCAAAATACAATAAAAAATAAAAATTATAATAAATTATAAAAAACGACCCATGGTATTGACCCATGGTATTCATGTGGAATGTAGTTTTTTTAAAGGGGGGAATTAAGATAAGTGTTTTGGTTTTGGTGACTTTTAAGTTAAAACGACGTTATTAAAAATTTGTTAGATTTAAATAAAATTTATATCATAAAATTAAACTCCACACAAACCAATTAATTTAAATTGCATGGATAAAAAAAACTATAAAAGAGGAAAATAGCTATTTATATATTTAAATATTACATTAGTGCTCTCCAAAAAAGTATGATAGAAATGTTGTTATGCCATATTTAACATTTTGACTATGTCAAATTACACAAAAACAAAAATAAAAGTAAATCAAATAAAAATATTGACATAATGTAATGAACACTTTAACTAGGTCAAAATACAATAAAAATAAAAATAATACAATAAAATAATAATAAACTATAAAAACACCCATGGGTCAATGTCCCATGGTATTCATGGGGAGTGTAGTTTATTTAAAGGAGGAATTAAGATGGCCTAGATCAATGATCAAGAGCCAAGAGAGATCAAATGTCTTGATATGCAAAGCTCTTTTAGAGTGAAAAGATAATTGATCCATCTCATAAATAGTATAGATCTAAACTAATTATTTAATAAAATTATTTTTAAATGTTTATAACCATTATTCTTTTAAAATTTTACTTAATAGAATGCATCTAGATTTTCATACATCCAAATATACATAGTTTTTCTTATTCTAACAACTACTTTAGTATTCCAAAAATACATGGTTTTTTTTGTTATATATTATTTATGTTGCAACTGTTTTATTATTCATAAGTAGTTTTCTAAAATTTATAATCTAGTATTTGCACCAAATGTTGCAAAGGAATGTCGTAAGTCGATAGCATACTCAATAGCATATAGAAGAAGACTGTGGATGAAGGCAAATGTGATATGTAATGTTATCTCAAGGTGCACAAATTTTTCTCTAAAAAAACTATCAACAATATGCCTAGTTGTAAAAATCAGCAATACTCCTAGCTATGAAGTCTATATTTGTGCTCTTATGTGAAATATAAATTTAGTTTGCATGATATGATCAAGTATTTTTTATTTTTTTAAATTTAATAATACTCTTTTGTACATTTCAACCTAGAAGTATATATATGTGTATGCGTGTGGGGGTGCTCTTATTTGGAGCGTCAACAATGTCCAAGAGGGGCCATGCTTGATAGTAAGCTTTGATATCATCATTACTATCTGTAGACATAGCGTCCCCATAATAAAATATCATAAAGCAGATGAATGAAATTGCTTTCATCTTCCACAACATTTTTCCATCCTATTGGAAATACCCTTCTTCCATAGAGACCGCAACTTCATCGTGAAGCCACTATGTTATATGCATAATATCTCTCCCCTTTTTAAGTCCTATAGTTTTAAAAAATTGACACTATATGATTAACAATAGAGTAAGTTGAGACAACCCTAAGGGGTTTTTTGTAAAATTTTTACCATAACCTTTCCATCAATCCAATATATATTCCAGAGTCTTCTGAAGAGAGAGTATATTCTAGTTTATAACATGATCCACAATCAAAGAAAATAGCTAGGTATTTCACAAGTTATTAGTTTATAACTTGATACACAATCAAAGAAAATGGCTATGGATGTCAAAATTTGTCATTCACACAGTGATGTATTGATATTCTTAGTTGAAATGGATCGTATTAGATGCATAGTGATGCATTAACATTCTCAGTTGAAACGGATCCTACTAGACGCATTGGAAATTTCTAACAATAATCGCTCAATGTAATATTGAGTTTTTGAAACCCACAATCAAAGAAAATGGCTACGGATTTCATACAACAATTTCTCACAATAAGCACTCAGTAACCATCTTATACAACAATTTCTCACAATAACCGCTCAATTTACTCTCCAAATTTTTAAACCCCCACCCATGCTGGGGAGATCAGAGTGTAAAATAAAATGTTCCTTGGGTTTTTTTAAAGGGTTCATAAACAAAATAGATAATGAGAAATTCAATCTTGTGGTATAATAATTGATTTTTGAATCATTGTGACAAACAAAACGTCACATTAGCTCACAAAATATATCTAATGCTATAAGTATCTGAGATGATACCAAAGTTTTGAATCATGATAACTAGGTGACAACCAAAACTAAGTTGTAGCCACAAGCAAAAAATCACAACAACTCATAGAATATATCCAAGGTTTCAGTGAATCGCATACATAGTGATGGACCTCATGGGAATTTTAGTGCACATAAAACACCACCCTAAAAAATATATACTCTTGATCAATTTAGAATGACCTAAGATCTCTAGATTGGATGTTGAGGTGGGTGGTACAGTAATTAAGGATGATTCTTAAAGGGTAAGGGAATTTAGATACTCTGTCCTTCCACCAAAACTATAAAAAGTGAGACTTGTAGATTATAGTTTTAATAAATTGACATTATGTGATTAAGAATAAGTTAGAAACATAACTAATAAGAGGAATGTACATGAGGGCCATGGTAATTAATGTTATTCTTTGTACTTTTTTTATTTAGAATAGTTTTATTTAAAATAGTAATTTGTATTTGTATTTTTTTAAATGAATATTGTTAGATGTGTAATCAAGTAAAATGTATTAAATTAATATTCTAATTTTTTAGATATTTATTTCAAAAATTCAATGTATGGTGAGCTTTGTTTTATTAAGCTTTACTCTAGATGTGCAAAGAATGAATCTATCTCAAGTCCCAAACAAGATTCTTATTTCTCTTCTTATTCTAGCTTGCAGTAGTTGCATATAGGAACATTTAGATATGATAATAAATATGTGATACTCTATTGTAATTTTCTCTACAAATGTGACGGCAAGTGCTCCCTAAATTCTGACAATTTCATGGTTAATGTAGAATAAGCTACATGAAAATTTACATTCTTGTATACAATATAAAGAAATCTATGCCCAATATCCAACACCATAGAGCAAGACATGTTCACCAATTCAACAGTTGCTTCCAAATCTCTCTCAGTGGTAGATTTGTTTTCTCAATAAAATTGTTTTTTCTGCTCTCGATGAAAGCCATCCTTGTTGCATATATGAGCATTTAGCTCTGATAAGAAAATTGTGATAATGTGTTATAATTTTCTCTACAAATGTGTTGGTTTTTTTTCGCAATAAACTTGTTTTTACTGCTCTTAAGTGATGAAATCCATAGTTGTTTCATATAGGAGGATTTAGCTTTAATAAGAAAAGTGTGATACTATGTTAATTAAAGAAAATGGCTATGGATTTCACAATTTATTAGTTTATAACTAGATCCACAATCAAAGAAAATAGCTAGGGATGTCACAAGTTGTCATTCACACAGTGATGTATTGATATTCTCAGTTGAAATGGATCCTATTAGACGCACAACGTTGCAGTGAGATTCTTAGTTGAAATAGATCCTATTAGATGCATTGAAAATTTCTAACAATAACCACTCAATTTACTCTCGAGTTTTTGAAACCCACAATCAAAGAAAATGGCTACATATTTCACAAGTTATTAGTTTATAAATTGATCCACAATCAAAGAAAATGGCTAGCGATGTCACAAGTTATCATTCACATAGTGATGTATTGACTTTCTCAGTTGAAATGGTGGACATGGACACTGAAAAATTCAAAATAGATATATGTTATGGCATCCATATTGTCTACAAACCATCCAAATTTTCCTTCTTATACAACAATTTCTAACAATAACCACTCAATTTACTCTCCAATATTTTGAACCCCCACCCATGCTGGGGAGATCAGAGTATAAAATCAAATGTTCCTATGGTCTTTTTAAAGGGTTCATATATAAAATAGATAATGAGAAAGTCAATCTTGTGGTATAATAATTAATTTTTGAATCATTGTGACAAACAAAACATCACATTAGCTCACATAATATATCTAATGCTATAAGGATCTGAGATGATACCAAAGTTTTGAATCATGATAACTAGGTGACAACCAAAACTAAGTTGTAGCCACAAGAAAAAAATCACAACAACTCATAGAATATATCCGAGGTTGCAATGAATCGCATACATAGTGATGGACCTCATGGGAATTTTAATGCACAAAAAACACCACCCTAAAAATTCTATGTTGTTGATCAATTTAGAATAACCTAAGATCTCTAGATTGGATGTCGAGGTGGGTGGTACAGTGATTGAGGATGCTTCTTAAAGGGTAAGGGAATTTAGATACTCTATCCTTCCGCCAAAGCTATAAAAAGTGAGACTTGTAGATTATATTTGTCACGTCTCCCAGCCCCAGCTTTCTACACCTATAACATAACTCAGATAACCTTGATAGTTTTATACTGAATCACTTACAAATTCAGTGTATTATCCGGCATTTAATTTCTTTTCAGTACTTATAGGCAGCAATGGAATATAAGAATTTCCATGAAGATTTTTGGCCGTGACCACCCCTCTTCTAAGTTCATCTAGTAGACTTATATAGCTATATATATTTTACTTTGTATTTCTTAGGTTTTTCTTTTCAGAGTTTTGTCCAATTCTAGATGATTTTCTAGGCCCTTCCTAACTTTCCAGTTTACAGGCCTTATAAAATTTTCAACATTTTAAAGTTTCAGCATCGAGGTATAGATGTGTGCTTCCTCGCATACATCTATCTATCCTCAGTTAACCTCCATAGCTCCAACTACTTTCCCAGCAGTTTAAATGGACGGTACACAGATGCTCTGTTTCTTGTATTTTTACATTATAACACAATCTTACTTCACACAAACGTTTATCACACTAGATTGTTGTGGGATTTTCTCCACTTATTTTCTTTGTTACAACATTCAACATGTGTGACATAAATATGATTATTTGTTCATGTGAAAACTAGAAACGGATCCTCTTGCTTCAATCAAATGATAGTGAGGATACTTAAACTGGATAGTTTAGATTCTGGTATTTGATCTTCATCCTTAATTAGGTTAACTTCTACTTTCATATGATTACACTTACATTTAATAGAATAGTTTTAAGTCTAGCATTGGAATTCTCATTAGAATGTATACCCAGACCTCTGAGAAGCTATCAAAGTTATTGTTTCTGCCCCATTATTTATTGATTCCTGAGGGGGTTCTGTGCCATCAGTATTGTTATGATAGGTTTAGTTGTTTGGAACTCGATGTTCATGGGTACTGGTTTGTTAACATTTTCCGTTTATAAACACAGAAATTAAATACTCCTTTAAAAGATAGCAAGCTATACCTATACATAGTTATTAGATTGGCTGTTCAATTGATCTATCATCTCCAATCTCATTATTACAAGGTACTCATCCCTACACCCAACCATTTGTCTCTACTATCAATAGCTATAGTTGCAATTACATAAGATACTGAACCATTAATCCATCTAACAGTTGTATAATACAACATAACATAACAATTCATAATTTCCATAATGAACTATAACATCACAATTTCATAACTTGCATAAAGGAACTATAACATCACAATTTCATAAAACAGGGATATGTTTAACACAGACTTACAGATATCTCCAAATTTATGCATGCACAACTCTACTATGACCAGTCCTCCCAACCTTAGAATCCTCTTTATCTCACAGGATTCACCCCCGAGCAGAGATCCTCCCAGAACAGACTAACCTCAATCTGTTCTGGAGCAACTTATTTAAGCTGTGCTTTCCCCAAGCCTGTTTCCAATTCTGCGTCCAGAATTTCAGGATGCTTTATTCCTGTTTAGCCTAGGCTTCCCATTTTGGGACTCTTTAAAGTTGTTTTAAGCTTTTCCTCAGCTTTTCCAGCTTTTTCTCACCTCTTCCCAACTACTCCTCTTCATTGGGGAAATTTAGATTTTTTCCTAAAAAATCTAAATTAGAAATAATTTCTTTCAAGGATTTTTGAAAGATTTGGGGAAAGTCTTTTTCCTTTTCCATTACCTCATGGATTAGGCATGTGATCTCACTTTCTCATCTGGTCATAGTGCATGCACAATATTTTATTTATTTTTGATAATTAAGTATTTAACCATATCCACATAATAATTATCCATTGGGGTCCACTCCCCTATGGATGTATGTTCAAATGTCTAATTTGAAAATCATAGAACTTGGGGGTGTTACATATTCCCCCTCTGAAAGTAAACACCGTCCTCGGTGTTGACAACTATCTACTTAGTTTATTTTGAACAGAATTATGAATGATGTTCCATCATCTTAGCTTCTCTGTTCCATGTAGCTTCTCAGCAGTAAAGTGGTCCACTGCACCTTTACTCTAGCTACTGTTCGTTTTCGCAATTCAATTCCTTCTCGCTTTCATCTTTGAAGCGACTCTGAAAGGAAATTCCTCTTCTGGTTCCACCTGGACCACATTTCAAATCAATCATGTGAGAAGCATCATGTAAAAAAAATTAAATTTTTTTTTTTCAACATGGAACATATCAGGAAATTTACTATGCAAGGGTAAGGCAAATTTATAAGCCATTAGTTTCCCCCCTTTCCAACACCTTCCTCGGTGTTACACTTTAATGTTGACTTTTTCAACTTTGACAAAAAATTCTTCTTTGTTTTTGCTTTGTTTCCAACAGAGTACTCTCCTGCTTTATGCAGTTGCTTTTCTTTCTACTGCTTTGCAAGAAGTCTGTCTAGAAATCTTTTATTCTGTTTTCCCTGTCCACAATTCATACCAATGTAAGAATGTCAGGTACATACAATTGATCATCCACAACAACATTCTGCATTTCAATAACTTAAAAATTTCAGTTATTAGTCAAACCGTTCAGGTTCATAATAGTTTAGTGCACTTTTAGTACACTACTTATTCTTTCTTGTTTCTTTTAGTGAGGTTTTTTCCTCCTTCAACTTGGTCCAATTCAGCTTTTCTGGAGTTTCTAGGTGATTTATCTTCACCTTTTTCCTTCTTGTTTCCAGAGTGTACAATTTCCTGTTACACACTTGGCTAAACAATTTGACAATTTTTCATTAGTACTCATAAATGAATGAAAACAACTGTACTATATACATGATTATGCTTACCTTTTTTCAGTTCATCGCGGTACTTCCAGTACCTTCTCATTTTTTTATTTTATTTTTTCGTAGCTGTATGATTTCACACTATTTCCCCTATCTTTGAATTTAATACTCAGGAAAATTTCATAAAATTTATACCAACAACATTTTATAGTGTGAATGCATGTAATTACTATCATTCGTCCTATTCACAAGTATTACT
Source organism: Pinus albicaulis (assembly GCA_034641835.2). Classification (NCBI taxonomy): domain Eukaryota; kingdom Viridiplantae; phylum Streptophyta; class Pinopsida; order Pinales; family Pinaceae; genus Pinus; species Pinus albicaulis. Next base: position 1,688,914,676 of record CM076578.1, read on the forward strand.
ACTTGATAATGTCACAATTTTCCCCTTTTCAAAGAATTACCACAATTTATACATTTACTTAAAGAATTTTCTTCACATTCTACTGGGACCACTTATTCTACCACCATAATATTTATTACTCCTTTAACCATAATTAGAGCAATAATGTGCAGCCATATGATAAAATATGTCCTTCCCTTGTACTTGCAGCTTTTAAGGTGAATTCACTTTTAATAGTCCCCAGTGAATTATTTCTTCTCCTTTAATTCCGTGGGTATAAAGTTTGAGAAATAACTTAACATGTATGAAGATATTATATTCATACAACTCAACAAGGTTAACATTATAACATATAACCAGATCGCCTATATTTATAATGTTACTTGTAGATTTTAACTTATGTCCCACGTGCAATTTGTTTCATTTTAATTTATCCTCAATTCCACCACATTGTATATATAGATTCCAATAAAGTGAAACATATAAAATTTTCTTTATAAAGCTCTTTGTTATATGAACCATTATATTTCATATCCTTAAATCCTCCACTCTTTTTCATATATATATAGAACCACTCTATATATATATAATCCACAATATATATATAATATAAACTCCATCATATATCTATAAAATCCACCATATATAAATACAATCCACCACATATATATAAAATCCACCATATATATATATATATATCCACCAGACATATATATACTATATATAATCCAAAGAGTTTAATTAATACTCCTTAAATTCTTTTTTCTTATTTAATGTACTATACCTTCGTACCAACTTACATTTTTCCTTTGTGATGGACTTATAAAGTTTTAATTTGAACCAATACAAGGAAAATTGAGAGGGTTTCAGCTATTGTTAAGTCAATAATTTATAATAGAATTCATCTCTATTATTTCCAGCCAAGTAAGCGAATACCTAAACTTACAGGATTTTCTATTAGGGGATAAATAAAATTTGCATAACTCTATGCATAACCTTTATACATATAAGTACCCCATATATATATTTCTACATCCTTTGATAAGGCTATGGACCGATATATATATATATATATATATAAACACCTATTCCATATCCATGTTTTATGTCACATATATCCATATATCTAACCTTTGATAATTTATTTACATGCACATGTATGGGTATATAACTCGTCTATATATATCCCACATGCACTTATCACCAATGTGACATATTCATGTTTTCTTTCCCATTATCCCTGTCTATAAGCATTAAATTCTCCTTTCGTACGCTTTATCACACTATATTTCTAATTTTCATATATATATAATGCATACCTACATAATGCATAGGCCAAAATAAATTTTTTTTTTCTCCAACATCCAATAATTTCCATGTGTACAATATAATCGTGTTCACAACTTACCATGCCAAACACATAGGCATATTAAATACATTTGTAGGTTATACATAATCCCTATATGTATATCCTTTAGTAAAATAAAATTTACAATTTAATACCACTATGCACAACCTATGTTTCATTCAATAGCCCATATATATAAATCATGTATATAGAGGTGTATATATATATATATATACAATAGCCCCTATATATATTTATCCAATAGCCTATATATATATGCTTATATCCACCATAATAAAACTATGGAGATTCGCATTTTTATTTATATATATATATTTGTCATATAAAATTACAAGTTCCCTACCCCTTTGCTCATTTAGATGGATGTCCAAGTAGATGTATGCATATACGTTAACGACATATATCTATAGATAAATCTTTTGAAAAGGTTATAGGAATATTCTGAGCCGAATTCGTGGGCAGTACTTGGGTATCTCGCTTTATAACCGATGTTTATAACCGAGCCACCTCCCATACCGATCCATTAAGCATATATATATATTTTTATAGCTGCTGCAACGTCCACGTAAGCCGCCATTATGGAAAGGTAGGGTAGGCGCGGTATCGATATAGCGACAGGTCAGCTCTACTTAGATATCATTCTGCAACGGTGGACTGGACACTCCCGTCGTATCTCCATTGGCGTGTTTTAATTGGTCAGGTACGCCATTGCATGGCCGCCATGACAGTTGTAATTTCTAAACCTTGTATTTCACGCATAGTTCTCCGACCGTGAATCGACGTGACAGAAATATAAAAATAATCAAGTTCTTCATCTTATGGCGGCATGTGATTATGACTACTCCGACCCAGTGAACAATTGATGTGATTTCCCTACGCAGAGGCAGCAACACGCATACCAGATAGGGTCTATAACGTCTGTATCGCCCTGCCGTATGCGTTGGGTTTAGTTTTTCTTTCAATGTCTTTGCAGGCAGAGATGGATGCAGCTACCGGGAGCAGCGTACTTCTACTGACGCCCTCGTCCTCCTCGGTGCATCTTCGTCCAAGATGGTACCCTCCTCCTATCGTGTCAGTATTTGCTAAATCAACATCGTGATTTTCTGCAGTCCTTGGGCAGGGTGCATTAGGGTTTGCAAGAGTTCTTTGTATTCAAGACTCTTACGCTGATCTATTTATTTGGTTCTTTTTATGCAAATCGGAACTACAGAGTCAGGGTCTTCCCTGCTTCCATCGCCTGTTGGGGGAGAGGGTACCAGGTCGGCCTGCGTTCTCAATCAGTTTCTTTTGTTTTGTATCATGTTTTTTTTTCAACAGTGCCTTCTAACAATTGCTGTTGTGGTTTGGCGCAGAGAGTGATTTGTGGTAACAGAGGGCCGGAGTCGAGCTGACGGAGTTATACTTAACATTGATTTATTTTGTTTAAAATAGGCTTCTGGTTCTATTACCGGTAATAGTACGGTGTTACCGATTTGTACTCATTTTGTTCAATACACTGTCTAGGACATTCATAGGTAACTTAATCTATGTTTTGTTTTACATTTTGTTATGCCCTGAGACATCTATTTTTTTTCTAACCCTATTGTTTGCTCACGAATTCTCCGAACCTTAGCGGTCGTATAGCCATTCTGTTCGTCGCACCATTTCTCTGGCAGGCTATTAAATAAGAACTAAGATCAGTTTAATTTCTCTCGGTACTGATATCCCTGTCTCATTTAGTTGGCATATACACGTATGGAACCTGAAATCGGCCGAGTCATTATTTAACTCTTGGCGCTGTAATGATTATTCCACTGTGTTTCTTTTTAACTCTCGGTATTGTCATTATTGTTTATAATGTCTCTCTCCAAGAAGTTTCGTGCCATATATATTTATAAGTGCGCCATTCTTAAATTTAATTAGGTTTATATTGTTTTTTTATTCCAAGGATTAAATGTAGACATAGCATAAGATAAGTGCACTCAACATAGCATAATATATCGAATTATATATATATTTTGTGATGCATATATGGATATTCGATGGGGCTTACATAGAAAGAACTTAAAAAGCAATCTAGGTCCTGAGATTTCTATGCATGCGAAAATACTCATATAAAGTAGAGTTATGCCTTTATTAGCCCATTTTAGGGTTCCATACTCTATTATCATTACGTTTTGCCTTTTTGATTTTGAGTACCATAACCATTTCATTATTGTTACACTATTTTCCTATGTATATTTATGAACATAGATTGTCACATGGGGATTTATATATATGCATTCGATAGTCCTTGGGGAGCATAACTTAATGGTAATTTTTTTTTTTCTTTGACAATGATGCTTAGTTCAGAAATGTGAGGTGGATGTCAACACATAATACGTTCTATATGTGCTATAAATGATATATTCCTTCCGTAGAATAGGATTTCTTTTAAAGCTAGTACGAGTCAATATATCGAATTCGACATCTTTCGGTTTTCTGTTGTGAAATTTTATACGCATGTGTAATTGGAGATCTATATATTCCATACTTGCTATGACTAATTCTGTTGCGATGTCATTCGTATCACTGGTGTAAACAATTTCAAACCAGTGCCATTTCATGCTACTTTACTCATATATATATTTGGCAGCGCGTTATTTTTACTTTTGTTCCTTTACCTATTCGGGTTAAAATGGACTTAAACGTTGTGTGTAAAAGCCTAACTAAAAAGCAGCAGTCTTAACTTGTGGCAGATTCATTGTATATTAAACTAAATACTAACCCTGAATTCGTTTAATTGGCTACTCTTTTAATATCAGATTTCCATTGTGTACATCTCCGTGCTACCCTAACTTTCCATTCTCAGCAGAGTTTCTATATATTTTTTTTCAGTTGCTAATATGGTGCATTCTGCTTTCGATTTCTTCGGCAATAATAGACTAATAATATCTATCTATACGCAGAATTTCTTTTATAATATACCTGTTATTTAATATATCCGAAGTCCTATTTCTTTTTTTGTGCATTCCGCTCAAAATACTTAGTTGTAATTTCGACTATCAAGGAGTCATATCCTACTTCACGGCGCTTACACCTCAGTTTAAATGAATATCTATTCACGATATATGAACATTGGGTATATATGACCATTATTTTAGTTCGTGGTCCTTTTATTATATTTGTCTTTTGGCTAAATATAGATGTATGTAATCGATAATACATGAATAGAGATCAGTCTTGCAATTTAAATATTTGATCAGTACACTTGTTTTCAGGAGGAAAGGTAAATCTAGAAGTTTATATGTGTACATTGAGAATTTTAAGATATAACATATAAATGTTATAACAACCCTATAGACTAGTATTATTCTTCTTCTAGTACACTTTATGAATTTCATACTACAATGTTTATACCTTACTCATTTTTGGATTTGTACTGTACCATGAATTTTAAATTCTACTACAATATTTTCCATCACCCACATAGTTATAAGATATCACATTAATATCTAAAGAAATTTCAAAATATCTAGGGAAATACATATAAATTCATTTTTCTCTTTGTATGTCCTATTCTTACCCTCATAATTGAAAAATTTCTAGTGAGGTTAAATCATGGTAAAGAATGGAAAGAAAATGATACATTCCTATGAAGGTGCTGATGCTCAATAAGGCCAGCTAGATGATATACCAGTTAGGTACTACTGTTTTCTCCCTTGTTTTTCATCACAGTAAGGCATCATCGATCTTTGCTACGGTATTACGATGGTTTCAGTATCTTATCTTTATGAACACTGAAATTCCTTTTACCTAACGATGATATGTCATTGTAAACTTACAGATTTTTTTTTATTTTTTATTTTCTGAGAGATGTCGGTTTCCAGTTTTTAAACCTATTATAGGTTTAACCATTCTGTTATATGAGCCTCCTCATATTACTCCCATATCAATGTTTCTACTTCATCACAATCTATTACCTGTATACCTAAAAGTATACCTGAAAGTATATCCAAGATATTTGTATACTTGAAGAAATATATATATATTTTTTTTTCATAAAATTTATAACAGTTAACCATTTATTTGTGAGCACATATCTTGCCCAATTTTTGAACTTTGCTCCGATACCATTTGTCACGTCTCCCAGCCCCAGCTTTCTACACCTATAACATAACTCATATAACCTTGATAGTTTTATACTGAATCACTTACAAATTCAGTGTATTATCCGGCATTTAATTTCTTTTCAGTACTTATAGGCAGCAATGGAATATAAGAATTTCCATGAAGATTTTTGGCCTTGACCACCCCTCTTCTAAGTTCATCTAGTAGACTTATATAGCTATATATATTTTACTTTGTATTTCTTAGGTTTTTCTTTTCAGAGTTTTGTCCAATTCTAGATGATTTGCTAGGCCCTTCCTAACTTTCCAGTTTACAGGCCTTATAAAATTTTCAACATTTTAAAGTTTCAGCATCGAGGTATAGATGTGTGCTTCCTCGCATACATCTATCTATCCTCAGTTAACCTCCATAGCTCCAACTACTTTCCCAGCAGTTTAAATGGACGGTACACAGATGCTCTGTTTCTTGTATTTTTACATATGCTTACAATCTTACTTCACACAAACTTTTATCACACACTAGATTGTTCAATAGGATTTCTCCCTTATTTTACTGTTACAACATTCAACATGTGTGACACTCTGGTACAGATTCAACTGTTCCATGTGAAAACTAGGAAACAGATCCTCTTGCTTCAATCAAATGGTGGTAGAGGATACTTAACTGGATAGTTTAGAATTCCTAGTATTTGATCTTCATCCTTAATTAGGGTTCAAGTTCTACTTTCATATGATTACACTTACATTTAATAGAATAGTTTAAATTCTAACTGTTACAATTCTCTCCATTAGAACGTACATACTGAACCCCATACGACTATCACAGGGTTATTGTTTCTTACTTTCTGTTATTGGTTACAGGGGGTTCTGTGCCATCAGTATTGTTATGATGGTTTAGTTGTTAGGAACTTGCTGTTCATGGTTACTGGTTTGTTAACATTTTCTGTTTATACACACAGAAATTAAATATTCCTTTAAAAGATAGCAACCTATACCTATACATGGTTATTAGATTGGTTGTTCAATTGATCTATCATCTCTAACCCATGACTACAAGGTACTCATCCCTACACCTAACCATTTGTCTCTGCTATCAATAGCTTTAGTTTGCAATTACATAAGTTACTGAACCATTAATCAATCTAACATTTGCATAATGCACCATAACATAACAATTCATAAATTTCCTAATGAACCATAACATCACAATTCATAAATGGCATAATGAAACATAACATCAAATTTCATAATACAGGGATATGTTTAATACAGACTTACAGATATCTCCAAATTTATGTATGCAGACCTCTACTATGACCAGTCCTCCCAACCTTAGAGTTCGTTTATCTCCAGAACTCACCCCCGAGCTGAGATCTTCCCAGAACAGACTAACCTCAATCTGTTCTGGAGCAGCTTATTTAAGCTGTGCTTTCCCCAAAGCCTGTTTCCAATTCTGCGTCCAGAATTTCAGGATGCTTTATTCCTGTTTAGCCTAGGCTTCCCATTTTGGGACTCTTTAAAGCTGCTATAAGCTTTTCCTCAGCTTTTCCAGCTTTTTCTCACCTCTTCCCAACTACTCCTCTTCATTGGGGGAAATTTAGATTTTTCCTCAAAAATCTAAATTAGAAATAATTTCTTTCAAGGATTTTTGAAAGATTTGGGGAAAGTCTTTTTCCTTTTCCATTACCTCATGGATTAGGCATGTGATCTCACTTTCTCATCTGGTCATAGTGCATGCACAATATTTATTTATTTTTCATAATTAATTATTTAACCATATCCACATAATAGTTATCCATTGGGGTCCACTCCCCTATGGATGTATGTTCAAATGTCTAATTTGAAAAGCATAGAACTTGGGGGTGTTACAAGTTTTAATAAATTGACACTATGTGATTAAGAATAAGTTAGAAACATAAGTAATAAGGGGAATGTACACGAGGGCCATGGTAATTAATGTTATTCTTTGTACCTTTTTTATTTAGAATAGTAATTTGTATATATATTTTTTAAATGAATGTTGTTAAATGTGTAATTGAGTAAAATGTATTAAATTTTTATTCTAATTTTAACGATATTTATTTCAAAAATTCAAAGTATGGTGAGTTTTGTTTTATTAAGCTTTTCTCTAGATGTGCAGAGAATGAATCTATCTCAAGTCCCAAACAAGGTTCTTATTTCTCTTCTTATTCTTGCTTGCAGTAGTTGTTGCATATAGGAACATTTAGGTATGATAAGATAAATATGATACTCTATTGTAAGTTTCTCTACAAATGTGATGGCAAGTGTTCCCTAAATGTTGAAAATTTCATGGTTAATGTAGTATATGCTAGATGAAAATTTACATTCTTGTATACAATATCAAGAAATCTATGTCCAATATCCAACACCATAGAGCAAGACATGTTCACCAATTCAACAGTTGCTTCCAAATCTCTCTTAGTGCTAGAGTTGTTTTCTTAATAAAAAATTTTGTTATGCTCTTTATGAAAGCCATCGTTGTTGCATATAGGAGAATTTAGCTCTGATAATAAAAGTGTGATTATGTGTTATAATTTTATCTACAAATGTGTTGGATTTTTTTTCTCAATAAACTTGTTTTTACTTCTCTTAAGTGATGAAATCCATAGTTGTTTCATATAGGAGAATTTAGCTTTGATAAGAAAAGTGTGATATTGTGTTAATCAAAGAAAATGGCTACGGATTTCACAATTTATTAGTTTATAACTTGATCCACAATCAAAGAAAATGGCCAGGGATGTCACAAGTTGTCATTCACGCAGTGATGTATTGATATTATCAGTTGAAATGGATCCTATTATATGCACAGTGATGCATTGACATTCTCAGTTGAAATGGATCCTATTAGATGCATTGACAATTTCTAACAATAACCTCTCAATTTACTCTCGAGTTCTTGAAACCCACAATCAAAGAAAATGGTTACGGATTTCACAAGTTTTTAGTTTTATAAATTGATCCACAATCAAAGAAAATGGCTAGTGATGTCACAAGTTATCATTCACATAGTGATGCATTGACATTCTCAGTTGAAATGGTGGCCAGGGACACTAAAAAATTCAAACTCGATATCTGTTATGGCATCCATATTATCTACAAACCATCCAAATTTTCCATCTTATACAAAAATTTCTAACAATAACCGCTCAATTTACTCTCCAATTTTTTAAACCCCCACCCATGCTGGGAAGATCATAGTGTAAAATCAAATGTTCCTATGTTTTTTTTTAAAGGGTTCATAAACAAAACAGATAATGAGAAAGTCAATCTTGTGGTATAATAATTGATTTTTAAATCATTGTGACAAACAAAATATCACATTAGCTCATAGAATATATCTAATTCTATAAGGATCTGAGATGATACCAAAGTTTTGAATCACGATAACTAGGTGACAACCAAAACTAAGTCGTAGCCACAAGCAAAAAATCACAACAACTCATAGGTATATCCAAGGTTGCAATGAATCACATACATAGTGATGGACCTCATGGGAATTTTAGTGCACATAAAACACCACCCTAAAAATTCTATACTCTTGATCAATTTAGAATAACCTAAGATCTCTAGATTGGATGTCGAGGTGGGTGGTACAATAATTGAGGATGCTTCTTAAAGGGTAAGGAAATTTAGATACTCTATCCTTCCACCAAAGCTATAAAAAGTGAGACTTGTAGATTATAGTTTTAATAAATTGACACTATGTGATTAAGAATAAGTTGAAAACATAAGTAATAAGAGGAATGTACATGAGGGCCATGGTAATTAATGTTATTCTTTGTACTTCTTTTATTTAGAATAGTAATTTGTATTTGTATTTTTTTAAATGAATACTGTTAAATGTGTAATTAAGTAAAATGTATTAAATTGATATTCTAATTTTTAAGATATTTATTTCAGAAATTAAAAGTATGGTGAGTTTTATTTTATTAACCTTTACTCTAGATGTGCAGAGAATGAATATATCTCAAGTCCCAAAAATGATTTTTATTTCTCTTATTATTCTAGCTTGCAGTGGTTGTTGCATATAGGAACATTTAGATATAATAAGAAAAATGTGATACTCTATTGTAATTTTCTCTACAAATGTGATGGCAAGTGTTCCCTAAATGTTGACAATTTCATGGTTAATGTAGTATAAGGTACATGAAAATTTACATTCTTGTATACAATATCAAGAAATCTATGCCCAATATCCAACACTATAGAGCAAGACATGTTTACCAATCCAACAGTTGCTTCCAAATCTCTTTCAGTGCTAGAGTTTTTTTCTCAATAAAATTGTTTGTTCTGATCTTGATGAAAGCCATTGTTGTTGCATATAGGAGCATTTAACTCTGATAAGAAAAGTGTGATAATGTGTTATAATTTTATCTACAAATGTGTTGGATTTTTTTTCTCAAGAAACTTGCTTTTACTGCTCTTGAGTGATGACATCCATAGTTGTTTCATATAGGAGCATTTAGCTTTGATAAGAAAAGTGTGATACTGTGTTATAATTTTATCTACAAATGTGTTGGAGTTTTTTTCACAATAAACTTGTTTTTACCGCTCTTAAGTGATGAAATCCATCATGCATATAGGAGCATTTATCTCTCATAAGAATAGTGTGACACTGTGTTATAATTTTCTCTACAAATGTGATCGAAAACCTGCCATGAATTTTGGCAATTTCATTGTTAATGTAATATAAGCTAAATAAAAATTCATTTCTTCTACACAAGGTTAAGAAATCTATGTTGAGTAGCCAACACTAGAGAACAAGACATGTTTGCTAATTCCATAAATGCTGTCGAATCTCTCTCGGCATTGGATTTATTTTCTCAGTAGCCTTATTTTTACTTCTCTTGAAGTGATGAAAGCCACCTCTCTATACCTTTTTTGCTATCTTTACAAATAACAAAAGAAACCAAATTCATATCAGCGACACTGAGAAAACAAGAACATGGTAGACACTAGGGAGATCACTGATTTTTTGAATATTTTCAAACATAATAAAAAAATAATACATAGGTGACTCAATAGGAAGTGGTAAAGATTAAATATGGAGGAGCTACACCAAAATACCTTTGATATTGAAGGTAGAAAATCATGATCTATTTCTTCATTCATGAGGCATTCATCTTGGCATGATCAGACAAGGTCTTTAAATTAATTTTGACAGAGGCCTCATGATTTGTAAGGTTCAAGGAAGCAATATTGCAATAACATTTCACTATAACATGGTCCTTGCCATTCTGACATTCAGCACGTCCCATCAAGAAAGCTTACCTTTGTGTACTTAAAGACATGATGGGAAAAGAAATTTTAGAAAACCCTTCTATGAACCTTCTATAATACCCAGCTAGACCCATAAATGATCTAATGTCCGCCACATTTTGAGGTACTCGCCATTCCATGATGGTTTTGATCTTTTCGAGATCAACAATTATCCCTTCAGCTGATACAACGTGTCCCAAGTATTGGATTTCTGTTTTAAAGAAATTGCATTTGTTAAAATTAGCATAAAGCTGATGTTTCCTCAGCGTTTCCAACACTATCCTCAAATGCTCCTTATGTTCTGCTTCACTTTTTGAATATACCAATATGTCATCTATGAAAATAAGTACAAAGTTATCCAAAAACTGATGGAAAATGCCATTCATCAACCTCATAAAGGTTGCTGGTGCGTTTGTCAATCCAAAGGGCAACATAACAAATTCATAATGACCATATCGAGTGCGAAATACTGTTTTGAAAATATCCTCATCCTTAATCCGAATCTGATGATACCCAGATCTTAGATCTATTTAAGAGAACACCTTAGCCCCTCTTACCTGATCGAATAGATTATCGATACTTGGTAAGGGGTATTTTCTTTTAACAATTAGCTTATTAAGCTTCCTGTAATCCATACACATACGTAATGTTTCGTCTTTCTTTTTAACGAAAAGAACTGGTGCTCCCCATGGAGACACACTTGGGCAGATATACCCCTTGTCTAACAATTCTTGTAACTATATCTTCAGTTCTGTTAACTCTGGCACACTCATTCTATAAGGGGCTCTTGATATCGGAGAGGCTCCCGGCAATAATTCGATAGTAAAATCAATATCTCTTTTGGGTGGCAAACCAAGAATTTCTTCTGGAATCACATCCAAGAATTCTTGTACCACAGGAATATCTTCCATTATTGGAGCTTTTTCCTTGGAGTCTGCATATCCTACCTGTACTGCATACAGTTGACATCCCTTTCTGATACACTTACCCATCTGGGATGTTGTGATTAGTCGTAGTTGTATAATCTTTTTAATTCCTTGAATTTCTTTTCGTGTACCATCTTGCATTCTGAAAGAGATAATATTTTCTTTGCAGTCCACTAATGCCCCGTGTTTCTCCAACCAGTCCATACCCAGTAAGACATCATAAGACCCCAGTGGCAGGATATTTAAATCCACCTGTAGCTGTTGTTCTGCCACTTCTAGCACGCAGCTAGGAACTTTTACTGTTATCTTTCGTTTTGCGCCAGTAGCTAGCTGTAATAGCAAAGACTTTTTATTTTTCTTTTCCTTTAATTTACATGCTTCCACTAATTTGGGACTTACATAACTCAAACGTGCTCCAGGATCTACCAAAATTGAAATAGGTTTAGTTAGTAAAATACCTTCTAGCTCGATCATTGTAGGTTGAAAATCAGCCTGCCGATCTTCCAAGGCTGCATTGATGCGAGGTATGTTACACGCCACATCTCCCACTGTAGATGCCTCCTGCAGATTTGCTACTGTCTCACTTTTATTCCGTCAGGGACAGTTTTTATAATAATGAGCTTCCCCACAGCCCCAACACTGTAGAGGCAGTTTAGAAATCTTTCCTTGATCTGGCTTTCTTAATGCTTTTGTGGGCTTCTCCTCCGTTGGCCACTTGGTTCTTTGATGATTTTTACCAAACTACTTGCTGATAGAGTTTCGTGCTGTGCTTTTAAAGTTGCTATTTTTACTGCCTTTAAATGTAGAGTTATTCTTCTGATTTTTCTTTGGCTGCCAGCTCTTTCGTCCATCACCCTTGGCCTTACTCTACTAATAGCACATTCGTGATTTTTGGATAGCCTCATCCATATTCAGAGGGTTAACAAATTCTATCCGCTCCCTCATATGAGCAGGTAAGCTACTTAAGAATCTCTGCACATTGGCTTTCTCTTCTCGAAGATAAGGTACATACCGTAACAGGGAAGTAAATTTTGTGACATAGTCATCCATGGTCATTTTCCCCAGTCGAAGATCATGGAATTCCTTAGACTTTTCATTATAGAATCTTTCTGTCAGGTATTTATCTTTAAAGTACCGCTGGAACAGTTTCCATGTGATGTATCATTCATCAATGCTGCGTACATTCTTCACCTCTTCCCACCACAGGGTGGTTTTTTCTCGTAACTGGTATATAGCCAATCTGGCCTTCAGATTGCTGCTATATTCATATACCTGGAAATATTTATTTATATTTATTAACCAGGCTTCAGCCGCCTCCTCTGCCTCACCATCAAATGTTGGTGGCTTAATTTTACGAAATTCCCCCTGCAGTTCCACTTTCTGTCTTTTAAGATCTTGTTGGTCGAACAAATTGCCTGACTCCGCCTCATTAAAATTCCTGTTTTTGCTCTTCTGGGAGAGACTCTTTTCAGTTTTTCCAGCAGTGTTGTTCCGAGTTTGTTGGTCCTCTGATTCCATCGATAACTCTTTCTCAGCACTAGGGTGTCTTGTCTCCTGATTTTTTCTATCCGACAAACTCTTCAGGATCCTCTCTTGATCTTGTAGCAACCTCTCATTGTCCCTCCGGACTCTTATCATTTCCTCCTGGAGTTGTTGTATCATATTTAGTAGAAATGCAGTTTCTTGCTGTTGTTCCTCAAGCAATCAACTCGTCTTTTGGTGCTGTTCCATAGTTATTTGAACCCACATTTCCAGATTCAAAACTGTTGGGGCTTTAGTCTCCTCTGGTTGTGATTGGGTTTCCATTACTCTTGCTTCCCCTTTGTGCACTATACACATACACAACTTCACTGTTAGTAGACCCTTAAGATCCCAGTGTAGCAATCCGGCTCTGATACCACTTGTCACATCCATCCACAATGATTACTCGCAGTAAAAAAAAAAAAAAAAAAAAAAAAAAAAAGTTCACTCTCTTAAATATCACAATCCAAATATATGTAAGACTTTAACCATACCATATCAACCAAACATATGACATAGTAATCTTATAGATTTAATATTATAATCGAATTTGGTGGAAGCTATGGTTTATACCAACTTATAGCCCACACGGGAATGTGCGCATGGGTTTTGAAAGCGGTATTAATAACACAAAATATTTAAATGTACCGCTGCAATATTTGGTTTAATGATCACTCCAGTCGAATATCTCGAATTCTCTGTTGGGTATTAATTCATCGGGTTCCATATCATGTTGAGTTTAATTGCATATCCTGTTTGAGATAATAGACTAGCCATATGGCACCTAACTCTACTCGCTGAGGCGTAGGTGTCAACCCCTCAGGCATCTGCTGTACAAAGTTATTAAAATTGTGTGCAAGTTGTGATTCAAGTCTCGACTTCCTCGAAGAAAGCGAGGGAAAACCGCCGATGTCATTTTTCCAGTCGACCTAAACTCTCAGAGTTGTCGCTCTTCCACATTTGCGCTAAACGACTCGGCTCCCTCCTAGTTATCTGGCTGGGTTTTTGGTTTTAAGGTAGGCATTCTCAGCCTTGCCTCTTCTACATTTTCCAGCTTGATTTTCTTAGTTAGGTTCTTTATTTCTTTCTCCGTTTTCCCTTAATCTGTCCATGCGTTACCCTGGTGAAATGGTTTGTCTTGCAGGTTGTTCTCAGCTTACTATGGCGCAGCTTCCATTCCACTACTCGAGGTCTCTAACCTCCAATACAACCCCCACCGATATTTCGACGGGTATGGAAGCCTTATTCGTCGATTTTGTTTCTGATCGAGGTTTTAATTTCTCAACGCTATGATATGTGCTTCTCGGTTTGGCTTTATAGGTTTATGCTTAACTCTCTTAACCCTTATCGTTTTCTGGAATTAGTCAGGCTTGCGAGACTATTCCCCTTCGATAGGTAACTCTCTGAGGCACTCTTCTTCCGCTCAGTGTATTTCCTTTCGCCCATTTTTTAATTGACCTATGATTTTAATCTTAACTTTTCTATCAGGGTTGTCTTGTTTGCAAGTGAGAGAATCTCACCGAACCCTTTCATCTGCTCCTCGAGTTTCAGTTTTATTCTGGTGGCTAATATGACTCCTCCCTCTTTTTACAGGTACCCCGCTGTTACGAGTATCTGGTAGCCATGGCAAAGGCTTGCATAGTAAAATTTTTAGAAACTGGGTTACTCTACCTAGGTTTTGTTTTAGCTTCGTAGAGTCTTGTAACAATTTTCTCTGAGCCTCGTCTTAGTTTAATTAATGAGACTGGGCGTTTCTTAAACTGTGTAATTTATTTCTAAATACCAACATTATGGCCAAGGCATCTTACTGTCGATTATTTTATTTGTATACACTGTTCTAGTGATCATTACTCTTGTTTCTCATTCGATGGTTCTTTTTCCTTTTACGAGTTTATCGACTGAAAAGCAGAAGTTTTACTGCATTCTAGGCATGTCCTTGTTTTTGAGGAACTAGCCGTAAATCTTATTTTTAACTATCTCTGGACTGTTTACGTCGGAACAGAGTATTAACAATGGAATGAGCACTTTTGGCCTCCCCTCTTGGGGTTTGCTCCCTTTGGCACACTAGTTTTGGCGTTCTTTTCTTTGGAATGGAGAACTTTGTTAAGGGCATTGTCTCAATAGCGCAATGTATTTCCTTTGATGCTTTTACATATATATACAATGTTTTATTTATTTCCACAGTAGTAGCTAAATGCGTTGAGAATTGATGTAGTTCTATGTATTTTTAACTTGTGGGTTGTTTGTATTATCGTGCAAGAGCTTCTCTAAATTCTGTGAGATGAGACAGAGAGTTATGGTTGTTTTTCACATTGCTATCTTCGCTATATAAAAGTTGTTTGAAAATTTCACTTAGTCCCTACGGCACTGGTCCGCCGACTAAAGGACTGTGTATAGTTTTCTGTAAGTGAACAGGAGCAAGGTAGGGCTTCGACCCAGTCCCCACTCTATAAGTTCGGTACTTTCTTAATGCGGTTCTACTATAATAACATTGTTTGGAGAGCATAATCATCATTGTTTACTGTCGCATGCATAACAGTTTCTCTTTCCTGTCTTGTTTTTTTTAACTATAGTGTTTATTCGCACAACAATTTAAATCAGTACCACATTTTGTACTATTGGTTTTCTTTTCGTTAAACAAACACTGATTATCTATTCACTGAGTTTATTCTTGTGGTAATATATATAAACCCTTGTCCCGTCTCATTAAAAATCTTATAATGAAAATAGTGTATTCAGTTTTGCAACTCTCTTGTTAGCTACACATAGTACTATTTACAGACGTAGAAAGAAGTTAGGTCTAGCATACAATTCCTTCCTTTCCACTTCACCGAGTATTATGGTACCAGGTTATTTGGTAACGTCCAGTTTTACTGAGAATCGCTGGACAGATACCTTGGCAGTGCTATTACATTCAGAATTTACTCGTAGGAAAGTCCTTAACCAGTAAAATAAAATCTGAGTAGTCTAAATTCTTTCTGAATTTTCTAATGAAAACAAACAGTTAACCTGTAATCATAAGGTTCCAGTTTTCTGAATACTTATCTGTTATGGAACAATAAATCTTTAAATTGTGGTCCTCCCAACCATCAAGGGAGGCAATGACGTCCTCCTCTTGCCCCCCTAGCTCCAAAATTCTGGACGACGCCATGAGTAATAGTGGATAATTCTTCTGTTGTGACCTCTGGATGGCCAATCTAGTCACAAACAAACAATTTGGTTCATAAGGGTTGCAGAAGCTGTTCTCAACTGGTCTTCCACCCAGCTCTAGAGAATACTTCACCCTACTTTCCCAATTACACCGAACCCCTACCTCTCTCCTGGGATTTCCTTTTATCCCTAGAGGGTAGGTAATTGTTTTCCAACCGTTCCCAACCACCTCCTATTCTTAGAAAATTTACCAACAGTTTAAGAGATTTTCTTTCCATTCATTTGTTCCTCTCATTAACTCAGTAATTCAAGGAAAAATGATGCTTTTGTTTCCTGACAATACAATTGATTTTTTTTTTTTTTTTTGCGAGAATAAAATAAACAAAAAATATAATAAAATAAACAAATTGTCTTTTTAACTTGTTAATGCTAATTAACTCTTAATAAGGTTGTCACATAATTACACTCTTTATTTATAAATATAAATCATTTAAATTATTAGTATTTGAAATATATGTTCTTTAAAATTTTATATGAAACAAGATAAAATATAAAAAAATTGTTAGATATGATATATATATATATATATATATATATATATGAGAACTTCACTTAGAATTTTTTTGAAAATGTAAAGTAAATGTTAATACAAGGTTTCACATCTAAATCTTTGGAAATTAAGTCATGGCATTGTACGTAGTTAAGATGGAAAAGATCCACTTGAAGGTTATAGTGGTAGCCTTATGAAACAAACATAAAAATATATATAAGCATATAATATAATATATTAGTCAAATATAAGAGAAAGTAAGTAAGTAAGCAATAGGAGAAAGTAACTAGGCACAAAAAACCAAATTGAACTCTCATTAATCATGTAAACAATATGAATCAATCTTGTTAAATTTAGCGATAATAATATAAACAAATATTGTTAAATTTGGCCATAACAATATAAATGAATTTGGGTGAAGAAATAAAAGAAACGAACTAGTTTTTAAGACATCTCTATGGTGTTGTACTCCCCAAAGCCATTCCCAATGCATTGGTACATATTGCCTTTGCTTTATTTGTAGTCATTGAAATTATCTGAACATTTTCCAAAGTAATTCCTATGCACGCTACTATTTCACTGTAGGAGAAAGGCACAGCCACATTGGTCAATGACGTTCCGTGGATGTTTTTATAAGTGACATTGTGTATTTGTACCGCAGATTGCTACACACAACATCATCAAACACATTATTGTTGATTCCAAAACTGAAAACCAATATGTCCAAAACTTATTGTGATAACCAATATGTCCAAAAATTATTGTGATATAACATATTCGTCACTTATATTCATTTAACATTCAAGAAAATAATATCACGAACGTGATTACTGATTGAAAACTTCAAAACCAATCTCTAAATTTGTTTACAATTGGAGCACTTGTAATTAGTGATGCTAAAAAGGATTAATTACCTATTTCAAACCAATAGATACTAAAGGGAAAAAATTGAACTTTCATGCTTATTATATGCACATACATCAACAGTATTTCAGAATTGGTGACATCTACGGAGACCATACACCCACAAAATTTAAACTGATATTTCAAGGATGACTGGAGCAAAACGCAATCTGAAAGGTCGAAAAAGGACTATGATGCCCAAATAATTAAGATTTGTGTTGCATGTGAGTTTCACTTGGGTCTGTTGTGAAAATATGGAATTGCCCACAAAAGTTAGCTGACTACGTGACCTTTGCATGATAAAGTCGAATCACAATAATATTGATCAATGATAATTGGATTCTTAACATTATCAACAACTATGTCCTCAAATGTGATATTTCGTGCATAGCCAGAACCACCTTGTATATTTGGAAAAACCATGAATTTCATTATAATCAGAGTAGATAATGCAAATTAATATCAATTACGAACTGTAATGGATTGTTGTGACATAGTGAAAATTTGAAGAGTTAATTATAAAATGAATAGAATTAGTTAAAAGAGTCATACACATGCTAAACCAACATGCCAAGTCTTTGATTCTAGCTCCATTAGACATTTCCCAGAAAGTGATGTTTTGGACAAGAATATCATCAATTTTGGTTGCTGCTCCATTTTCACCCAGGCTTCCAATGCTGCAAAAAAAGTAGAATTAAAATTTCATTCTTGTTGTCTCCTCTAATTGTATTGTATTTTCTATAGGATAAGATAAAAAATACTTATCTCACCTAATGACATGGCCTGGGCCACAATTTATGTTTTTGACATTAATAGTAGATGAGCCCGATGAAATGGAAATGCAATCATCCCCTGGTATACAATATTTATAATCATAAGTAGCAGAACCTCTTATGTTTATGATGTGTTTGTGAATCTAAACTTTAGATAAGTAAAATAAAGATTTGCACTTACAACAGCGTTAACATAGGTCTAAGCTAGATGGATATATAGTAACATATTATTAAGCTATTGGATATATGATAAATGGGTTTATGTGAATGAAAACAATTGAAATTAATAGCTTCCAACCTGTCTCGATGATATAGTTGTTGATTTTGGCATTTTGAACTCTTTATATATGGATACCATCAGTGTTTGGGCTATATTCAGGACCTTGTATCTCCAGACCGCTTATTTGGATCTCAGAAGAATCCAAGACTGTAAGATGCATCTATTGCCTATTTACAAGTTGCAGGTTTCGTATCAAAACATTTTAACATCCGATAATAAGCATTGCGTGTAAGACCAACAAATAATCCAAACCCAATGCATTAGCACAACCGCCTCCAATGAAAATTTAAAGAAAAATTTAAAAAAAAAAGTGTTTATAACTATGTGTCTCTCTACAAGCAAACAAACAAGGTGATTAGGTTGGAAACAAACCGTCGGAGCCGCATCCAAGCAACCCTGCACACATGAACATTTCTAATGATTAATATAAATTGAACCAGCTGGTTTATACTTATTGTATTGTTGTTTAATGTTAAATGTCAAGAGTTGGAGAGAATCAGAGAGACGACTGTGGATGGTGCTAGTCAAGTGGCTCTCGTATGTGGATATTTAATGGCAGAGAGATGAAGGAATATTAGAGAATGTGACACAATGGTTAAAAAAATACTTGGTGAAATAGAACAATTAAAATGAAACGCTTACATTTTGTTCATGCACTTTGCAGGATTTCGACAACCAATCCCTGCCTTAACCATCAATGACACCACCCGTTCTATGGTCAACCCCGATATACCAGAAAATTGGAGCCACATACCACGTTCATCACTATTCCATGTAGATTGTTGATTGGGTGTAACTATTGTTCAAGTTATCTATATCAGCATACCCTGTGTCTATCATCATCACACGCAAACAACCCGACATCATACTTCCTTACTTCAACTTATAATTTGTTAACGCACAGAAAGATAGAAATCACATTGTTTGCAACCTACAGGACCATAGTACGATTACCAATGATTTCAAATCCATTGCCAAAGTTTTGATATGAAACCTTTGTTGCAGCCTACAGATGATCGAAACTTGTTTCATGGCAGGCAGAAGAGCGGGGATTTTATAGTGCTAAAAGCCATTTAAAACGTTTTCCTATTTCTTTTTCGTTTGCTTCACGGTCTCGATTTGGTACGGTTTATTTTTTTTCCGACCGCACTGTGCCCATCAAAATTAACTTAACTGTCAGTGGGCATCGTGGAAATATCGTGTTGCTCTAACATATCCAAATTCCAGAACATATCCAAATTCCAGAGGACAAGGAATAGTTTGATTGTTGTTTAGTTTGTCATCGCTGACGTATTTACCTTTGGACCGAGGAATCGAATAATGAAAACCAACTGATTACAAATGATGGTATGCCTAGATTCGTACTACTTTCCCCGCATTATGCCGTACCGCAGAACAAAAAAAGGACGTGTCTACCGAGATCGCATTTTGGCCTGGACGGCAGAAATCTGTCGGAATCCGGTCAACTAAATTTGCAAAAATCAGGTAGTTGCAGTGCTTGGAATCCATTTTTGACAGTGGAAATGGATTTAGCACTATCAAATACCCCTGGGGCACTCAAAATACTAATGTTTAACAACTAAAAACAAATTTCTGGGCAAATCTTTGCCAGATTTTCTGAAAATCTTTCCCGGATTTTAGGTCAAAACGCGAGCTCTTTAGACTACGGTCAAAAAAAAATAGCTTTTCAAGTAAGAAATACTGACCTCTGTGTAATTTTGGAACATTCTCATTTTGCACGACCGTTGTTTATCTTAACGGAAAGACTCTCTCTTTGACCAATGCAATTTGCATGTGGCCTAGAATGTGCAAAAGCCTTTGCCTACCTGTTATCTTCATGTATGTATCTTTCTTTCTTGACACATAGTTCATGTTGTAAACATGCAAATTTTTTTTGGTGGGTGCGCATTTATTTATTTAATTTCTCTTTCTGTTATAAAAGCTATGACATTAAGTCTATTCAAATGAAATATTAAATATTATTTTTCCGGATTATTATGGTGTGCAAAGGAGTTTCACGATTCAGTAGGAAAGAGATCTATAAAAATTATTATTGTGGAAAGGAGTTTCACAATTCCGTTAGGAAAAACATGCTAAACTTGACATTAACTTTGGTGAGTTGGAAAATTAAATTTAAATAATGATTAAAAATTAATAATAATTTAAAATTAAAATATAAAAAATAAATAAATTTTAATTTATAGTATATAATGTTTTTTGGTACGAGGAATATGTGTAATTATTTTTTACTTAATATTGAATTTGTAGAAATTTTTTCGGTAGTAATCACATGCAAAAGAACGAGGTCGACGCGTTTCGAACCAACCAGTGTGGTTCATCATCAGGACTAAAAAAATTTCTACAAATTTACATTATGGATCACAGAAGCTTAGATTCCAAAAATTAATATTGAATTGTTTTGTGATATCTAAATATAATATTAATATTACAAGTGTAATTTTTTATTTTTTTATTTTTATGTTTAGATTATATGTGATAATCTAATAGTAATATTAAGTAACAAAATTTATTACTAATTATGAATAAATAAATATATAAAATAAATATAGCGAATATAATTATTGAATTTCAAAATTGATATTTTGAATATTAAAATTATTTTGAAATATTAAATTATTAAATATTAATTTAGAAAAAATATATTTAAGAAAGCAACAAAATTAAAATAAAAAATTTAAGAAATATATTTTAAATAAAATAATAATTTCTATAAATAAAAACATAAATAAATATGTATATTTGGTTTATTTTCATTAAAATCATTAATAATATGCTTAGTAAGATTTTAATATTACATTCTATTTGGTAAAAAAATTTAACTTAAATATAATATTTTGATACTTATACTAAGTAACATAATTTAAGAAGATATATATTTCAATAAAAATATAAACTATCTAAATATCTAATTTTATATATATATATATATATATATATATATATATATATATATATTTCAATATTAATTTTTCTATATATATAAAACTAACTAACTTAAAATTATATATATTATAAAAGGAATTAAAATAAGTAAAATTTTACAGTTAAAATATTTTAAAACATTTAATTTTGTCATTTTACACATAAAATGAGAAATGTGATAACCAAGGCAAATTTGTTTTTATGTTGTTTACATTGAGATGTAGTTGGAGATTCAAAGTGGGACAAGCATTGCATTATCACATTGTAAATATTTATTTTGATTAATAAAAGAAAAAAGAAAAAATGTTTTTGGTGTATTACTATTATTGAAAATATATTAAAGGCTATTATGTGAAATTAGATTCCTAACTGCCATGAAAACACTTGGAATCACTTATACCCTTAAGTTGGAAATGTTAGTATAATTCTTTTTATTTCCCATATTTATTCGAGTAAGTGAATGGATAAACCTTGTTAACCATTTTTTGAATGAAAAATATTTTTATATATATGTCTATATGAAACAACCTTTTCCAGAAAAATTGGAGCCACTTGGACAAAGAAAAATATCAAAGGATCTAAACATGTAATATTTTGTGTTACTCTGCTCAAAAACATTGGGGAAGAAACCTTTTCCATGGACCAACCCTTGTATATATATAGTAAAAGTGGATATTAATAGAAAACAAAAAAAAAATGGCTTAGGTAGAAGAAAAACCAAGGAAAGAGCAATATGCATACAAAGTGCATTAAATAATGATATTTGTGTTATAGTAAAGTTGTTTTTTTGGTAACTTTTGGAAATTATATAAATATACAAGTATATATTTATGGTCGTAAAATATAAAGGTGCATTAAAGAAAGACATTTTGTGTTATAGTATAGTTGTTTTCTTGGTAACTTTAGGGAATTATATAAATATCCATATAAATATTTATGGCTATAAAATATAATGTTTATAAAATAGTATGAATATAGCTTAAATTAAAAAGGAGAATATCTTATGTCTAAGTTAGTTGTTAGCCACGACAAAGAAAACGAACCTCATGGAATGGCCGAGATATAGGAATTCTTGAACAAAAGGGTGGTAGGGCCTAAGAGGAAACCTAGGTGGTCCCTTAAGAGAAAACATAGGGTTCAGCGAGTTGAGAGTTTGACATTCCTCGAGACTAGGGACCATCTAGACTAACACACATTTCATACAGTAGACTCTAAATTGGAAGATATTACACCTTTCACACAGTAGGCCTTGAATTGGATGAATTGGAAGATATGACATATTTCATACAAAAGACCCTGAATTCTATGATATTAAGAGGGGCTCTCCCAGAAGAAAAATAGAGTTTTTTTTTTTCTCACATTCATAAAATTTCTACAATTTATATTATTGTTTATTATACTAGTGTTTTAACACTTTATAAGTGAAATCTCAGTAGAAATTGGTTCAATTTATGGTTGGACATTAAATTCTTAAAATAAACAGGGGATGTTAGAATTTCTCTGATCTTACATGAGAATGAAGCAAGAGTTAAGAGAAAGCGTGTTATTGAAAGGTAGGCACTTAAGATTGTATCATTTTAAATAGTTTAGATTAAGAAACAAATTGAATATTGTGTAAATATTATACGATTTATATTATTGTTTATTATACTAAGGGTTTAACACTTTATAGGTGAAATCTCCACTGACATTGGCCCAAGTCATGGTTGGACATTGAATCCTTAAAATAAAAAGGTAGGCAGTTAAGATTGTATCATTATAAATAGCTTAAGTTAAGAAAAAAAAATGAATATTGATTTAAGATTGTATCATTATATATAGCTTATCTTAAGAAACAAATTGAATATTGTGTAAATATTTTCCTACACAAATAATTTAGTAAATTATTCATATTCTTATTTTTTTTCACTTTTTATTTACTCTATGGAAAATTCATATACATAAAAGATAAAACTCACGTTCCACTAATTTTTTTTTGGTAATTTTGTAACATCCATACACAACATCAATTAAAAAAAAATACTTAATCACTATAACCTAAATACTTTTATTATATATGATTAAATTCTTCCTCATTCACCTTACCTTATGTGTATTTATTGAACACTTTTCTAACTGTATAGCAATCCAAAACATTTGATAATTTATTGCTACGGATTAAGTGGATTCATCTATTCATTAGTGCATGGTTTGTTGTGCTATATTCAATATAAATAAACTTTATTGAATATTAATTTCATAAGAAGTGGGCTTACAGATAATACGACTGTCAGTTTATTGAATTTTTACTACACAACCCTCAACAATCAACTTCAACAAATTCAATGTATATATATCGCATGAAATATCTAGTAAGTTTATTAGTGAGATTAATTACATCGGAGATGGTGATTTCCGGCTTCCAGTTGTCATCCATCCCTAGACAGGTGGTAATACCTTCGCCCTTGATCTGGTTACGTTATCTTCGACCGTAGATCTTGGTTTAATGGTTAGAGGTAATGACCTCCATCCCTTAACCGCTTTCCGTGAATTCAACTCATTTGTTTTCTAAGTTCCGTCTGTGATGTCCCTCTCTGCAACCTCCAGAACCATTCGGCGAAGCCGTAGAACTTCTCTTCATAGATTTTGATGGTAAATTTTTTTTTGCATCTCTTTGATTTCTCCATGGGTTTCAGTTGCAGGGTTTTGTGATAGTTTTATTTTTTTAAACTTAATTTTCGGAAATCTGTAAAAGAAAATTACTTTAAACCTTACTTATCATTTACCGTCAGGATTTTCTCTTTACATTCTTCAGTCCCAGCCATTGGAGCTCGCCTTTCGATGGCTTCTTCCCAGACATAGACTCTAGTGAGATTTTCTTGTTATCCCAAATCATAATTATACTAATGTGTGATTCTCAGTTTTATTTATTTTTTAAATGATTCTAACTCTATGCTCTCACTCTCGGCATTTTGGCAGAGATTTTCTCTACGACGCCTGCAATGAATTCTAATAAGGTAACCCCTTTTATTTTATTTTTTATTTTCTTTCCTTCATTTTTTATATTTCCTATATCTTATGCTTAGCTCCCCACCGCCTCTCCGAGTATTATTCACTGGTTAAACATTTGTTATGGTAGGTAAGAATTCTTCAGTTAAGCTGTCGGCGTAATATTTTTCATAGTTTTGAGTGGAGCGTTTCCTAACTGTATCTTTCTGCCTTAACAGGTATTAATTTCGGTTGTGGGAGGTTGTGGTGACTTGTTCATGGCCAGCCAACCTACCAGAGCTTAATTAGAAATTTCCCTGCTATGTTATGTTTATTTATTCTTTGAATGAGGACTTCTGCTCAAGTCTGAAATTTAAATTTTGTCGGACTGGTACATGAGATTTGGCAGAAATTAAGTTGTATTTATCCACCTATTTATATATCATTGTTAGGCCTTCTAAGTGTATTTACTGGGTTTTCACCTTATTTGGTTACCGCTTAATTCCAGTTGTGTACATTTAAGTTTAGAAACGTTGTAAGATCATAACTTCTTCAAATTTCCTGCATGGCTATACTTTTGTTCTCTTGCTCAGAAAGATTGTACTGATGGTAATATATTTTACATTTACTAAGCTAGAGAATCTATTTGTGAGGACTATGTATCAGGAATTTCCATTGCAATTATTTTATCTAAATACAAGAGTCCCTAAATTTCTACTATTTTCTTCCTCTTCTTGAATATGCTATTCCACTATATTCACTAAAAGAACTTCCAGTATAAATTTTTCATGTTCTTATCTAGTTAAAAATGGATACCATGTACATGCCTAGGATTAAGTAGAACATATTTTAGTGCATTTATAAAATGATAATAACATCAAAAGATTGAAATTTATGTGCAAACAATAATTTTCCTTTTATAAGAAGCTTCGGCTCACACATAACTACTGGCAGTTGTGTTTTCTTGTTTATGATTGAAAAGAAATATAGTAATCTCATTTTCTCTTCAGTATTGTGATGTGTTTTGTTCTTTTTTCCTCTCGACAATTGCATGCTTATTCTAATAGCTAAGTTATATTTTTAATACAAGCCAGAATCATAAAATAACTACACATTACATTTTAATTAGAGTTATTTTTTTCTAATTCTCTATAATATGGCCAGACCATTTTGTTTGTGTATTCCAAGATACAGAGAGCGACCAACTCAGAACTTCTTGCAAGGGTTCAAGTTAACGGCTCTCTGTCTAGACTGTTTTTCAAAAGTAAATACTGAAATTGCTTAAGCTAAACCCTTGAAAAGAAATTTTTCTCCATTTTCAACAATATAAGTATTCAAAAGTAGATTCACTTATATGTTTCTCATTATCTGACTGATATTATGCCTCCTTACCACAAGTGAGGCTATTACGTCCTCCAACTCTCCCCCCTGCTCCAACTTTGTGCTTGTAGTTAACATAAACTATTGGAAGAGGCTTCGAGACAATCTGATCCAGCCTCTAATTCCAACAATGTCAGAAATTTAGAGTATTCCATTGGTTAAGACCAGATCAGGAATTCTTCTCCATAATTTTCTTTTTCCAGTTACACAACATAACCCCCCTTCCTCACTGGGATAGCCCTTTATCCCTAGAGGTGGGGTAACTGTTTGAACTAATTATGTTCAACTAAATCAAAATCTTGAATTATGTTTTTTTAACATCAGTCTATTTCCTTTTTTACGAAATTCCACTTCCATAATCCATTTTATTAAATAAAAGTTTAATTTATGTTCAAAATGCATTTTTTTTAACATAATAACCATAAATGTTTTAAAGTCTTAACAAATAACTTTAACCATCAATTAATGATTAAGCTAGTGGTTACAACTTCCCCCCTGGAAGTGAACACCGTCCTTGGTGTTCTCACTCTCCTCCAGTAAAAAGTTCAGGGTAGGCCTCCCAAACAAAACCTTCATCTTCCTAGGTAGTTACATCTAGGCCAAAGTGCTTCCATTGCACTTTAATCTGGGCAATGTCTTGTTTCCGGAGCATGATTTCCGTCCGATCGATTATACATTGACCTGCAAACAATGAGCTTGAATTATTTTTACTCATAAGTATTAACATTTTTAATTAATCTAGCATTCATATCCTACCTAAATATTCTGCAAGTGGATTATGTGTTTTGTATCATGAATGTAGTGTTTCGATAATGATACATGAAAGACGTTGTGTACACAAATATGACCAGGCAGTGCGATTCGGTAAGCTACGGGTCCTACCCTTTCCAATATTTGGAAAGGCCCACAAAACCTGGGGGCTAACTTGGCACAGGATGCCCAACTTAAAGTGTTTTTCTTTGGCTTCATCCTTAAGTACACATGGTCCCCCACTTCAAACTCACGATAAGTTCTTTTCTTATCTACATACACTTTTTGACTATCCTGAGCTACTTTTAAATTTGGTCGAATCTTCTTTAGTTCCATTTTCATTTCAGCTAGCATATCCAGTCTAAGCATCAACTTGGTTTTTGGGCTACTCTAGTTAATAGGAATTATGCACTGGCACCTGTATAAGGCTTCGAATGGACTCATCTTGAGTGACTCCTGATAGCCATTATTGTATGCAAACTCCACTAGGTGTAAATACTCTTTCCACCTAGTTGGTTGTTGTTTCAAATACATACGTAACATATATTCAAGGATTTGATTGACTCGCTCTGTTTGTCCATCTACCTGTAGATGATAAGTAGTGCTAAAATTAATTTGAGTCCCCAAACTTGTGAACAACGTTTTCCAGAATGCTGACGTAAACTTTACATCCCTGTCAGATATGATAGCCTTTGGAATGCTATGCAATCTAAATATTTCTCGCATGAATATGTCTATTATCTGCACCGTCTTATAAGTGGAATGCACTAGTATGAAGTGTGCTAATTCTCTTAATTGATCCACCAATACCATTATAGCGTCATTATGCTTCTTTGACCTTAGTAGTCCAGTGATAAATTCTAATGATATCACTTCCCACTTCCACTCAGGTACTGCTATAGGCTACATCAACTGAGCTGGATGTCAGTGCTCCACTTTCACTTGCTAGCATTCTAAACACTTGTTTAGATATTCTGCAATATCTCTCCTTATGCCTGGCCAGAAATAATTTTTCCTTATTGTCGTTAACATCTTCTGGTATCCAGGATGTCCAGAGTAATTACTCCGATGATGTTCATTCAAAATCAGTTCCTTCAACTCCATTATGTTGGAATAACAATTCTCTTTTTGAAATTTATCAACCCATCCTTATCAATTTCGTAATCACCATATTTTCCTTGGTCTTTAAACTCATTTTCTTGCTACCACATAAAATTATTCTCAGGATCTTTCTCAGCTTCTATTTTTATCTACTCCAAAAATTTGCACTCAACTTGATTATAATACATCTCATAAACACCATGCAATTTCCTGCTTAGCGCGTCTACTACTCTATTTTCCTTACCTTTTACATGCTTCATATCAATGTTGAATTAGCTCAGGAAGGAATTCCACCTTGCCTGGTGAGAATTGAGATCAGCTTGCTTAAAATAGCTAGTTAAGCTGCTATGATCAGTTTTGAGTACAAATCTTTTTCCAAGTAGTGCCTCCATACCCGGAGTGTGTGCATTATTACTGTTAGCTCCAAGTCATAAGTGGAATAATGCTGCTCATGCTCTTTTAATTTTCGTGACTCATAAGCCACCACTTTACCCTCTTGTGACAAAATCGCCCCAAATCCTTCTTTGCATGCATTTGTGCAGACCTCAAACTCCTTATTAGGATCAACTACCCTTAATACCGGAGCGGTAGTCAATAATTGCTTCAGTTTCTCAAAATTGTCTCAAAATTCCTTTGTCCATTTAAATATCTTTCCTTTCCTTTTGTAATGAAGTGATTGGAAAATAAATTTTTGAAAAACCTTCAATAAATCCTGATAATAACTAGCCAGTCCCATAAAGGATCGGATGTCTGCCACATTTTGAGGTAACTTCCATTCCATAATCATTCTGATTTTCTCAGGGTCCACTGCAATACCTTTAGCAGAAATAACATGTCCAAGGTACTGTATTTCTTCCTTGAAGAAATCACACTTGTTGAACTTTGGGTACAACTGATACTTTCTTAACATTTCCAGCACTAACCGCGGGTGTTCTTTGTGTTCTTCTGCATTCTTAGAATAGACTAAAATGTCATAAATATATATTAACACAAAATTATCCAGATAGGGGTGAAATATACCATGCATTAACCTCATAAATGTTGTTGGTACATTGGCCAACCCAAAAGGTAGTACCACAAATTCGTAGTGTCCGTACCTTGTACGAAAAGAAGTTTTATGTATGTCTTCATCCTTTATCTTGATCTGATGGTATCTAGACCTTAAATCTATCTTTTAAAATACTATCGCTCCTTTCACCCAATGAAATAGATCATCAATTTGTGGTAGAGGATATCTATTTTTAACTGTTAGTTTATTAAGCTAAAAATAATCCATGCACATTTGCATGGTCCTATCTTTCTTCTTCACAAATAGCACAGGCGCTCCCTAAGGAGATACACTTGGTCGAATGTATCCTTTATCTAAAAATTCCTATAACTCCATCTTTAATTCAGTTAATTTAGGTACACTCATTCAATAATGTGCCCTTGAAATTGGTGACGCTCCAGGTAACAATTCATTGGTAAAATCTATGTCCCTTCAAGGTAGTAAGCCTGGTATTTCCTCTGGAAATACATCCATGAACTCCTGTACTATTGGTATATTTTCCAACATTGGAGCCTTCTCTTTAGAATTGGTAAAGCCCACCTGTATGGCATATAGATAGCATCACTTCCTCATGCACTTGCCCATTTGAGATGCTGTCATTGGACGTAGTTATAAAGGTTTCTCTATCCCTTGAATTTCCTCGCGGGTTCCATCCTGCATTTTGTAGTAGATGATCTCTTCTTTGCACTATACCAGTTTCCAATGCTTCTCTAACTAGTCTATGCCAAGTAGCACATCATAAGAACCCAGAGGTGGTATATTCAAATCTACAGTTAGCTATTGTTCACTAATTTTTAGTGCACAGTTCGATATTTTGGCACTAAATTTCCTCTTAGCTCTAGTAGCTAACTGTACTAGCCATGGGTTTCTAAATTTCTGACTTTGTAATTTACACATTTCTACTACTTTGGGATTTACATAGCTTAAACTTGCACCTAGGTCTACCAAAATAGAAACAGGTTGAGATAGAAACTTACCTTCCAGTTCAATCATTGTTGACTAGTAGTCCACTTGCTAGTCTTCCAATGTTGCATTAATTCTAGGTATGTTTCTAGTGACATCACCCACTGTTGAGGCCTCCTGTAAATTGGTAACTACCTCGCTCCTACCTCGTTGTGGACATTTTCTGTAGTAGTGTGCCTCACCACACCCCCAACATTGTAAAGGTGGCTTCTGGTTCTAGGTTGGTTCTGGTTTGTTGGAGGCTTCTGTGGATTTCTCTTCTATAGGCCATCTTATTCTTTGATGATTCCTTCCAAATTGTTTGCTAACTGAGCTTCTAGTAGTACCTTTGAAATTTCTGGTTCTGCTTCTCTTAAAACTAGAACTGCCCTTATGCTCTTTCTTTGTCTGCCAACTTTTACCTTGTTCACCCTTTGCTTTAGCTTGCTGGTAACACATTTTGGCCTTTCTGATTGCCTCATCCATAGTCTTAGGATTCACAAAATCAATATGCTCTTTCATGTGAGTTGGCAAACTACTCAGAAATCATTGTAATTTAGCCTTTTCATCTCTTAAATAAGGAACATAATGAAGTAGGGAAGTAAACTTAGTGATGTACTGATCCATCGTCATTTGTCACAACTTCAAGTCATGGAAATATTGAGATTTTTCATCATAGAAATGTTCTATTAAGTATTTATCCTTAAAAAAATTTGGAATGCATCCAAAGTTACATCCTAGTCATCTATATTGCAGACAATTTTCACTTCCTCCCACCATAAGGTGGCTTTCTCCCTTAGCTGATAGATAGCCAATCCGGATTTAAGATTACTCTTGTATTCATACACTTTGAAATACTTATTCATGTTTATCAACCATGCCTCATCCACTTCCTCCTCTACCCCATCAAACTTAGGAGGCTTTATTTTCTGGAATTCAACTTGCAACTCAAATTTCTACTCTTTACTTATTTTTGATCGGATACATTATTTGATTCAACTTCATTATAGTTCTTATTTCTATTACGACGTTGAGACTGACTTCTTTCCATTCTGTCAGTGTCATGGTCTCTTGTCTATTGTTCATTTCTTTCATGAAACTCTCTATCAGTACTTGGCTTCTCATTTCCTTGATTTTGTTTGTTGGAGACACTTTTTAATATCCTCTCTTGTTCCTACATCAACCGTGCATTATCATTTCGCACTCTCTCCATTTCCTCTTGTAACTTCTGTACTGTGATTAATATAATGTTGGATTGGTGCTTGTGTTCCTCCAACAACCTATTGGTTTGCTCGTGTTGGTCCACACTCAGTTGCACCCACATTTCTGGGTTAATTTCTGGTTGAGTTTGTGTTTCCTCAGCATTCAGAGGTGGCTACTGTGTTGACACTCTCCTCATAAAATCCTATTAACTTCTTTCTTTCTCTGTGTGCATCAGTAATACACAACTTAAAACGTTAGTTGACCCATAGGGTCCCAGCGTACAAACACTGCTCTAATACCACTTGTAACATCCATACACAACATCAATAAAAAAAAATACTTAATCACTATAACCTAAATACTTTGATTATATGATTAAATTCTTCCTCACTCACCTTACCTTATGTGTATTTGTTTAACACTATTATTGAACACTTTTCTAACTATATAGCAATCCAAAACATTTGATAGTTTATTGCTACGGATTAAGTGCATTCATCTATTCGTTAGTGCATTATTTGCTGTGCTATATTCAATACAAATAAAATTTACTAAATATTTATTTCATAAGGCATGGGCTTACAGATAATACGAATTTCAGTTAATGATTTTTGTGCTACACAACCCTCAACAATCAACTTCATCAAATTCAATGTATATATATCACACGATAGATCTGGTAAGGTTATCAATGAGATTAATTACATCGGAGATGGCGATTTCTCGCTTCCAGCTATCATACATCCTTGGAGAGGTGGTAATACCTTCGCCCTTGATCTGGTTACATTATCTTCAACTGTAGATCTTGGTTTTAGGGTTGAAGGTAATGACCTTCATCCCTTAACCTCTTTCCGTGAATTCAACTCATTTGTTTTCTGAGCTCCATTTATGAGGTCCCTCTCTGCAACTTCCATAACCATTCGAAAAATCCCTAGATCTTCTCTTCACATATTTTGATTGTTAATTTATTTTGTCATCTCTTTGATTTATCCATGGGTTGCGATTACAGGGTTCTATGTTAGTTTTATTTTTTTCTTAAACTTAATTTTCGGAGATCTATAAAATAAAATTAGTTTAAACCTTGCTTATCATTTACTGTTAGGAATTTCTCTTTACATTCTTCAGTCTCAGCCATTGGAGCTCGCATTTCGATGGCTTCCACCCAGGCATAGACTCAGATGATATTTTCTTGTTATCCCAAATCACAGTTATACTAATGTGTGATTCTCGATTTTATTTTTAAAAAAAATTATTCTAACTCTGAGCTCTCACTCTCGGCATTTTGGTAGATATTTTCTCTACGTCGCCTGCAACGAATTCCAATAAGGTAACCCCTTTTATTTTATATTTTATTTTCTTTCCTTAATTTGTATATTTCCTAACTCTTATACTTAGATTCCCACTGCCTCTCCCATTATTATTCACTGGTTAAACATTTGATATGGCAAGTAAGAATTCTTCAGTTAAGTTGCCAACGTAAGAGTTTTCATAGTTTCAAGTGGAGCGATGCCTAACTGTATCTTTTCGGCTTAACAGGTACTAATTTCGGTTGTGGGAGGTTTTGGTGACTTGTCCTCAGCCAACAAACCTACCAGAGCTTAATTATAAATTTCCCTACTATCTTATGTTTAATTATTCTTTGAATGACGACTTCTACTCAAGTCCAGCATCTAAAGTTTGTTGGACTGGTACATTAGATTTGGCAGAAATTAAATTGTATTTATCCGCCTATTTGTATAACATTGTTAGGCCCTTGAGTCTTCATATATATGTTTGTAATTTTCTTGTTTCTTTCTAAATGTAATTACTGGGTTTTCACCTTATTTGCTTATCACTTAATTCTAGTTGTGTACATTTAATTTTTAAAAAGTTGTAAGATCATAACTTCTTCAAATTTCCTGCATGGCTATGATTTTTTTCTCTTTCTCAGAAAGATTGTATTGATGGTAATATATCTTACATTTACTAATCTAGAGAATATTTTTGTGAGGATTATGTATCAGGAATTTCCATTGCAATTATTTTTTCTAAATACATGAGTCCCTGAATTTATACTCTTTTCTTCCTCTTCTTGAATCTGCTATTCTATTATATTCACTGAAAGAACATCCAGTATAACTTTTCCCTCTTCTTATAGTTAAAAATGGATACCATTTACATGCCTAGGATTAAGTAGAACATATTTTTGTGCATTTATAAATGATAATAACAAAAAAAGATTGAAATTTAATTGCAAGCAATAATTTTCTTTTTATAAGAAGCTTCGGTTCACACATAACTACTGACAGTTGTGTTTTCTTGTTTATGATTGAAAATAAAAACAATAATCTCATTTTCTCTTCGGTATTGTGATGTGTTTTGTTCTTTTTTCCTCTCAACAATTGCATGTTTATTCTAATAGCTAATATATCTTTTTAATACAAGCCGGAATCATAAAATAACTACACATTACATTTCAATTAGAGTTATTTTTTTCTAATTATTATTGAAAATCAAATCAATCATCAAATACATAAAAGACACAGAATAAACCAGACACAAAATATTGGCAGAAAAGGCTTCGGCCTCATGGCTTCCTCACATATTTTCACATTATTAAAAGAATGTAATATTACAGTTAAATAGAAGAGGAGACTATCTATTAAGATAGTGCGTGCTATCTTGGACACCTTGGTTGAGATAATTTCTCAACCAAACACACACCAATATAGGAGCTACCTAAACTAACTCTTATCTTAGAGGAAAAACCCAATCTAAAGAGTTAGGCATAAATTCCTAACTTTTAATATTTAATTTATTTAATTTATTTTTGGATTTATTATTGTTTTATTAGAGAGGCTAACATTCCCCCCTTCAATGATAAATCGAAAATAAGAACGAGAAACAATCTTCCAAATTCTCATGTTGATCCTCAAAAAGATTGCTTGAAAAACCGCCAAAGTTGGATACTGAAAAAACTACAATCTGAAGAGACCATGAGTCAGTTGCATGTCTGATTCGTCTCTAAATTTCGCTTGACAACTCATCACCTGCCAAGTTGCAAAAGGATTCATCTGTCCTTTGCGTGAAATCAACATCCTTTGTCCACTAACAAAATTTGTTGAATGCCCACTGGCTGATGATGTCAAAAACAACTTATTGTTGCTTTTCTTGTGTTGAAAATTCCTCACTACTGCTTTGCTGTCGACTGCCCACTAGCGAATTTGTTGATGCCCACTGGCTGTTGAAGATTCCCACTGGCTACTAAAGCTTCCCACTGGCTGCTTTTGCTGGTTTTGTCGAGACTTTCAGTTTGAAAACCACCATCAATTTCACTGACATTTTCCCCCCTTTTTCAGCTGAAAGGAGAGACAATTCTCTGGAAAGTATTCCTGAAATTCCCCCTTCATGTGTAGGAGTTTTTCACTCATGTACTCCCTCGTTAAACTGCATGAGAGTGCCATGTTCTTTTCACTGTCGTCTGCACTATGTGTGATTGTATTCGGTTGTAGAACTGAGACAATCTTTTGACTGTGGATGACCATTCCCAAGGATCAATCCATTCATAATTTATCTTCAATGTGATTGATTTTTTTTTGTTGTATCATTTCTTAGATAAATGATTTGTCTTACGACAATGACGACAAGGATGGAGATCAAAACACTGATCTTCCATATGACCGGTTCTTTGACAATGAGGACATTTCGGTTTGACTGCACTGCAGGTTGCGTGCATTTTTTTGTATGCAACTTTCTCAGAACTTGCTGAGGTGATTTGTTCCAGAAATCCTACACTGACGAACTTAATTGGCTTGGAATAATCGGGGATATGCAAGTTGGCGTCATCGTTGACATATCCTAAGCCTCATCGATTTTTGTTACTTTGGATTTTTTCCCATGGCTTGATGATGGGCTTGGAAGAAAGTTGAACTGGAACAACTTCGACACTTGAAGTTGTTTGGATGAATGAATTAGAATCATATTTATTTATATGGTTCATAGACTCGGAAGCATTACCCTTCTCTTGCAACTCAGTTTTTTGTAGTTGCGACTCCAGTTGAAGAAACTTAATTGTTTCATTTGTTTGTTGTAGATGTCATGAAAAATCAGCAAGAGTTGCTTTGTTTATTTGCACTGTATCTTCAGCACTTGAGAGGATCAAACAGTGAAGAACTTCTATCAGCTGGATGTGTTGCACCATTTGAACTCGCTCTCTTGAATTCAGGCTCACTTGTCGTAGATGTTGTGCTTTGAACTCTCTCAATTGAATTTGTTACTTGAATGACAGACTTTCTTGCTTTGTGGCTTGAATGGCACGCTCGCATGATTTGTTTCTTATTGTGCTTGCTTGGAACACTTGCTAGAGTTGTAGAAATTTCTTGCTTCAAATCTTGAATTCATGCTCGCTTGATGACGATTGCTTTGCTTGAAAGCTCGCTTGAACTTGCCTTATTACGTCACACTCACTTGAATGAATACTCACACTCGCTTGCAGAAGATGTGAACTTTTTGTTTGTTTTAGAGTTAAAACTTGCCCACTTGAGGTACTCACTTGATTGTGTTTTAAATGAAGGGTATCGAACACTGTCCCAAATCCACCCAAAAAAGCTTACAATAATTTTAATGACTCACATAAAACAAGGAATTCACTTTTCTTAATTTGACTTAGTTGAAGAGAATTGATGCTCTTGAATTCTTATCAATTCAAAACTGGAGTGTCGGTTTCAACTGAGAGTGCACCCTTACAATCCAACTAAGATTAAAATTTCTTAAATTTATGTGCAAGAATGTTGATGTCAACTTTTTTTTGAAATTCATTAACTTGATTATATTGAGTTAATTTTCTTATTGAGGTAGAATGTTGATGTTGACCATCTTTGATTATGTGTTGCAGTGGCACATTTTAAATTTAACTATCCTTCCTTACAGTTACTTTGTGACAGGTGTTGTGCTTGCTTGCATTGAACTTTATGTGTTTGTTAAATGAGATAATTTATGTGTCAAAACTAGACACAAATCATAAGCAACATCATGAAGCCATAAAAACACTCGGCATCACAAACACACACATGGTGTACCTAAGATCCCCTTATTCAATTTCGAGCAGATCTAGGATACGAGTATCAGAAAATATGCCTTTATTAATTATTGAAGTACATCATCTTTCAACATCTGAAGCAATGATAATTCCAAGCTCTAGCTTCAAAGGTAACTTCAATATCTACTTTACTTATCTTTCAACTCAACCCTCACTTTGCTCACTTGTCTCAGTTGACATTGTGATTGCTCAATTACAACTTTAGTTTGGCTTGACTTTGAAATGGACTTGACTTACCTTGACTCTTTACAAGGAATTCTTCAAAGGATAATCTACCCTCTTTAAATTACAAGACGTTTGAATTTGGATGACATCAACTACCAAAAAGAATTTTCAAATTCCACACCATATCACTCCAAAACTTCACAAATATTACAAAAATGTAATGCACCTTATCACTCCAAAATCACTTATTGCTCCAAAATTTCAAAAACGATAATTTCATTTTATTAAAAAATTAATTACACTCTTTACCCTTATAACTCCCAAAATTAATTATAACTCCCAAAATTAAATACAAAATTTTTCACACTTATCACTCCAAAAAAAATTACAAAATATACCCTTATTTCTCCAAAAAAATTATAAGAAAAATTTCAAGTAATCCTTATCTCTCCATTCCAAAAGCTTCATTATACCTCCAAAATATGCACTTTATGATCACTTTAAAGTGCTTTTACATACTTCCCATATAAAGGCCATCTCTTTAAATGTATGTTTTTATGACCATACCATAAAACTACACTCTTTTTTTTTAATGTTTTAATCACTTATGTCTCCAAAAAGACACAAATATGTCATTTCGATGACTCATAAATGTTTTGAAATATTCCACTCATTCTCCCCTTAAATATACTAATTCAAAATTTTGTGCATTTAACTTGTTAACTCAGCGTGCCCATTATGAATTTAGAAAACTCAATACAGTTATACTTTTATATTTTCATTCCCTTTTCGTTAACCATTGAATTTGTTTCGTTCCACCTGGAAAATTAAATAATATTGAAACTCCTCTATTACGCAGAATGCATAGTCCTCTTTTAATATAAATGGTAGCTTCTTCACACCAAAGTGATGGCTTCTTTGCATCGATTCTTCTTCAAAAAAATAATCACAAAGACTCTTCACCGAGCACACTTTTCTTTCGAGCTCATCTTTCTTTGCATGACTATTGGATCATTCGGCCTTGGAATCTTCTGCTTCCAAAAACAAATTTGTAGAAAAAGTTGATAATTTCACTTTAAAATTACAAACTTCGAGTTAAATAATATCACAGCCACAAAAATAAAATGTGTCCTATCGCATTTACCAACCTTTCATCCTTGACCCTACGATGTGCTTGCAAATGGATAATATCTTCTAAAATTAAATACAGAAAACCTGCTTTCCTGAAATATTCCATGAGAATCAGGATTTGTAAAGTAGGGATAGGTTAAAGACACAATAAAATGCAATTTCTCATGAGCTTTGGTACCAGAAATTGTCCCAAACTACCAGCTAATGATACTGAAATAGGAAAACTACTCAATCAGCAGAAAATGCTGAATTAAGCATCCACGAAGGCTTGACGTTCTTCAAGAAATCACCATAGAAAAAATCAAGCATTCAGCTTATGAATACGTGCAGTCATACGCAAAATTTAAAGACAACCACCCATGTGAGCCCCATTCCGTATAACAGTGAACAGATGCAGCGTTCAATCTAGCAAGCAGTTGATACCTCCTGGTGGTTCTTCTGCTAATTCCAACTTCACTAAAGAGTACAATCGATGCAACAAAGGGCAGTAATAATTCTATGATTAGAGGCCAGAATTACATGCATCCAATAAAATGGACTCGTCCCATTTAGTGACTACATACAAAAAAAAATAAAAAATATGAAAAGACAAATTCAGTGTACACAATCTTCTCTTTGAAGGTAAATTACATTCAGCTATCTAAACTTCGGGCAAGGTTGAAAGAACTAAATTCACTAAAATTATTTGCATTTGGGCTCCCTACGGTCATAAACCCTTTGCCTGCGCATCCCAACATACCGACTCTCTCCTATTATCGGCTTTAATCAAGACTCGACATTCACAAGTGATATCAATAAGCGAATGTGTTTCTGACACAAATCTAGAATGGAAAGAAGCTCGACTCTTTCAATCGATCTCCACGATGGCTCAGCAAACATCTCGATGAAATTCTGAATGCGTTCATTAACATGATTCAGCTCCCACTCAGCTAAGTCAACAACTCTTCTTAAGGCTCACAACTCGAATTGAATGAAATGCTCTTAATACTCCATAGACCACGCACAGTCCAAAATATTCATCGCAGTACCAAATGAAGGGGCGCTCTCGCAGAAATTCTAAGCAGATTGCCTGATCATTCTTTTAAAAAACTCACATATATGCAGAATCTCCATGAGCTCCGATACCGCATATTGAAAATCAAATCAATTAGAAAATACATAAAACACACTTAATAAACCAGAGACAAAATATTGGCAGAAAAGACTTCAGCTTCATAGCTTCCTCACATATTTTCACATTATTAAAAGAATGTAATATTACAGTTATATAGATGAGGAGACTATGTCTCAAGATAGTGCGTGTTATTATGGACACTTTGGTTGAGATAATTTCTAAAAAAAACACATCAATATAGGAGCTACCTAAACTAACTCCAATCTTAGAGGAACAACTCAATCTAAAGAGTTAGGCATAAATTCCTAACTTTTAATATTTAATTAATTAATTTAATTTTTTGATTTATTATTGTTTTATGAGAGAGGCTAACAATTCTCTATAATATGGCCGGACCATTCTGTCCATGTTTTCCAAGATACAAAGAGCGACCAACTCAGACATTCTTGTGAGGGTCTGAGTTAACAGTTCTCTATCTAAACTGTTTTTCAAAAGTAAACACTGAAATTGTTAAACTCAATTTTTTTTCGTTTAATAAATAACCAGTGCATTCCTTACTTATTCTTTAACCAATTTAAATTTTGTAAACCCTTAAAAAGAAAAGTTTCTCCATTCTCAACAGTATAAGTATTCAAAAGCAGATTCAATTATCTAGTTCTCGTTATCTGACTAATAATATGCCTCCCTACCACGAGTGAGGCTATTACATCCTCCAACTCTCCCCCGTGCTCCAAGTTTGAGCTTGTAGTTAACAGAATCTATTGGAATGGTTAACAGAAACTATTGGAAGAGGCTTCGGGACAATCCGGTCCAGCCTCCAATGCGAACAATGTCAAAAATTTAGAGTATTCCACTGGTTAAGACTAAATCAAAAATTATTTTCCATAATTTTCTTTTTCCAGTTACCCAACATAACCCCCTTCCTCACTGGTATAGCCCTTTATCCCTAGAAGTGGGGGTAACTGTTTGAACTGATTATGTTTAACTAACTCAGAATCTTAAATTATATATTTTTTAACATAAGTCTATTTCCTTTTTTTATGGAATTCCACTTTCATAATCCATTTTATTAAATCAAAATTTAATTTATGTTCAAAATGTGTTTTTTTTAAACATACTAACAAGAAATGTTTTAAAGTCTTAACAAATAACTTTAACCATAGTTAATAATTAAGTGAGTGATTAAAAATTTGATTTTTTTATTAATTCATTTTCAAAACACTATGAAGCACACCATTAAAAATATATTATATTTATTAATTTAATTTTAAAATTAATGTGATCTAATTTTTTATTGTGTGAAAATAGTATTTTTTAAATTAAAAACATGTAAAAAATAAAATAAAATTTATTGATTTTTCTTGCAAAGGAACCCAAAACATGGTGATTTGAACCCAATCCAATTGCTAGGCACATACAAAATTTTCTTAAAATTATAATATTTAAAATATATATAAATTTCTTA
The DNA here is from genome assembly GCA_034641835.2 of Pinus albicaulis. Taxonomy (NCBI): domain Eukaryota; kingdom Viridiplantae; phylum Streptophyta; class Pinopsida; order Pinales; family Pinaceae; genus Pinus; species Pinus albicaulis. The sequence goes on from CM076578.1 coordinate 1,688,954,781, forward strand.
TTGTATTAATATTATTTATTTGAAACAATCAACTTATTACAAATATGGGGATTTGTTTTTAAAGATTTTGATTAGGCAATTACCAATTTAGGCACCTGCCCCAAAATTTTTAATATAAATAATAAATAATTTAAACATTACTTAAAAAATATATTACATAATATATAAATATTTTAAAATTAAAATCAGGTTATTTTATTATTAAAATTAAGTTTTCAAATATAAAATTAAGTTCAATTCTCATATCTATTAACATATCAACTTAAAATTTCCCAATTTCTGATTACATTTCAAGTCAACTCCAACGAAAAAAAATTGAAAAGGCACCTTAAACAACCAACAACCGTGAACCGTGCATATTGCTGAATTGTACGAACCAACTACCATGGATATGTGGAAGTTGCAAACCAACTAGCGTATACATTTCTATATTGTACGAACCAACAACCATGCGTATTCATTTTTAATGTCACTAACTTTGTATTTACAAATTATTCATTATTATTTAATAAATTCTTCTTCCTTCCCACCAAATTATACATGAATTTAAATCAAAATTTAATCACTTTATCCGTAGTCCTCTTCTTTAGATAATTGTCGCTACTCGTACTTATCAATTTTGTGGTCAGTGCACCGCTACGACGCCAAGTATTTTCTATTTGTTGAGAAAACTTAAGAGAGAAAGCGAATGTGTGTGCATTGTAACACCCTAAATTTCTATGTTTTTTAATTTGACATTTGAACAAAATCCAAAGAGAAAGTGGACCCCAATGGAGAGACAATGTGTGGATTTATTTAATTATTTATTTATAAAAATAAATAGAATGATTATGTGTGCACTATGAGTAGATGAAGATTTGAGATCCTAAACCTTGATCCATGAGGATATGGATAAGGTTAGACTTTCCCAAAACTTTTCAGAAAAACCTTGAAAGGAATATTAATAAATTAGACTGGGAGAGAAAAATATAATTTCCCCAATGAAAAGGAAAGTAATTGGGAAGAGGAAGAAAAGATGGAAAAGCGGAAAAACAACTTTAAAGTACCTCACTGAGGGAAGCCTAGGCAAAAACAGGAATAAATCATCCTGGAATTTCTAGACGCAGAAATTAAAAACAGGCTTGGGAAAGAACTACTTAAATAAACTGCTCTAAGACAGATAAAGGGTTGTTTATCCAAAGAAGCAACGATCTCAGCTCGGGGGTGAGTTAAGGAGATAAAACTCTATGGTTGGGAGGACTAGTCATATAAACTGGTATGCACACTGGAACAAGTTATTTCATAATCTTATGGTGTTACTATGTGTACAGATATTATAGTTTTTATTCAGTTAGAATTAAATTAATCGATGCTGAGTTATTAAATATCCCATACATTTAACAGATTTTGATAAAGTAGAAATACTGCAACTTGTATAGTATTATGGGAAAAATCTAATGAGACCCATCTACCAAAATGTCTAAACCTAGGATAGGTTTAAATCTGGTGATCAGTATCTCATAGAAAAGTGTTATTCTAGTTAGTAGATATAAATGTTACCAGTAATTGATTTTATTTTCTATATTCCTTGATGAGAATTTAAATTTAGGTGCAGAAAAGAAGTTAATAATCTGGAAATTATAACTAGAATTTCACGTTTATTATATAATTGTACAAATTATAGTAGAGAAAACTCAAAATTTACCAATTAAAGTAAAATTGTACCCTGATAAGGTACACCAATAATAAACAGAGATATGAAGTAAAGCAGAAAATTAAAAGTAGTAGGGTACTGGAATATGGATAACTATTCCATGTATGCCTAGCAGAAAATGCTAGTAGTACTGTTTTAACAACTTCTACATACACTTAGGTGAAAAGTTATGTCATATACTTGACAGAAACCAATTATCGATAATAAGCACAAATATATTTTAGAGTCTTTAGTTTCTGTCATGATAACTCATAAAATGGTAAGTATTAAATCATCGAAGTGAGATTGTAATTTTATAATAATTGCTATAGAACAGAACTAGGAAAATTAAACATAATAGATCATATAAATGGTAAAGTAAGGATATCAGAAAATATCTCTGTATGATGGATAGTACCTGCAACTATTATTGACATATATATATATATATATATATATATATATATTACTCTAAATTCAGAAGTTCACTCTTTATTGACATAATTAGAGTCTTATGGAACAATATAGAGGCTTAAGCAGTACTAAACAAATATAATTCCTTATATCACCAGAATTATATATATTGTTTAAAATGTTGTGAAGGAATATAAATTTCACAACTATAGTAACTAATTAAAATTCTAAGGCAATAGAATTGCATGTTGTTGTTATATATAAATTGATATGAGATTTAACAATTAGCAAGGTACAAAAATAATGTATAGTAAAATCATTTCATTAATTAATGGAATTATATACTCCATCGCAAAGTGACAGTTGAACGAAAGTAACTTGTTAAAGAAAGAAAATATTAATTTTAATACATGTCAATATTCTAACTATATTAAAATAAATGAATCTCAGATTTTGCATGAATATATATATATATATATATATATATATATATATATATATAAGGATATTTGTATACAAGAGGATTGAACTCAATACTGTCAAATCAAAAATAGTGCGGTATTATAGAACATAAGTAAGAGTTTTCAAGAATATAGGAACATAAACTTCTCAATAGGAAATCTAAGTACGTAGATAATTGGGAATTATGAAATACAGTATTAGGGAAAATCCAATATATATATATATATATATATATATATATATGGAATTAGTTCACAATCCAGGTGGAAATTAAACCAATTCTCTCATAAAGAGAAAAACGTTATTACAGAATATTTCAAACATCTATGTCCATACATTCATCACTAATATAAATTTAATGGAGATGACATTTCAACTTCTTGGTTATCTGGGGTATATGGTCGAAGATACAAGAATATTGACCTGTGAAGCACCACAAAATTGGTTATCAAACCCATTAGATTTGACCAGGAATAAAACGAAAGATAGGGAAAGCAAAGAATGTGCTGAAGATGCATCAATACCTGCAAGAATCGAGTGAAAATAAGTTATAAATCGATGCTAAATGAGATGTAAACAAAATAATTATGTAAACAAAATAAAAGAGATAAAATTATTGACTATCAAGGAATTCAATGCTTACGTTCAGTAACATAGAATTGCCAATTCGACGACCTAAAATTCACAGATTAAAATGGGAAATTATACTCATGAATTTCAACGCAAGATTGTGAGAAAAATAACCTACATAACTGATATTAAATATTAATATAACCGAAATCAACAATGTGAACAAGTCACCCCATCGAACCTGGTAACGTCGCACAACCATGTTTAAATTGGGAAAAGTTGAGCAAGAAGTCAAGAACACTCAACGCAGACCCAAAGAGGTAAGGGACGAGCTCCTTAAATAAATCAGTGGAAAACCAAAATGGAGAAAAACAAAGGAAATGAAATATAAATTAGAAGAATTTTTTTTTATAAACAAAAAATGATATACATACGTGAAGAAGAGAAGCATTGAGAAATTCAATAGTTTAGTAAAAAATTTAATTGATATACAACAACGTTTTCCAATAACTCAGGATGAAGAAGAAAATAGTCATTTTCCGAATCCTTACAAACTCCATATTAACAATCTCAGACATATGTAAATTTTCTCTGCAATAATTCAATGAGGAAGTTAAAAATGGAAACATTTGGGGGAATTCAAGAGCAGTTCACCAAGGAAATCTTACCATCGTTAATGTGGACCATCATCAGAAGGTGAACCGATACATTTCAAATTTCTATGGATATGTTGAGGTCTTGATGGCCAATAACGCAGCGTGTTGAAGCGTTGTAGCTGGAGCTAAAACTTCATTCACAACTGCAGGGAAACGAAATTGTAACGAGCAGACCCGGAACCCTCTCAGAAATGAAATGCGAAATGAAACTTACCAGTGAAGAAACTCGATAATATACCTTCACAAAAACCCTAAAATTCTTATCAGATCCACCATCCACATGGCGGCAGATGCCCAATTGGAGAGTTAAGTCAATGCAAGAGATGTCTCGAAAATCAAAGCGAAGTAGAAGTAAATCGACCAAGGATATTATAAGTACTCCAACTATTCAACGAAATAAATGAAAGTGTACAAAACCTGAAGGAGTAGGAAAATTTAATGTATCGTATCACCAAGCTCTGCAAAATTTCTCATGCTGGACATTAAAGATTTTCGAAATGAGAAACGAGACCAAGAGATGTCCGAACTCATTTATTATAGTATCAACAACTACCAAATCAAAGTACGATTCAAAGAGATATTTCACAGTCATTATTAATATGTCATCGAACCATGTTCCCATGAGGTGAAAACTAGAAGTTAGGATTAGATGTTGGACCAGTTAAAATAGAACTACGAAAACTTTGACATAATCATAAAATGAAAAACCTAATGTACGTGGAAGAGAAAACGAATGGGAAGTAAATTACCTTAATCCATTTAATAATATATATATGGATGTATATGAGAAAATGAAAATTAAATTAATTGTAATATAGGTAGAAGTGTAATAAATTAATATCCTCTCTATATCTATAACGTGGGAATGGTATTTCTCATACAAAAACAAATAGGGGACAAATTTTACATAGGGAATAGAATGATAAGATATAAATAATTCCTATTTAAATGAATAGGCTTATATAGACTTGGGTCTATTTAATTAACTCTAGATGAAGATAAAACATGTAGAAAATCTTCTAGGGGAATTTGTTGAGTTAAATAGTATTTTCTATATAGGAAAAAAAAAAAATTGTGTTGTGTTAGTATGAATCTTTCGTCGTAAAATATCACTTTAGCTACGCATAACAAATATCCCTAACATCGATTATGGCTGCAAAATATCTTTAAGTTTGCTACACAAATTCATATCTAAGCACAAAAGACATTAAGCAGATAAAATATAATATGGCTCCATAAATCCAATGGATAACACAAGAAGAATGTATTTGAAAGAATTTTGTATTATATTGAAGAATGGGGCACCTGAGAGGAAAACAAGAAAGGTGTCTTCCAGTTCTCCTCAGTAGGATGGGTTCTTGAAAGTCCTCATTGTTTCAGATCTAACATTTCTCTCTCTTATGGGTGTAAAAAAACAAGCATAGAACTCAATGGGAGTTCACAAAGCAAAATGGAAAATGGTGACCAAGAGTAGATCTAGAGTGATCTAATGCAATGAAGGTGGTTAATGAATGGGGAAAACCCCCCTATTTATAACAAAATATTGGGGCAGTCTAGAATTCAGTGCATGAATAAAATATTATTAATCCAATTCTAGAAGCACCTTTTAGGAATATTTTATTATATTTGTTGGAGGGAAAATGATTCTTGACTTGGGTCAATTCCTTTATTTATAAATAATAAATAAATAAATTATTTATTTATCATTTTAGGGGAATGATGGGAATTTAATTAAATAAATAATGGTTTATTTAATTATTTATGGATGATTTAGTCAAATTTAACTAAGAATATTATTTAAATAATGATTTAAATAACTTTTTCTTAGGAAATAAGTAAATAAATAAGGATTTATTTAATTAATTTCCTTGTTTTGGGTTCAATATGACCAAATAAGTTATTTTATATGGTGAAAGCAATTTTACTTAGGGTAAAATTGGTCTTACATGGTGTACTTGGGTTCATCTAATAATAATAGGTTAGATGACCAAAAAAATGGTGTAACAGATTTCCCCCCAATGTACGAGTGTAAGCAACAATTCGTATGACCGAAGTACGTTGTAAGAACTCAATCACTAGATATCAAAAGGGAAGTGAGAGACAGAAGTGTAATGTTGTCTGATGTGCTAAAGGACTAGACCCTGAGGAGATGAGACTTACAGGTGCAACAAGTCTCTAGTGTATGAAGTGGTACCTGTGCTAAAGGCAGCGGGGAAGGCATACCTATGCCCGCCGAGACAAAGTACAAAGAATAAGGTCCCCGGAAAACCACAGAACGCAATAATGAAGCATGTGTTGGCCTAAACATGAGCCAGATAAATAGTTTGAGATAAGTCTCTTGGTGGTTTGTCTGAATTCATCGGCCCCTACCATCTTTGCGTGACCCTCTCTGTCACTCCATCTAGGCTACATCCCCATCCTCTAAAAGTCCAATTCTTCCTACAACACCACAAGTACTAATGAAAGTAAAGAGGAATTGTTCTAAATTGTTTACCTTTTGCATGCCACCAAAATATGCAGTCTTGCACCGAGGAGAATGTTTTCTGTTGTATGTTGAAATTTTTAAAAAGTATGTTGAAATTTTCTTCATCGTGCTTCATGCATATTCTACATATCCCTGGTCCTATGTTGCCCCTCTTTTATAAATTCGACCAGGCCAAGTTTTTGTCTTTCCATACTAGCCATATCAAAATCATAATTTTGATGTGTACCTTTTCCTTCCATATGTTCTTGAACCAGCAATCCCTTGTCTGGCCTGTTTGTTGTTTCACTAATTCCATGTATGTTTCAGCTATCTTCACTTGTCCCTTTTTTAGAGTACCCCCCCCCCCCCCCCAAATTGATGCAACCCACAGATTGGTTATGGGCGAAACCTGTTTGTCTCATATTATCTAGGAAGTTTCCCCATGCCCCCATATCATTTCCCCTTAACCCCAATTCTTAGGCCTCGCGCCACCTCAAACATCCCATCTTCCAACTATGTATTGCTTGAAAAAAATAGAAGATGCTCATTCCATTCATTCTGTTGCACAAATCCAGGTCTATAATGTTGTATCCAGGGAAACCCCAGATACCTCCTTCCCCGATCATGATTTTCTTTCCGTTTCCAAAATTCCACTTTAATGATGATATGTACAATGACCAATTTCTTCTAAGACTATTCCAAATGGTTGAACATTCCCTTTTAGTTTCCCATCCCATTATGAATATGGTCTCCAATATTTTGTTTTCTAAATAATTGTACCTGATAATATCACTCCATATCCCTGGAAACTGGGTGCATCTCCATATTGATTTCAGTATTAGTGCCCTTCCGAAGGTATTAGTGTCCAACAGTCCCCATCAACCCCATTGTTTTGGCATAGTAATGTTGTCCCAACTAGCCAGGTGGTATTTACCACCCCCCATGCCCCCATTCCAAATGAACTTTGATATGGCTGACTTAATTTTTTTTATGATAGTCTGCGACATGGTGTAGAGGTGAGCCCATTATACAGAAAGTTGCTGAAGAAATTCCTGTGAAAGTATGAGTTCCCCTCCTCTCGACAACCATTTGAGGGACCAACCATTTATTTTCCTTTTATGTTTATCAACAATCCATAGCCAGTCCGCCACCCTGTAGTTTGAAGGCTTTAAATGAAATCCTAGATATGTCATATAATGAATGATACCGGAGCATTTGGAATTGAATATCTCACAGATCGAATTTTTTATCTCCAGGTTCTCCTCAAAGAAATATAAACATGATTTATATGCATTGTCAATCATTTTGGATGCTTTGTAAAATTTATCAAAATTTTCTCTGATATCCTCCCAAATCTCCTTAATGAGTATGTCATCTACGAAAAAATTGTGAGTTATATCCCTGAGTGGAGCAATATTAATTCCCTTTATCGACCCCACATGATTTTTTGAATTAATCTTGTTGCTTAAAGCACACATAGTCATTATGAAAACTAGTGGAGATAGTGCACAACCCTGTCTGAGGCCCTTGCCCGCTTTAAAAAATATGGATGGTGTGTGGTTTATTATGATCGCCATGGGAGCCCCCATAATGCATCTCATGATCCATTCCACTGCCTCACATGTCATGCCAACCTTATAGAGGATCATGCAGAGTAAAGTCCAATCCACTCGATCGCAAGCTTTACTAAGATCAATTTTCATCATCGTTGCCTTCATTTTCCTGGAATGAATAGAGTGTATGGTTTCCTGGGTGATAGTCGTAGCATCGTGGATACCTCTATCGTGCATAAACCCAAATTGTTCTGGTGATATATGCCGAGATAAGACTCCTTTGATACACTCCATAACAGTTTGAGAGATGATTTTGTATAATGTGTTACATATGGATATAGGACGGTAACCTTCAAAGGTCATAGTGCCTTTATTCTTTGGTATGAGAGTGATAAACGTAGAGTTTATCTCCCCATGAACTCTTCCAGTCCTTCTTGCCTCCTCCACCATCGCAGTGATGTCATGCAGCATGTATTCAGAAAAATGTAGGTAAAACTATGACGTCCATACATCTGGGCCTGGACTCTTGTCCCTAGAAACGGACTTAATGACTCATTCCACTTCAGCTTTCTTAACCTTAGCTCCCAAAATATTGTTTTCCTCTTATTGGAACATCATCGGGAAAAATTCCACTGCCCATAATTGTTCCTCAATGAAGCTACCCTCTCTCGCCCTTAACAATCCTTTAAAATGTTTAATAGCAGCATCCTGAATAGAGTCTATGGAGATGTAACTTTGGCAAGCAAATCTAATCTCCCATATGGAATTAGTGTTTTTGAGGCCGTTTGCAAATGAGTGGAAGTATTTTGTGTTTTTGTCTCCCTCCTTGAGCCAGATTGCTCTACATTTTAATCTCCAGCACTGTTCCTGAACGATTAGGATATTACATTTTTCCTTCTCAACTTCTCTAATTTTGTTCCATCCATCAGTAGTCATGAGGCCATTATCCATATTATAAAAATTCCTTTGGATTCAATCGAGATAGCTTTTAGATCCTTTAGAAGATTTTCCTTTTTAATTCTTTCCCAAATTCTGACTTTGGATTTCAGCGTGTGTAGTGTTTGTGATAAGTGCACCATGGGTGATATTATCGACTCCCGAGTGTGCACCTTGAGAAATTAGATTACCATTTTTTTGAAGTCAGCATCCACCAACAAAGTTCTATTAAATTTGAAGGGATATCCCTTCCATTTGTTTTCAAATTTCCATTTCATCGCAATTGGTCTGTGGTTCGAGCTAAGGAGTCCTTCCACCCAGGTTTTGACTAAGCCCATCTGCTGATGTAGATGCTCGTTAACCAAGAAGAGGTCAATATGTTTTGAAATGTACTCCTCCCCCTTCCTGCTATTGTACCATGTCGGGCACCTAGCCTGCATATCCATGTCCTTTAGATATGTTTCCTGGATCATCTCCCCAATATAATCTGGCAACGGATCTCTTCTGCACTGAGGCCCCCAATTCTCTAATCATTATATTATTATGGTTATAAATTTATACTTATCGAATTATTATTTTTAATAATTATACAAAATTTTACTAAATATATATAGTGCTATTTTATCATTATAATACATGTATAATTTTCGAACACCCTTTTTTAGTTAGAACCATGTTTTGAATTATTTTTCATTTATTTCTCTCTTTTGTGATTTAATTTTTTTAATAACTTTTTATGTAACATTAAAGAGAACATAACCAATTCCCATAATATATATTTATAATATACATCATTTAATTCAAAATTATTATTATTTGTTTTAAATTTATATGATTACTAATTTGTTTTGATGCCTAATGAGGGAATTCCATGTACAAGTAGTAATTTTGAATATAAAACATTGTAAAATATTAGTATATGATATAAAATAACGACGAATTTGGAATTCATATCTACAACTCTTAATTTTGAATAAAAACATTTAAAATATTAAATATAAAGAAATTTAATATGGGAGTAAAAAACATAAAATATATCAAAATAATTAGATGTATTAGTAATGGACACTGAAAAAATAAATATAGCTAACATAGCCACTCACTCTATACCAATAGATGTTCGAATAATAGTAGCCATTTTCAAATATGAAGATACATAATATTTTATTCAATATAAAATAAATTATTTCAAATTGAGGAATCCTTGATGAGGGTGTGATTTGAGCAAGAAAGAACAATGGGATTTGGTCTATAGTAATCATGTTAATGATGGTAATAAAAGGACATGGGATGTAAAATAATGCATGGAAAGCTCGGTCATATTGATGAGGAGGTGGTGGCATACCATGTGAATGAGGCCAATTGCGCATTTGGTATTTATTTATTGCAATTTCAAGAGGAAAGAGCTCAAAACTCTTAGCAGGTCAGCAAGAGCCAAGGTTAAGGGCAATAGGAATTACGTGGGGAGTGTCATGGGTAGTTTACCCGGCTAGTGTTCGAGTGACCTCTCCACACCTCCTTCGCTCTCGTGGGTACGTGCTGGTGAAACCATCTCTTTCTATTATGTCTTCAATGCTACTTCTCACTGTCAAATTGCATTGGCATGTTTGTATTGTTCTCTTTCTTTTGTTCTGGAAATTTTCCAGTTACGTGGCTATTTGTTGGGAATTACTTTTTCTCGTAACCGTTCAGTCCACAAATTTGTTGATTCATGGAATCCCTCCTATCCATACATAAAGTCGAATCCCAAACTAGGGTAGGGAGGTTATATTCTGCTTCATTTACACTCCTTTGTTAGTAGCATAGGGCTTAGGCATGGGGAATTTCTGGTGCATGTGGAGCATTTCGTGATTCTGACATTAGTCAAATCTCTCTTGAAAAGGTAGCTATGACTCTAAAGAATTTAAAGGTCATGGGAAGTTGGTCCAACCAAGCGATAGGTTACAATCCGAGAATAAGGTGGATGAATCTTCATTTAAGCATGGGGTCTCTCAGTCCTCGATGTAATGAAGAGGTCAAGGCTTAGGGTTATATTGTACAGGATAAGTCTCACATGTGTTATTGGGATAAGCCCCATCGAAGATGTACCAATTTGAGTGAGATCATCCTTACGCAATATCTTAATAGGAAATTGTGGGTCAAAGTTATTGAAATGTTATCTATTCGTTGTTTTCTATTAGTTCTAGCTATAAAGCTCCACCATAGGGACACCAATCCTCATATCGTTATCTCTCTCCACTAGAGCCTCCCTATGTGATCAACAACCATGGGAGAGCAACTCTAGGAATTATATTTCACAGAAACATAGCAAGGGTTTTATAAGGAAACTTTGTGCAACGACAGTACGTCCGTCGTCCCTTTGAAGTTATGGCTCAAGCTCAAGTAGGTGGCGTGGTCAAGGTCGCGCTCAAAATAGTCCCACCAAGGTTCGCAGGCATGGTAGTATTGATCGCTTGGGTAATGTGGAAACTAACACATACATAATGGGCACTCATTCAAAGGTGATAAACGTAATTAGTGAATGGTAGGAGGAATTTCGAGCTAAGATGGATCCCAATGAGGAAGAGATTCTGGATTACTTTGGTTATCTTTTAACAGACCACATGTGTAGTAAATGAATGTTTTTAATACAAACTCTGCATATCTACTAGATGATGAAGACTTTATTGGCTAAGGCATTAATGTTTCCACTTACACGTATCCCTGGGCCCTTAGAAAATATGCAGGTAATTTGCAGGGAAGTCCAATTGATTTATTGTAAAATCCAACAACATAATGCATGTCTGGTATGCATTAAAGGACGTATCTTGTGCATTATTGCATTATTGTGTAGGCCAGTTGATATTAGAGGATATAAAGACAATTATATATATTTAGTAGCTCGAAAAACTTAAAAATTTATGTTTTTTTGTATTGGTTATAGTGCAACTAGATGGTCAACAAGTCTAGTTTCCTAATGCGAAAGTTGAGACCATCTAGACATGGATGCGTTCGAGTGTTAGTGGCTAATTTAAAATATGAAGATACATAATATTTTATTCAATAGAAAACAAATTATTTGAAATTGAGGAATCCTCGATCAGGGTGTGAGTTGAGAAAGGAAGCATTATGGAATTTGGGTCACATTATTCATGTTAATGATGGTGATAAAGGATGGGGGTGGTGTGGCCACCCCAGCACATGTAAACTCATGCAAGTGAAGATTGGGAATATTAATGAGTATAAGTGGTGGCATATGATGAAGAATGAGACCAGTTGCACAATCGATATATTATTTATCAATTTTTTGTGAGGAAAGAGCTAGAAACTTTGCACGTAAGCAGGAGGTGAGGTTGAGGGCAACAAGCATTGAGTGGGGAGTGCCAAGGGAATTTTACCAGGCTAGTGTTCGAGTGACCTCACCACACCTTCTTCGCTCTCGTGAGTATAATTATTTGTCTTTATAATTATCTATTTTAATAATTTCCTACCAAGTATAATCTTGGGTTTGATATTTGTTCCTTTATTTATTAAAGTCATTATAATTTGGTTTGATATGTGTCTATTTATTTATTGAAGTATTCATAAATACTAAATTAATAAATTTTAATTTCAAAATTAATTTTATGATGTAAATTATTACTAATTATTCTTTTTTCAAAACAAAATTATATAATATATTTTTTAATATTTTTATTTTTATTTAAATATAACAAGTCACTTCTTTTTTTTACCCAAATCTTTTTTTATTCAAATTTTGATTTATATATATATATCAGGTTCATAATATTTGTTGTAATAACGACCTTGCTTTTTAACATGTCAAAATTATAGTGAGTTCGGGAAGCTTCTTTCTAAGCTCTTTGAGCACATGAGTGCGATTTAAAAAAAAAACCTAAATAAATCTTCTCTTTATGTCAAATAAACCAAAGTATCGTCTCAGTAAACTTTAACCACTACCACCATCATCATCAATATAATAATTAATGAGATTATTATTTTTTAACATTATATATTTAATTTTAATAAATACATCATATATATTTTAATAGTTTTATCATTATAATAAACATATTATTATGAAATCCATCCTAAAAACCAAACGATGATTTGAATGTTTTTTTCCATTTTCTGCCTCTATTTATTTTAATAATTTTTCATATAACATTTATGATATTATAATGAATTTCCCAAATATATATTTAAATTTTATATCATATAATGAATTTCCGAAATATATATTCAAATTATATATCATTTAATTTAAAATTATTATTATTTATTTTAAAGATATATGAATCTAAATTTATTTTAATGATCAATATATAAATTCTCAATCTATTATATATTGAGGAGGAGTAAAGTACAAGTAGTAATTTTGAATATAAACTATTGTAAAATATTAGTATAAGATGTAAATTAATTGTAAATTTGATATTTATATATATAATTCTTAATTTCGAATATAAAGGAATTTAATATGGATGTGAGAGGTATAAAATTTATGGTAATGGACTAAGAAAAATAAATATAATTAATATAGTCATTTACTCTACACCAACAGGCATTCAATTTATGCTTAAGTGTTTGCCTGTAAGATAAGTACTAGTAACTAGTTTCAAATATGAATATACATAATATTTTATTGAAGACAAATTAATTATTTCAAATTGAGGAAAATAATTTTGTGGGTGAAAATTACACTCTTTATTTATAAATATAAATCGTTTAAATTATTAGTATTTTAAAGATATGTTCTTTAAAATTTTATATGAAACTAGATAAAATATTAAAAAAATGGTTAGATATCGTAATATTTTTTTATAAATTTTATATATATATATATATATATATATATATATATATATATATGAGAACTTCACTTAGCAAGTTTGTGAAAATGTAAAGTAAATGTTAATACAAGGTTTCACGTCTAAAGTTTTGGAATATTAAGTCATGGCATTGTACTTAGTTAAGATGCAAAAGATCCACTTGAAGGTTATAGTGGTAGCCTTATGAAACAAACATAAAAATATATATAAGCATATAATATAATATATTAGTCAAATATAAGAGAAAGTAAGTAAGCAATAAGAGAAAGTAAGTAGGCACAAAGAACCAAATTGAACTCTCATTAATCATGAAAATAATATAAATCAATCTTGTTAAATTTAGCAATAATAATATAAACAAATATAATTGTTAAATTTGGCCATATCAATATAAATGAATTTGGGTGAACAAATAAAATAACCAAACTAGTTTTTAAGACAGCTTTGTGGTGAAGTAGTGTCCAAAGCCATTCCCAATGCATTGGTACATATTTCCGTTGCTTTATTTGCAGTCGTTGAACTTATTTGAACATTTTCCAAAGTAATTCCTGTGCATGGTACTGTTTCGCTGCAGGAGAAATTCATAGCCACATTCGTCGATGATGTTCCATGGATGTTTTTGTAAGTGACATCGTGTATTTGTACTGCAGATGGCTACACACAACATCATCAAACACATTATTGCTAATTCCAAAATTCAAAACCAATATTTCCAAAAGCTATTGCGATAACCAATATGTCCAAAAATTATTGTGATGTATCATATTTGTCACTTCTATTCATTTAAAATTCCCGAAAAATATATCACGGACATGATTACTAATTCAAAACTTCAAAACCAATCTCTAAATTTATTTATAATTGGAGCACTTGTAATTAATGATGCTAAAAGGGATTAATTACCTATTTCAAACCAATAGATACTAAAGGGAAAAAATTGTACTTTCACGCTTATTATATGCACATACACCAACAATATTTCAGAATTGGTGACATCTATGGAGACCATACACCCACAAACTTTAAACTGATATTTCAAGGATGACTGGAGAAAAACGCAATATGTAAAGTGGAAAAAGGACTATGATGCCCAATAATTAAGATTTGTGCTGCATGTGAGTTTCACTCGGGAATGTCGTGAAAATATGAAATTGCCCACAAAAGTTAGCTGACTACCTGAATTTTGCATGGAGAAGTCGAATCACAATAATATTGATCAATGATAATTGGATTCTTAACATTATCAACAATTATGTCCTCAAATGTGATATTTCGTGCATAGCCAGAACCCCCCTGTATATTTGGAAAAACGATGAAATTCGTTATAATCAGGGTAGGTAATGTAGATTAATATCAATTACGAACTGTAATGGATTGTTGTCACATAGTGAAAATATGAAGAGTTAATTATAAAATGAATAGAAATAGTTAAAAGAGTCATACACATGCTAAACCAACCTGCCAAGTCTTGATTCTAGCTCCATTGGACGTTTCGCTGAAAGTGATGTTTTGGACAAGAATATCATCAATTTTGGCTGTTGCTCCATTTTCACCCAAGCTTCCAATGCTGCAAAAAAGAAGAAGTAGAATTAGAATTTCATTCTTACTATCTCCTCTAATTTTATTGTATTTTATGTAGGATAAGATAACAAATACTTGTCTCACCTAATGCCATGGCCTGGCCCACAATTTATGTTTTTGACATTAATAGTAGATGAGCCCGATGAAATGGAAATGCAATCATCCCCTGGTATACAATATTCATAATCATAAGTAGCAAAACCTCTTATGTCTATGATGTGTTTGTGAATATAAACTTTAGATAAGTAAAATAAAGGTTTGCACTTACAGCAGCGTTAACATAGGTCTATGCTAGATGGACATATAGTAACATATTATTAAGCTATTGGATATATGATAAATGGGTTTATGTGAATGAAAAATTTTGAAATTAATAGCTTCCAACCTGTCCCAATTATACAGTTGTCGATTTTGGCATTCTGAACTCTTTCTATATGAATACCATCAGTGTTTGGGCTATCTTCAGGAGCCTGTATCTGCAGACCGCTTATTTCGATCTCAGAAGAATCCAAGACTGCAAGATGCATCTGTTGGCTATTTACAAGTTGCAAGTTTCGTATCAAAACATTTGAGCATCGGATAATACGCATTGCCTGTAAGACCAACAAATAATCCAAACCCATTGCATTAGCACAACCGTCTCCAAGGAAAATTTAAAGAAAAAAAAAGAAAAAAGAAAAAGTGTTTATAACATTGTGTCTCTGTAGAAGCAAATAAACAAGGTTATTAGGTTGGAAACAAACCGTTGGAGCCGCATCCAAGCAACCCTCCACACACGAACATTTCTGATGATTAATATAAATTGAACCAGCTGGTTTATACTTATTGTATTGTTTTTTAATGTTAAATGCCAAGAGTGGAGAGAATGAGAGAGACGACTGTGGATGGTGCTAGTCAAGAGGCTCGAGGTGAAGTCTAGGGAACTTGTACGTGGATGTTCAATGGCAGAGAGATGAAGGAATATTAGAGAATGTGACACAATGGCTACAAAAATACTTGGTGAAATAGACTAGTTAAAACGAAACGCTTACATTTTGTTCATGCACTTTGCAAGACTTTGACCACCAATCCTGGCCTTGACCATCAATGACACCACCTCCTTCTATGGTCAACCCCGATATACCAGAAAATTGGAGCCACATACCACGTTCATCACTATTCCATGCAGATTGTTGATTGGGTGCAACTATTGTTCCTGTAATCTGCATGTTTTCTATATCAGCATACCATGTGTCTATAATCATCACACGTAGACAACCCGACATCATACTTCCTTACCTCGACTGTAATATGAGACTTGCAAGGACCATGAAATGTCACTGGCGTAACGAGAAATTTCCTTCCCAACGGTACTTGCAGCACTGCGTCAAAAGGTACCCTGCATGCAGCTTCCCATGCTTCTTGGAATGCCTAAAATAACGAGAAAACAATCATTAAATAACCACAAAAGAAGAAATAATCAAAATATGGAATGAGAATGAGTAGAACAATACTAATAATTTAGTTCGTCATATTTTCTTGTTTGTGGAAAATGAACATTCTCATTAATAAAATTTAGTTAGTTGTCAAAATTTTAATGAGATTACAAAGTATACCTAATCTAATTTTCCAAATTTCATTTATAATGAAAGATATATAAGAAACATGACGGTTAGAAGAAAGAAAAACCTATTCCCACTGCAAAAAAATTACTGCAGTGAGTTGAAGGGGAAGCTATGATCAGTGCATCAAACTTTGCACGAGTATCAAAATAAAATTGAATATATATATTAATTGATTAAAAGGTAATCACCGTCTGATCATCATTTAGACCGCTGGCATGTGCACCGTAGTTCATGACATTGAAGATAGCTAAAGCGCTGGAATCACTTTCGCTCAGCACCTTTCTATGAGTAGCCCAACTTGAATCTACCATTAACAGGGCCAGAATAGCAACAGCTGAAGCGAATGTAGTCTGCAGATAATTTCTTTGTTAAAAGCGTCTTATAATTTTTTAAAAGAGAGAAAGAGAAATCACATTGTTTGCAACCTAAAGTACCACAGTACGATTACCAATGATTTAAAATCCATTGCCAAAGTTTTGAGGTGGAACCTTTGTTGCAGCCTACAGATGATCGAAACTTGTTTCATGGCAGGCAGAAGAGCGGGGATTTTATAGTGCTAAAAGCCATTTAAAACGTGTTCCTATTTCTTTTTCGTTTGCTTCATGGACTCGATTTGGTCCGCTTTATTTTTTTCCGACCGCACCGTGCCCATCAAAATTGACTTAACTGTCATTGGGCATTGTGGAAATATCGTGTTGCTGTAACATATCCAAATTCCAGAGGACAAGGAATAGTTTGATCGTTGTTCAATTTGTGATCGGAGACGTATTTACCTTTGGACCGTGAAATGGAATAATGAAAACCGACTGATATGGTATGCCTAGGGTCGTAGTACTTTCCCCGCATTATGCCGTGCGGAAAAACCAAAAAAAAAAAAGCTTTTCTAGTCAGAAATACTGACCTCTGTGTAATTTTGGAACATTCACATTATGCATTCTCAAAATTTAAGTTCACTTTATGCGTAGTCGTGTCGGTGTGTCGCTGTCCGTCTTCTTCGGATAATTGTCGATTTAACAATAACTGCTCGTGCTTATCCATTTTGTGGTCAATTCACCGCTACGTCAACGCGAGCGTATTTTGATGTATTTTCTGTTTGTTGAGAAACCTTGACAGAGAAATCGAATGTGCGTGCATTTACTGCAAATCGCATGTGTGCCGGAAATATGACGCTGCCTAAAATACAACGTCCATTGGTTTCTTTCTTGGATCAAACATGATAGAGAGTTCCCACGTTTTCCTAAACTAGTTTTTCTTCATCCACATAGAGCAGGACCAAGAGATAATAGAATTTACGACTCTAATTACCTTCTCACTGAAAATACAAACGTCCCATTTTCTTAGAGATTTATTTTGAAAATTTTCATGGCTACAACAGACTACGCTCCAAATCCTTTTGATGCGCTATAAACGTGTCAAACCTAATCAACTCTGAAATGAATGCAATTTTTGCAACTCTCTAAAAACGAGCGCTCAATTTCGCAGTCGACCCGCACTATAAACGTGTAAAGCCTAAATCAACTTTGAATGAATGCAATTTTTGTGTTTTACAACACTTCCTAACCGAGCGCTCAATTTCGCAGTGGACCATATAGAATCTAACCTCCTTTCGAAGTGTTAAACCCATCTTCTAAAATTCCTCCATCCACGCATGCCACGATTTGGATGCCTTACGTCAACTCATACATTTTTCTACACAGTTTGCATTTCCAGCTTTTCTTTTCGTTGCAATTTTGTACAAATGTAGGTGCTTTCTCGAGTTTGCCGAAATTTCTCCGGTGGAAAAAAAGTGATTAAAAAATTGATGTTTCGAAAAAAAAATTAGGTGGGTAGATCTGTTTAATTAGGTGGACATATCTGTTTTGAAAATTTAATCACGTGGGAAGATCTCTTTAATTAATTAGGTGGACCTGTGTGTTTTGAAAATATACTTAGGTTGAGAGATGTGTTTAGATTGAAATAAAATTTCTCCAAATTTAATGGTCAATAATTATTACTGTTTTTATAAGAATTTAATTATCATGCAGTATTTGCTTAAGGATTAAGGCAAGCTTTAATACCATCACGTATAATATTGATTTGATATTGATTTGTGGATACATAGTTATAAGACACTAATAATGTTTTAAAGTAAAGGAAAATAAGGTCTTGATCCTGATCCTGAATCAGGTAAGGTTATTAGAGAGAGGTCCTTGTCTCTAGGTTCATTCGATTGACTAGCCATTGGATTACATTAGAACAAGGTCAAAAATCTATCCCGACTACTAAATTGTGGGTTTAAATCATTCCGTAAACCCGGGCCGTCCTATACTGAGGTTGCAAGTATAAAAAAGCCATCATCCCTTCCAGAGGACTTTATAGCTCTTATGAAGGGCCTTGTACTTCAGGCCCAAGGAGGAGGGGTTTTCCCAAAGCTCAGGTAGTACCCATCCATCACCGAGGTATAGTAATGACTATAGCGTAAACCACTTACTAATCACTCTTCAACTCACACATCCCTACTCTGTAGTAGCGGGTCTTGCTTGTCTTAGGTCAAATATTTTGAGATTAGAGCTTTCTGGTTTGTCGCTCAGCAATATTTTAGAATAATTTTAATAGTGATTATAAATAAAGTGTTAATATTCATTTAAAACGTAATCATTTCCTTGCTGCCCTTTATATTAAATTGATTAATTGAAAAAAATCATGTACATGTGTATCATGTGAACATGACTTATGCTTTTTTGAGCATGTGAATTCAAAATTATTATTCTCCTCAATTTTTTCTTGTGTAGGAGCTCCTTAACTTCCTCTTGTACATTGTAATTTATTTGTTAATTCAAGATCAATATAATTGCAATGGGTAGTAAGGTCAATGAAAATGTTTACAAACTTATTCTAGAACTTATCTAACAAACATATGGAAACACGGTATACAAAAGTGAATTGTACATGCTCATTTAAATTTCAACCAAAAGAACTTACACTTTCAATTAATAAATTTCATTAACCTTTTTATTTCTCTTTATTTGAACGAAGGTGAATCTCAACAACACTATGAAAGAACGATCACCCATGGAATGCTATGAACACGATTGACTTGTATTCTTTTACATATTTTTAATATTTCCATAGTAAACCCACTTGCTATTGTTCACTTTTTCTACCCTAAGATAATATAATATTGTGGCACTTATGTTTATAGAATTAGATATGGTTTAGTTAATAGTTTAACTATTATGTACATTTTTTCATGCACAAATTATTTGGTAAGCTATTAATATTTTTAGTTTAATATTATGATACCGAACTTTGTATCCACTTGTAAAACTAAACTCTATGCATTTTGAATCACATTATTTGTATGAGCCTTTCACAAGTGGGTGTGATAATAAAATGCATGACATATATTGTACTTCATACATTAACATGACTAAAATGATTTGTCCTTCCCTCTCTTCGAGGGATAGAATTTGATAGACATTTTCCTAGTATTTGATGTTTAGAAATTTTTAATGTTCGTTTCTCTTGAATTATTTGAAACTATGAAAAATGTATTTTTGACGATTTAGCTTTTTCTGAAAACGTTATCAACACCTTATTTTGGAAAGCCAAGGAATTGGAAATATATATAGTTGCAGAGAAACTAGGGCAGGTTACAAGCGTTAGAAAAGTGATTAGACATGTTATAGTGCTCAACCATCTTACGAGTCATCCAAATTTCTTTTCTGCAATTTCTAACCATGCTCAGAACAAAGTGCAAAGACGAAAGGAAATGGTGAGGGAAACAACTCGCTACGTGATGGAAACTAGGCTAGAAATGAACCAATCTTTTCTAAATACGAAAGGGAGAGAAAAGGCATCAAAGCCACATGAAGAATTTTTTGAAAACAAATAGAAAAACATTTATATTTCAAAGACCAAGTTTCATTTCGAAGATCATAATATATTAAGATACTCTGATCAAAATTATGTAATATACTCTGATTTTTTCATAATATTGAATTTATGTATACACTCACAATCATATTTTAAACCATAAAAAAGTGAAAATATCATTCCAAATGTAATTTATAACTTAAAAACTAAAGTTATATAATTGGATAGCCCATGATGTTTCATATTCACACTCCAATTTCCCAGTCATTAATGCTCGCCCTAATTGATGTTTACGTTATTTTAATTATAATATTGCAATGACATTTATGTCTGGATAGAGTCCCTATTCACAACATTTTCTCCTCAAAACAAACTAAACATCTTCAAATTGTTTAGTAAAAATATTTTTTTCTTCCTCGAAAGAAAAGATATTATCAAATATACGAGGATGCTCTTTTCTTCCAGTAATAAAATGGAGGTCGAATAAAAGAACCATATGTGAATCAAAGTACAGATGGGTCATCACAAAATTGCAAAGCGTTATGAATTAATGAAATTCGGTGATTCTCTCCCTTTGGTAAAAAAAAAAAAATCGACATATTGCAGGAAGACTGCCATTCTACTAAAGGATCTCACCTGCAAGTGATGGAAAAAATTTAAGACTCTTTATAATAACTGAGAATTCATTGGAGGAATTATATTCGGTGAGAAATAGCAAACAGAGTCCTTAGACTAATAAGCGAAATAGGAGAAAACTGAAAGCAAGTTGTAAAGAATTACCTACGGGCATTTAAGCCTTGATAATTTTGTTGTGTGCCAACCTACTCGAGGATACCCATTGATAGTAAAAGGAGGTTAAAC
Organism: Pinus albicaulis; assembly: GCA_034641835.2. Taxonomy (NCBI): domain Eukaryota; kingdom Viridiplantae; phylum Streptophyta; class Pinopsida; order Pinales; family Pinaceae; genus Pinus; species Pinus albicaulis. Next base: position 1,688,976,220 of record CM076578.1, read on the forward strand.
CCTTCCAAAATTCAAACTTATCAAAACAGATATATATGCACTGACATTATAATGCAGACTTGTTCATTTTCTCAGGGGTCATGATTTACCTGCTGGAGAGCTGAAGGGCTGTAAAGGCAATCCTTCCCAGTGAGCTAAGGTAGGGGCAATAAAAACTCACCATCCAACCTGAGGAGACATGCTGAAATTCCGAGCTGCGAGTAAGAGCAGAGGAAGCTCGAAAAACGCCTCAATATTTCCAGTGCTACTCTATTCAACTATTTTATGTGTCGCCCTCATTCAGAAGTGTAACCATCAGATAATACGATATGTGGAAACCCTCAACCTTGGCGGAGATATACCAGAGCCACGCAGAGCGGAAGCAAGAAAGAATGAGGTTATACGTAAGGGGGGAGGGTTTTGGCAAAGACCTGTTCTAGCCAGGCATACCTACTGCCTTAATTTCCAAGTACGGTTACAGCAGAGAAGAAGACTAGTAGACTTAGGATTCTGGACCTAATCCTAACCGGACCTACGATTTTGGCGCCACTTAAACACTCTAGTAATGTGACAGCTAGTGTGGAGTACACTCATTAAGCCAGGAGTTAATGAGATTCGTAAACTGTGTAAAATCAAAACAAAATGATGGGCATGATGTAAACATATAATATATGTGTCAAGTTAGGATAACATATCATATGAAACGATAAGTAAATACCATGACAAAGGTTAAGGTGTATAGGCATTAATTTTTAACGATATAATAATAAAGTTAGAATCTTGTTTTAAACCATGGGAAATGGAATTATATGGAGTTGTAATATGATTAATTGATATGTAGTATGGTTAGTATTTTTATCGATAGGTTCAAAGTATTTTTTGTTTTTGTTTTGTTTGTATGTATGTCACATTCATTATTACATTTATAACAGTGACAAAAAGAACTATAATTGGGGCTGGTTGAAAATGGAACGGATGGTGAGAATTCTTGGGTAATATTTGCAATAGCCTAGATCCATCTTAACCTAAGGATGGTAAAGGTTGATAAACATCAAAACACTTCTTTAGGGATATATCTTACATCAGAAATATATATATATATATATATATATATATATATATTTATATATTTATTTATTTTAAATTTTCATGATTAATTATAAAATCAAATAATACACATAAATGTCATGAGACTTTTAATCATGCACATTCATCTCCACTTTATTATAGAGATTGTTAATCTATAAATAAACTTTGTTACAATATCATGGCTTACCCATAGCACATGCTCAAAAAATCATAACTCATATTCACATGATACTTGCTTATGATATTTTTTAATTAATCAATTTAATTTAAAAGGCAAAAACAAAAAATACATTTTAAAAATATCTTAACTTTTCATTAATATTTCCTATCAAAAATATTTTACAATATTTCATAAAAATTAAATGATAATTAACAATTAAACAAAATACTTGAAAATCTACATCAATATAAACACGTATATGCACCTTATTATATTTTCAAAACACATATGTCCACCTAATTATATTTTCAAAACACATCTATCCACCTAATTATATTTTAAAAACTGCTTTATATCTCTTGCTCCTGCTCTTCGTGGATGAAGAATTATATTTTCAAAAACTACTTTATATCTCTTGGTCCTGCTCTACGCGGATGAAGAAAAACCTAAAATACCAAGGGACGACCAAACTGATTTCCTGATTGCAAAAACGCATAAAATGGAGGCTTTTGGTATTTTGGACATATTTTTAAAATTTTGATTCAAGTTCATGTAAAATTTCGTGGGAATGAAGAGGAATTTATTTTAAAATAAGGAAATTTGCAAATACCAAGTAACAGTAAAAACGAATACGGATGGTAGTTGGTTGGTACAATTCAAAAATGTGCAAGATTGTTGGTTTGTCAGTTACGCAGATTTGTACGATTCAAAATTGAATATGCATAGTCGTTGGTTGGTACAATTCAGCAATATACACGGTTCGCTGTGATGCAAGGTGATTGGTTCGTGCAATTCAGAAAAATGCACGATTCAACTTCACGGTCGTTGTTTTGTAAGTTTGGCAGATTTGTTAACGTGCTTTTTAATATTTTTTAAAGAACTTTTGTTGGGTTGACTTGAAATCTTATGAAAAACTGGAAAATTTATTTTAGTTATGATTTTTTGGATTTTTCTTGTTGGGGTTTACTTGAAATCTAATGAGAATTTGGAAAATTTTAGTGATATATTTTTTAGAGTTTTTATTGAAATTCTTTGAGGTTGATTATATTAATAGAGAAGATACTAGCATTGAATTTATTTTAATGTATGAAAATTTTAATATATATAAATAATTTAATTTAATTATTATTAATTTTAATGTAATTTTCTGAAATTAATGTTTAGATTTCAGTATTTAGATTTTTGTTATTATTTTTGTGTTTAGAATGTGTTTTTTAATTTATTTAATAAATATTAATATTTTATTAATGTTTTGAACCAATATATGTGTTTTATTATTGACATTTAAAAAATATATATACTTATATAAAAAAAAGTTTGATATAAATATATATGTGAAATAATAATAAGAAGACCAAAAAGAAAAAGAAAAATAAACAATTTTTTTTTCAAATCCTAAAAATAATAATAATATTTTTTATTAACTAATACTAAAATAGTAAATTAAAATACGAAAAAGTTTTAAGAAACACTTATTTTATATTTATAATATTTTGATTTTGAAACCTCATAAATATTATTAATATCAGTAATAAAGAATATTATTAATATTAATAATAAATAATAATAATAATAATAATAATAATAATAATAATAATAATAATAATGAAAAATTTATTATTTTTAATACTTTATAAAGTTAAATGGTTTAAGCAATATTTATTAAAACCATTTTATTTTGGGTTATACATTTTGTCCATATGTTATAAAACCAATCTTACTATTATAAAAGCAATATGTAAATATAATATATTTATTGTTTTAAATAATAGTAACAATAATAATCTATTTATTTAAAATATCTTAATTAAAAAAAAAATGTATATATATATATATTTTTTTTATTTTGAATTAAAAAACAAATCACTAACCTAAAAATTACAAGATCAAATTAATTAGAATAATAAACTAATAAATATAATGTATGTCTTGTCACACCTCCGGTTTAGGAAATTTTTTTTTTTTTTTTTTCTATGCCTCTTTGAGGATATTTTTATATCTACTCTCCTTATATATATTTTTTCATACCATATATACTTTCACTATGCAACTCTTTTACATAGACTTCTATATATTTTTACATGACATAAATATGTTCTTTATTCAACGTCTTTCATAATTGCCACATTTGACATACCCATATAGTGGTCTAGACATCTTTTGTTACGAGATCGTAACCACATATATAATACACTTATAATTATATATATATATCTTATAAGCGATTGCACACATAATTTTATGCCTTATGTACTTATGTACCTATCCATCCTAAGAGATATTTGGACACATATTTAAAGTACCCATGTAAATATCCATCTTTAAAAGATATTTACTACATAGATAAATTCCTCTTACAAGTGATTATGGACTATGGGTGAATTTGATAGGTCGATCACTTTGAATGTAACATTATTGATGTCACACCATATATATGAAATTATAGAATACTACCCTCGGTATCATTATTTCGTATAACTGTCGCCTATCTATCAATCCAGATACGTATTTTGTATGAACTTTCTTTTTAGATCGATTATTATATCAACATATATCCTCGTTGTATATTCATAAGAAGAATTCGTAGGCCCGCCCCCCTTTTGCCTTAGATCACGCTGGTGTATGATGTTTACCTATACATATCAACCCTAATGTGCATCCACAGATTTTTATGGAAAATGTAAAACCGCGCATGGAGGTACATTCATTTGAATATTATGCACATGTTAACTTGTCGCGTGCTTACCTCCTGGTGACTTTCCTAACCCTCCACGTGGCCAAGGCAGTTCCACTCATTGTAAACTTGCAGTTGAATTAGATCCACGTCGCCTTTGCACATATGAATGTAGATATATATAGTTTTTTTTTTTTTTTTTCATATAATTACAATACGTGGCTTAACCCGTAATTTGCAGTTAACCTGGTTTAATCCAACCTGAGCCGCGGTATTCGTAACTCAGCTACGGTTCCGGATCCTGCACTCGTACTGGATCTGTTCCTCATTTCACCAAGTGTAAGCCGTCTAGACGCCGCAGAAATCGATGTATTGTACTCAGCAGATTTTTTCTCTTGTGCGAGAGAAGAATAGATAAGTAAATGCGGTGGTGCCTTTCTTCTTCGAAGAAAGCGGTGTCTTGGGATTTCCTGCAAGAATCGATCCAGGGATCCTCTGTACCTTCGCGCCGACTACATCAGGTCATTTTGAACTTACTGATTACACCTGGGCGCTTTGATGGAAGAGACAGGTACATAGCATCCGGCTTCGGGATTTTTCTTTATGATGCCGGACGAGCGAGGTTGAGGGTTTGTGAATTAGGTTAATGTGAAATACTGTGGCCGCTCCATCTGTTCATATATTACACTATGCCTTCCTGCGCAGGGTTTATTTCTCTTTTGTTATCTCATGGCTGTTTGTTTCCGATGAAGGTGTACAGCGTCTCAGTCTGTCACCGGAGGCAGGATTATGAGTCCTGTGCACTAGCCCATTTTAAAGTCTCGCTCTATGTTATTCTTTTTCTACTTTGTGCCTCTACTCGGCTGCAACCCTAGCCATGTAGCCTGTGAGTATGCAGGTTAACCAGTTATCGTTTCTGTAGACAGTAGGGTTAATGCCTGCCCGGATCTTTGCAGGCTACTTTGTTGGACGAGTGTAGAATCTGTGGTTTGCCATACCCAGGTTCCACCGTCGCTACCAACCTCATCCATTATTTTCTTCTGGTTTTCGTATTGTATGTATCCGTTTTGCAAATATGAGGATGTATATTTCTATTCGAATAGTTCGCTGTTGAATCGGTTCATAATACGCCTCAGACTGGGGATGAGTTCATGGAACGTCTCCTTGATGGCGTATCGATGGCTAATTCAGGCGCAGACTCTATGATGTCAACATCTCGGTGGATGGTGTTCATTAGAAGGGCTGTGAGGAAAGGCGCCGATTTCTCTTGGTATCGGTTGTCCACCTCGTTCGGCTGGAACCAATTGATGTTTCCCCGGTTGGAATGAATGAGAAGAGTGCATCTCCCGCGCGTATATTCAGTTACGCTGCCGGGTAGGGTTTATTATTCCACTCTGGATCTATACCAAGAGTGCTCCTAAAAGACGTCTGGCTTTTCTCACTCGCCCTCTTCAGAATCGTCGGCCATGAGTTTGGTTCCGAAGCTTTTATTTTCAGTCGGCTCATCACTGAAATGCGATGGATAGGCGCAGTGGACTCCTTGACCTGGGATGAGAGTGCGTTTACGTTGTTTAATTGTGGATGTATGACGGTATAACCGATACTTTCTTAACAATAATTCTGTGTACCGTATATGAAGTCTTGTATACTGTTTTTTTTCTGATCTTTAAAAAACCCTAGTATTAACAGTAGTATTCAATTTATCTCTCGGAGCCGGTAATACCTCTTAAGTTTCTTTCTTATTTCTTGCTTTACGCCCGTATGGAACTATATAGCCGATGGTACCAACCTATCGTTTTCTATGGTTATTCATTTCATTTATTTACAGCTGCACGTTCGTCAATTTAAATTGGAGGACTATCGCTCTGCTATCCCAGTCAACATTCTACCTACCGTAAATTTCGTTGTGTATCCTTACGGTTTATGTGTTGAGGCGGTTTCGTCTAATTATTCAGCCCCGGCCCCTCAGGTTACACGGTCGCTTTATTTATGTATAATATGTTCATATCAAAATTGGGTTCACCGAATACTTCAGGTTGTTCACTACTAATAAGGGACCACGACTTATTTTGTTTTTAAAATTTGATATATGGGTTTTAAAAGGTGCTTACTTATGAATTTACGAAGGTAATAGCAAGTCTTTGCATATGCTACTCGATTTCAAGGTTCCATATATATATATAGATGTTAACTCTATACTTGTATAAATGTGGTAATAATCTTAGAAAATAACCTTTTGAATTGATAGAGTAGGGGTATAATTGGAGTATTTGTACTCATAGGTAGTATAAGGGTTTTGTAAATTCGAATACTCTTTCTCTAACCCCAAAATCTTCCTATGATATATTTTAATGTGTTTATTTTCTTCCCTCTAAATGTTGGTTCATGTATTATCAGGATTAGAGGTAATATTTTTCCAGCATGTTAATTTAAGCATCAAGATAGAATTATAGGTGAAGTTCTTCAATTCTTCATATCATCAACTTCGATAGGATATAGTTACTCGTTTGTTAGTACTATTATAATGGTTAGAATATGCACACATGAAATTTATAAAAGCTACAGATGTAGAATGTTCATATCACCATTCTATTTTTTTCTGTCTTGCTTGATGACTGTGCTACTACATACATTACATTTTCAGTATTACTATAATGTTTCTTTTCAATACACATAATCACATCATATGAGTTTAGGGTCTATGGGAGTTATAACAATTTTAATCATCTATAGAGGCCAAGTAACTTCAGATCTAGACCAACTTGGTTTTAGAGATTCTGGAGTTTCTACTCTATAGGTTTCTGGTCTACATCAAACAGATTCTGGAAGGTGCATCCTTAAGGACAGATCTGCTAAATGTAGCACCAAAATTTTGCAATTGTCATAAATAAAAATTGATATGTAGCCAATTCATACTATAATAAACCATAGCAATAAAAATTTCAGAACATACCACACAATCTGCAAATTGACCAACCTCCCAACCTTAGAGTCCTATTTGTCTCCCAGGACTCACCCCCGAGCAGAGATCATCTCCTAGAACAGATCAACCTCTGATCAGCCTAGGAGCAGCTTATTTAAGCTCAAAACTCCCCAAAGCATGTTTCTAATTCTGCGTCCAGAATAGCAGGATGCTTTCTTTCCTGTTTAGCCTAGGCTTCCCATCTTTGGGATTCTTTAAAGCTGTTTTAAGCTTTTTCCTCAGCTTTTCCAGCTTTTTCCCACCTCTTCCCAACTACTCCTCTTGATTGGGGTAATTTAGATTCTCCTCAAATCTAAATAAATTTCTTTCAAGGAGTTTTAGAAATATTTTTGGGGATTTGTTGCCTTATCCATCCTCATGGATTTGGCAAGTGATCTCAATTCTCTTTTTGGTCAAAATGCACAATCATTTTATTTATTTCCTCAAATAAAATATGCCAATACATTCACACCATAGTCATCCCTTGGGTCCACCCCCTTAGGATTAGAGTTCAAATGTCTAACTTTTTAAAAACAGCAACACACAAATTGGGGGTGTTACATATTCCCCCTCTAAAATATAAACACCGTCCTCGATGTTTTTATTCAACTACTAGAGTTCATTTAAACAAAAATGGATATCTCTCCATCATTTCAGCTTCCCTTTCCCAGGTGGCTTCTTCAGCAGTAAAGTGCTTCCACTGCACCTTTACTCTGACCACTGTTCTGTTTCTTAATTCAATTTCTTCCCGCTCCAATATTTGAAGCGGTTCTGGCAGAAACTCCCCTTCTGCTTCCACCTGTACCACATTCCAATCAACTATGTGAGAAGCATCATGCACATATCTTTTTAATAATGAAACATGAAATACATTATGTACTTTAACATGAGGTGGTAAGGCCAGCTTGTAAGCTACTGGTCCCACCCTTTCTAACACCTCAAAAGGCCCACAAAACCTAGGTGCAAGTTTTGCACAACTCCCTGCATAAAGTGTGCTCTTTTTGGGTTTGATGTGCAAATACACATGATCCCCCACTTTGAATTCTCGGTGCACCCTTTTCTTATCAGCATAGCTCTTCTGTCGGTCTTGAGCTGTCTTTATGGTTCTCTGTATCTGTTTGACAATTCTTTCCATTTCATGTAGTGCATCTGGTCCCAACACCATTTTATCCTCTGGTTGACTCCAGCTCAAGGGAGTACGACACTTCCTCCCATAAAGTGCCTCAAAGGGACTCATCTTAATAGAGGATTGATAACTATTATTGTAAGCGAACTCAGCTAGATGTAGATACTCTTCCCACTTTGATGGTCTATCCATCACATACATTCGCAACATATCCTCTAATATTTGATTTGTTCTTTCTGTCTGCCCATCTGTCTGAGGGTGATAGGCAGTACTAAAATTCAGCTTAGTACCCATTCCTGCAAACAATCCTTTCCAAAATGCTGCTGTAAACTTAGCATCTCGATCTGAGACAATCACCTTGGGAACTCCATGAAGCCTTACTACTTCTTTTAGGAAAACATTTGCTACCTGAGCTGTTCCAAAGGTAGATTTTACTGGTATAAAGTGAGCAGCCTTGGTTAAAGTGTCTACTACCACCATTACTGAATCATGCTGATATTTAGTCTTGGGTAGTCCTGTTATAAAATCCATGGATACTGTGTCCCATTTCCATTCTGCAATTGGCAGAGGATTTAACAGCCCTGCTGGGTGTTGATGCTCAACCTTGACCAGTTGACACTCCATACATTTACTCAGATATTCTGCCACATCTCTCTTCATTCCCGGCCAGAACAGCTTCTTTTTCAAGGATGTTACCATCTTCTGGTACCCTGGGTGTCCTGCATAAGGCTGTTTGTGATATTCATCTAGTATTTCTCTTTTCAATGACTCTATATTTGGAATATACAACTTGTTTTTGTAATAGAGCAGCGCTTGTGGATTTTTAGTATAATCGGTTTTATCCCTTTTCTGAAATTTCACCAAGAGGGCTTCATAGTCGGGATCTTGTTTTGCTGCTTCTCCCACCAATTCTTCCATATTCATCTGGGCACTACTCCCAATGCTATTTAAATGTTGACAAGCATTTCTACTTAAAGCATCAGCAACTTTATTCTCTTTCCCTTTGATATGTTTTATATCCATATCAAATTCACTTAGAAAAGACAACCATCTGGCTTGTCTTACATTCAGATCAGCTTGGGAGAAAAAATATTTGAGACTGATATGATCAGTCATCAATGTGAACTTCTTCCCCAGCAGATAGTGCCTCCACATTTTTAAAGCATGAATAACAGCTGCAAATTCCAAATCATATGCACTATAATTCTGTTCATGAGTTTTCAATTTCCTAGATTCATAGGCAATAACTGAATTTTCTTGCAATAGGACCCCTCCTAGCCCCTCTCTGCAAGCATCTGTACATACCACAAATTCCTTATCAGGATCAGCAATTCTTAATATAGGTGCTGAAATCAGTCTTTGTTTCAACTGCTCGAAACTGTTTTGGCATTTTTCAGTCCACACAAACTTAACACCCTTCCTCTGTAATGAAGTTATGGGATTTGCTATAGCAGAAAATCTCTCCACAAATCTGGGATAATAACCTGCAATTCCCATAAATGATCTTACTGCTGTAACATCAGTGGGGACTGGCCATTCCTTAATGGCTTTTATCTTTTCAGGGTCAACTGCCAATCCTTTTTCAGAGATGATATGCCCCAAATATTGGATTTTATCTTTATAAAATTCACATTTACTGAATTTGGCATATAGCTGATTTTCTTTCAAAGTTTGCAACACTATTCTTAGATGTTCCTTGTGTTCCTCTTCGTTTTGAGAATAAACTAAAATATCATCTATGAACACAAGAACAAATTTATCCAAATACTTATTCAACACACTGTTCATCAGACACATAAAGGTGGCAGGGGCATTCGTCAAACCAAAAGGTAGGAATACAAATTCGTAATGCCCATACCTGGTTCTAAATGCTGTTTTGCTGATGTCTTCTTCTTTTATTCTGAGCTGGTGATACCCAGTTCTGAGGTCTATTTTAGAGAAGACTGAAGCTCCTCTCACTTGATCAAAAAGATCATCAATTCTAGGAAGTGGATATCTATTCTTAATGGTCAACTTGTTCAGTTGACGATAGTCAATACACATCCTAAAAGTCCCATCCTTCTTTTTAACAAATAACACAGGTGCTCCCCATGGAGACACACTAGGTCTAATATAACCCTTATCCAACAATTCTTGCAGCTGCATCTTCAGCTCTATTAGCTCTGGCGGACTCATTCGGTAAGGGGCTCGGGAAACAGGTGTAGCTCCCGACACCAAATCTATAGAAAAATCAATCTCTCTTTTGGGGGGAAGATGAGGAATTTCCTTGGGAAAAACCTCCTTAAACTCTCTGATGACTGGTATATCATCCAGTAACTCCTCCTCAGTTTGTTGTTCTATCTCTTCTACATGCACTGCATAGACTTGGTATCCTTTTCTAGCTGTTCTTTTTAATTGTAAAGCTGATATTTGTCTGACTACAATGGGCTTTGGTTTCCCTTTTAGTGTAAAAGGTTTCCCTTCCTCATCTACACAATGCAAGGTTTTATTCCAGCAGTTCATCAGGGCTTTCTTCTTTTCTAGCCAATCCATTCCTATCAGCAGATCATAGGATCCCAATGGCAATATATTTAGATTTACTTCTGTGGGGAATCCATCTAATTCTATTGATGTTTTGGGCAACTTATGTGTAACCTTTCTCTTAGTTCCAGTGGCCAGCTGTACCAACCAGGACTGCTGAAAATTTTCAGGTTTAAATTTACATTTTTCTACAATTCCAGGACTAACGTAACTTAAAGAAGCACCTGGATCAATCAAAACAGTAACAGGTAAGTCAGAAATCTTACCCTCCATTTCCACCATGGTTGCTTGATGTTCTGCCTGTCGATTTTCCAGGGCTGCACTGATGGTTGGTATGTTTCTGGCTATGTCATTGACGGTTGTTGCCTCTCGCTCTCTGCTGATCATGTGTATATTTCGATGGGGGCAGTCCCTCATCATATGGGGTTCTCCACAGCCCCAACATTTCAGAGGTTCCTTCATTCTGACTGTCCCTTCCTTTTTATTGTTCCCTTCTACTGGTTTTGCAACCACTTGGGACTGAGCAGTTTGACTTTCTTTTGGTTTGCTGAACTTTTTCCTTTGATGATCTCTACCAAAATTCCTTAAATATGTTGGTTTTGGTCTCTTTCCTTTGAACTCAACCTTGTTCGTCCAGCTCTTCCCTTGTTCAGCTTTACCTTTAAACTGCTGATAGCATAGTCTTGCTTTTCTAACAGCTTCATCCATGGTCTTTGGATTGTCAAACTCTATTTTCTCCTTGTACCCAGTAGGCAAACAATTTAAAAATCTTTGTACTTTTTCCTTTTCTTCCCTAATGTAAGGAACGTACCTCAGTAGATTAGTAAACTTAGTGACAAACTCATCAATAGTGAGCTGCCCTAGCCTCAGTTCATGGAATTCTTTTGCTTTATCATCATAATAACGTTCATTCAAATAACGACTCTTGAACTTTGTCTGAAAATCTTCCCAAGTAACTGTTTTTTCATCAATAGCATGCACCATTTTAGTCTCTTCCCACCAGAGTGTAGCTTTGCCTTGCAGCTGATACACAGCTAGTCTAGCCTTCAGATTACTCTCATATTCATATACTTGGAAATACTTGATCATGTTCAGCAACCATGCCTCAGCATCCTCTTCCTTCTCTCCATCATAGGAAGGCGGTTTGATCTTTCTAAATTCTCCCTGCAACTCTCTTTTATGTTTATGTTGCTGTCTAGCAGCCTCATCTTCATCAGATTCATCCATCTTCCTCTTTCCGGAACCTTCACCCTCCTGGCTGTTCCGGGAAGTTAGTTCTCTGATGAGCTATTCCTGCTCCTTGCTGGCTGATGACAACAAGTCATTCTGGCTTCTCAGTTCAGCCAACTCTCGTTGCATCCGGTGCAACATAGCCAGTACCGGGGCATTGGGATCTGGAGTAGCAAATTCATTTTGCAGATCCACATAAAATCCTTCACCTTCATCCATTTCAACTGTATACACTTACAACACAGATTAGCAACGTTGATAAACTTCAGAAAACAAAATAAATGCAATAAGCAGTGAGCACAATTTTGACAGCCCAATTTTTGTAACTAGGGCTCCGATACCATTT
>CM076578.1:1688988405-1689188902 GCA_034641835.2 Pinus albicaulis
GGCAATGGAGGCAGCAAAGACAGAGACAGACAAAGAAGGCAGCAGATGCAAAGATAGGCAAAGAATAGCAGTAGGTAATATGTACAGCGAAGGCAAAGGCAGAGGCCGAGCAGCAGAAGCAGCTAAGGCAGAGGCGAAGGTAGCGAATATAGAGGAAGAACCGTTATCAGAAGAAGAGTCGTTATCACAACAGGTTATCAGAGGCAGAGGCAGAGGCAGTGCCGTTATCACAAGCAGAGGCAAAGCAGAAAATTCCGACAATCGCTACCCCAGCTGGAGAATACATAAACCCAATTTCGGGAATCGCTTACCCCAAGCGGCAAGTATATATATATATACAAACTTTATTCCGAGAATCATTACCCCAGGCGGAAGGATACATAAACAATATTCTGGGAATCGTAACCCAAGCGGCAAGTATATATATACAAACAAATTCCGAGAATCGCTACCTCCGCTGGAAGATTCACTAAAGATCGAAGCGGAAGCAAGCTTATATATATGCGCAGTGAGATACATATGATGCGCCACATATATATGTAAAGGTCCATAGCATATACTTTTATATGTAGCGCAAGATCTAAATAACCAAAGATTCTATCAAAAAGAAAAGGCTTATAAGGTGGGACCCTTTCCAATCGCATCGAAGAAAGGATTGGCAGCGGAACATATCGACAAGAGTTCCGATTGAGTTCCAAACCCGATGGGTGTATGGATTATGATTCAAACGTATTTGAAGTCCGACATAATCACATCGGATCAGTCTAATCGCATCGGAGATTATAAGGGCAGCAGAACATATAAACAGAAAATTGCGATTGCGATTGAGGCCCGAACCCGATGGGCTTATAAACTATGATTAACAAATGTTTGAGTTCCAGTTCCAATCGCATCGGCAAAATGCAGTGAACAGTGGTCAATCGCATCGGACAAAAGCAGAAAATCGGAGCATGACAATAAAGGATTGCGATTGCGATTAAGTTCCGGACTCCGTGGTCTATAAATTATGATTTTATTGGTTTGAGTTCCAAGCCTAATCGTATCGGCAAAATGCAGTGAACAGTGGTCAATCGCATCGGACAAAAGCAGAACATCGGAGCATGACAATAAAGGATTGCGATTGCGATTGAGTTCCGGACCCGATGGGTCTATAAATTATGATTTTATTCGTTTGAGTTCCAGTTCCAATCGCATCGGCAAAATGTAGTGAACAGTGGTCAATCGCATCGGACAAAAGCAGAACATCGGAGCATGACAATAAAGGATTGCGATTGTGATTGAGTTCCGGACCCAATGGGTCTATAAATTATGATTTTATTGGTTTGAGTTCCAGTTCTAATCGCATCGGCACATTTAAGTGAATAGGGACTGATCGCATCGGAAAAAGGGCATCGGAACATGCAAATGGAATTTGCGATTGCGATTAATCGCAATCGGAAGTATTTGTAAAGCGATTCATCGCATCGCATCAAGTCAATCGCATCAAAATAAAAGCAGGGCAGCGGGACTTGCAACTAAAAGTTGCGATTGCGATCAATCGCAATCGGAAGAAGTCGAGGAGTAGCATATCGCATCGGATAAAGTGGTAGGTGGGCCCGAAAGGGGTTTTTTTATGTTGAAACAAGTTTTATCATTTACGCCGAGAGTTGATTAAAAGGCAGTATGTATAATTATGCTGAAGAATGAAAGTGGGTTATATATATATAAAAGGCATTGTTATATATAAAACGATGTTGCGATTGTTAATAAAGCGATTGTTGCGATTGTATTGAAATGTGCCGCGTAGTCTGTGGACCCAAGGGCCTCGGCTTAAGGTGGAGGGCGATTGTTAATATAATATGATTGCGATGTGTGGAATTGCATCGGGCCATAAAACAAAGGTCGTGGTGTATGTATGTTTCGCTTGCGGAACTCACCACATCAACAAGACACTTGCTGTGTAAAGGGTTGGAATTTGCCCAGATTTAATTTCAGCAGTTACATAAATACAGGAGTTACGCAATAGCCATAAACAGAAAGGCATACAGAGGAAAGAAAGGGACAAACACAGTCAGAGAAAAGACAAATGCGCAGCTAGCCAAGAGGCTGAATGAGTGAGCTAGAATTTTCATTGTAATTGAATGTAAATGTTTTTTAATTGATTTATATTGTTGTGATGCATTGGCAAGTCTCCGGAAGAGAACAAATATCCCACTATAATGTTAAATTGATACCTATAGTTATATTTATTGAATAAGAAGATAAAAGGAATGAGAAGACAGAAGCCAAAGAGTCATGACTGTTCACTCCAAATTATTTGTGAAATACAAACAGTCATGTGAGGAACTCTATAAATAATAACAACTGGATATACATAAGAGAGAGAGAGAGAGCAAATATAAAGAATGCAGAGTATAGAAGAGTAAGGCAGAAAAGATTAAGAAAACAAGAGCAGAAAGAGATGCTACAGAACAGCGCTGATATCTGAGGTAAATCAGCAAAACATTCAGTTTGATAAATTGAGGAAGTTGGAGCTTCCCTATCAAGTTGCATCTTGATAGCCGTCAGTTGTAGCTGACTGAGGTTGGAGCCCCCTGTAGGTTGGTGCCTGCAGAAAATTGAAGGGAGTTGGTGCTTCCTTGCAAGTTGTAGCTTGCAGAATTGAGGTTGGAACCTCCTGTAGGTTGGTGCCTGCAGAAAAACAGTGGTGAGAGGGAGTTGGAGCTTGCCTTTGCATCACAACAATAATAAGATGTGGTTTTCTCCCTTTATGGGTTTCCACTTATATCTAGTGTCTTTGTGCATGATGTTTATGTGTTGATATGATTTATATCATCTGCTTAATACATGCTGCTCTCATATTAAGTCTACTGTTATATTATATTAATACTTGCTGCTCACATTCTAAGATTTCTCATATATTAAGTTGGACATAAATGAAGGTGTAAATAAGGTTTAATGAAAAGTTTAAAAGACGATGAATGTGTTAAATTGATTCACCCCCCCCTCTCAGTTTAACTAAGGGTTCAACAATTGGTATCAGAGCGGGTTCCTTTGTACCAATTTAACAACTGAAAGGAGATTCTAGGTTCTCAGGATGGATAGTAAAGAAGGATGCTCAATCAATAAAGCCCCTTTCTTTACGGGTGCAAACTATGCCTTCTGGAAAATCAAAATGAGGACGTACATAATGTCTCAAGGAATAGAAATTTGGGATGTTGTGGAATTAGGATATGCCCCGAAGGAAACTGCCTCAGAGAAAGAAGCCAAACAAGACTTTGTAGCTAACGCAAAAGCCATGAATGCCATATTAAATGGATTGTGTGAAGCAGAGTTTATCAAAGTAATGCACAAAAACACTGCCAAAGAAATGTGGAATACTCTGGAGAATATCCATGAGGGAGATAAGAAGGTAAAGACTACTAAACTTCAAGTCTATAGAGCCCAGTTTGAGAACTTAACAATGAATGATGATGAAGATATAGCTAACTTATTTCTAAGGGTTGCAGAAATAGTAAATAACATGAAGGCTCTAGGAGAAAACATAAAAGAAGTTGTAATTGTACAAAAGATTCTAAGATCTCTTCCACCCAGGTTTAATGCCAAGGTGTCTGCTATAGAAGAAACAGCTAATTGGGAGACCGTGACCATGAACCAGCTACTTGGAAATCTAACAGCATATGAAATAAGGCTCCCACAGAAGAAGCCAAGTTTGAGGGAGGCTGCCTTTAAAACATAAAAGAAGAAAGAAGAAGAGGAAGACATATGCTCTTGTTCGGATGAAGAAGAAGCAAAATTTGTCAAGAAACTGGATAGAGGTTCAGGTAAATACAAAGGTAAACTCCCTTTCAAATGCTTTAACTGTGGAAGAGTTGGACACTATGTTGCTAAGTGTCCTCACAAAAAAGTAAGGAATCAGGTTCAAGAGTCACAAAAAAATACATCAAAGAACTGGCAGAAAGGAAAGAAGTTCAGCAGAAAATCCTTCTATGCTCAACAAGACAGCAGTACATCTGAAGACCCAGATGAACTCTCAAGTGAAGATGGAACCTCTGAATTTTTATTGATGGCTATAGAAGAACTTGAAGGTCTCCTGCTAGAAGATGAAGAAGAAGAAGGCGAAGTCGACCTTGAGGGGGAGCTAAGAAGTGCTCTAGAAGAGATTGATAGACTCAAGCCGAAATGCAGAAAACAAAAGGACATTCTCCTCAAGTTTGTACGAGAAGAACAGAATTCAGAAGTCCTCATGCAGCTGAAGGTAGAACTTGAAGAAGCCAAGAAGATAGAAGACATGTTACTTCAGCAAATCAAGGATAAAACCCGAGAACAAGAGAAGCTGGAAGAAGAAGTAGTATGTCTCAGGAAGAAACTAGAAAATTCTCAAAGGAAAGTGGTTATAAGCTCTTCTCAAACAACAAGCTCTAGTAAGTTGAATGAAATTCTGGTTGCTCAAAGATCCCCTATGATAAAGACTGGAATAGGCTATGAAGGAGAATCAAGTAAAGGCAAAGAAAAGATTGACAGAGAGATTATTTTTGTAAAAGCAAAGAAGAATGATGAAGCAGCTCAAACAATTCCTACAAAAGAAGAAACCTGTAATAAGGAAGACAGAGATTAGAAGAAATCACTAGTAGCAAAGAATGTAATAAATACTAAGACCCCTGAGTATGTAAAATTTGGAAACCATCAAAGGAGATTCTTCCCTCCTATGAAGAATGCCACCTGTTATGCTTGCCACAAGCTGGGACAAATTGCTGCATATTGTCATGCAAGGAGGAGTAATTCAAACCAGCAAAAGATGCAAACATTGAAGAGACTGCCTCAAGCAAACAAATGGAAGAGACAACCTTACATCAGGTATGCAAATAGTTTCTATGGTTATTGTTTTTATTATAAGGAATTTGGTCATAAAATCATTGAGTGTAGAAAGTATGGACAAAGATTGATGTTTAACACCTCAAGGAAGTTTATGAATCAAAGAAATTATGTTCATACTCATAATTCTACAAAAATTATGATCAAATGTTGTGTATGCAATCAAGTTGGACATATACCTTCCAAATGTCCTCTAAGAAGATGTAATTCATCACCTCACAAAAGATACCAAACAAAAGGGTGCCTCAAGTGGATAAAGAAGGTGAATAAATGTGACTTGGCTCTAACTGCTCAAGATTTGAAAAGTCAATGGTATTTGGATAGTGGCTGCTCTAAACACATGACAGGAGACAGAAGCAAGTTTATAACTCTTGATGAAAAGAAATCTGGCAATGTTACTTTTGGCAATGATAAATCAGGTAAAATCAAGGGAAAAGGCTCAGTCAGCATAGACAATGGCAGAGGAAAGGCCCAAGATGTACTATTTGTAGATGGGCTGAAAGAAAATTTACTAAGTGTCAATCAGATGTGTGACAAAGGCTATGAAGTTCTTTTTAGAGCACAAGATTGTGAAGTCAGATCAAGCACCACAGGTAAGACTCTGCTCAAAGGAGTTCGAACAGAGAGTAATGTTTACATTGTGAAAGAGGAAGATGAAGCATGTCATCTTAGCAAACTAGAAGAGTCATGGTTATGGCATAAAAGGTTGGGACATCTCAACTTCGATCACATCATCAGACTAAGCAAGAAGAAAGTTGTCAGAGACATGCCAGAAATAAAGAGGCCTTCTAATACCATATGCAAATCATGTCAATTAGGCAAACAGACTCGCACATCCTTCAAGGCCAAAGATGAGTTATCAACAAGAAGACCTCTACAACTTGTGCACATGGATCTGTGTGGACCCGCAAGAACTAAAACTCCAAGTGGAGAATCCTACTTCATGCTGATAATAGATGATTTCTCCAGAATGACATGGGTTGCATTTCTCAAGAATAAATCAGAAGCTCTGGAAAAATTTAAGATCTTCAAAGCATTAGCAGAAAATAAAACAAGATGCAAGCTGAAATGCATCAGATCAGACAGAGGAGGTGAATTCACAGATTATGACTTTGCTGACCTATGCAATGAACATGGGATAAAGCAACAATTTACTATTGCAGGAACACCTCAACAAAATGGAGTAGAAGAGAGACAAAATAGGTCTGTACAGCAAATAGCCAGAGCCATGATGCATGAAAGTAATATTGTTCAAAACTTCTGGGCAGAAGCAGTGCACACAGCGGTGCATATCCTTAATAAAGCTCACTCAAGGCCAAGCAGTGACAAGACTCCCTATGAACTATAGCATGGGAAACCAACTTCAATCAAACATTTTAGAATCTTTGGAAGCAAGTGTTACATAAAGAATAATGATGAAAATCTTGGGAAATTTGATGCAAGAGCAGATGAAGGGATATTTCTAAGATATGCATCCAAAAGTAAAGGGTACAGGTGCTACAACAAGACTCTTCGAAAAATAGTAGAAAGCATTGATGTGAGATTTGATGAAGAACTTCCAAACAATACAAGAGATACAGACTGCTGCAGTCCATTAGACAACCATGAAGAAGAAAACCAAGATGATGAGGAAACAAGCAAGACAACAGAAGATACAGAGCTGAGTTCTAAAGCTCCCTCAAGATATACTCAGAAGAACCATCCTGAAGATCAGATCATTGGAGACAAGAGAGTAGGGGTCCAAACAAGAAGTGGGCCCTTGCAACCTACCGTAACAACCGTTTCACACCACATAGCCATGTTGTCACAAATAGAGCCAAAGAAATTTGAAGATGCCAAAGAAGGGATACTAAGTCTTGGGTAAATGCTATGAATGAAGAATTGACCTTGCTATCGCACAAATTGTTCAGTGGCACCGCGAATAAATCCGCTCGACCGGGGGTCCGTCACCTTTATCCCCAATCTCTCTCTTTAAGTTGTCTCCTCGCTGTGCTAAGGGAGGTAGCTCCCTTGTCCGAACCGTTGTCGCTATGTCTCCAACAATTCCAGCGACAACATTTTTTGGTGCCGTTGCCGGGGATAGAGTTTTTCTATCCTTGGTCTTAACGACATTTTATAATCTTCTGATCTTTCATCGCCATTCATTAGCCTGTCGCAAGGGATCACATTTTCTGGCGACTTTTCATCTCTTCATATTTTCATCGTCTTATCTTTCGTCATATCACTAATCATTTCATCATCGTATCTTTAGCACCTGGACATTTCGGTTGGCTTCTTGTTTGGGTGGCGACTCCACTTATTCATCTTTTTACTCCCAGACAAGAATCCCCCCGTGATATCCATCTGCTAGCTCTCGATTTTTTCTTCTGTTTTAGAATTAGTTTCATGTTCAAGTGGCGACTCCAACTCTTTCATTTCTTACAAGAGTTCCTGCCAAGAAGTTCGCTTCTTGAGGACCTTTTGACTATTCTTGAACACGGATCTATTTCTAAAATCCTAAAAACGATATCATGGATGTTTTTGCCCCGTGTAATTTTGCTAATATTCAGGGTTATCCCCATGATCTCCCTCAAATGGATAAATTACCTATCTTTCAAGGAAATGATGCAGTTAGTGTTAAATCTCATTTGTTTGTTTTCACTAACTGGTGGAATAGATTTGCAGTTGCAAATAATAATTTCGATGATGTAAAGATGAAAACTTTTGTTCTTACTTTTGGCGAGGATGTTGTTGAATGGTTTACGGAAAAGCCTGATAATTCATTCAATACTTTTGAATCCATTGTAACTGCTTTTAAGGAAAAGTATGGTGATAAAAGGGAAGATCGGCATTTGGTAATAGAGATCAGTACCATAAAAAAGAAAGAAAATGAAACAACTGAAGAATTTAACAGGAGATTTAATGGTATTCTTAGAGAAATATCTCAAACTCATAAACCTCCTGATGGATCTCTTCTGAATTTTTACATTGATGCTTTTGATTCTGATACTTCATATGAGTTAAGGTGGGCTAAAACTGCAAATTATAAGGCTTGTCAATCTTTAGCTGAGGAGATTGAAAAGGATAAGAAAGCATCTGGAATGTCCAAAACTCCAGATTTTGATAGATCTTTGACAGATACTAAGTTAAAAGAAATTGATAAAGACGATGATGACCCTATGAAAAAGTTGATGAAAAAACTTGAAAGCATGGAGCTTAATCATGCTAAGAAACTTGAAAGCATGGAGCTTAGTCATGCTAAGGAAATAAGTGTCTTACAGGCTAGGTTGGTCCAAATGGAAAGAGCTCAAACGCAGAATTCCCAACCTAGAAATAATAATGCTTTGCAGAAAAGAGACCTATCTTATGAGCAAAGACCGACAAATCAACTTGAGTTTGCAAATCTTGTGGATGAAGCTCCGCCTTATTGTAGAGCCTGTAATGATCTTCATGAAGAGGCTACTTGTCCCGTTATCAAAAGGATCATAGCTAGTAGAATGGCAAGGTCAAGATATCAAATTAATGTTGTTGGTAAGGACTATCACATGCATATAGAAGATCATGAAAGTCAGGTTAAGGAACCAGCTCAGATGATTAAGGATGTGCAACCCAGTCATATGCAAATAATTCAAAACATGGAAGCTAACCAAATCAGTCTTCAAAATAAGATAACTTCCATGGAAGAAAGCCATGCACAGGAAATAAATGTCATGGAAAACAGGTTAAAAATGATGGAAGTTAATCATTCTAATCAGATATCCATTATACAGAATTATATGATTGCAATAGAAGCAAGACACACCCAGGAAATGACTGCCATAAAGGAAAATCACTTGTTGGAAATAAAAAATATGGAGGCAAATCAGACAAATTTAATAGTAAGGCATGCCAGGGAGATGAGTTCCATACAGAAGAAATTGGAAAAAATGGAAGAATTACAAAAATTTCAACTGAAATTTGATTATGAAGATTCATCAACAGATCATAAGACTTCTTGTCTACTAAAGACATTCCCATCTCATCACACGGAGGATTTCACTATGGTTTCAAAGGATGTTGAGAAAGACCAAGCTCATGTATCACCATTGACAGAGTATATCCGAAATAATATTGGTCGCGCTCCAGGTTCTTCAGATATTTTGTACAAACATCTTCAAGATGAGGACAAGGAGTTTACAGTGGTCTCATTGCTAACATCGCAACCCACTCAGAAGAAGAGAAAGACGCAGAAAAGAAGTAAGTGGTTTGATTCGTCTGATGGTCGAGAGCAACGTGACATTCATATAAGACAGAGTCCTACGATTAGCAAGATTGGACATGGCACATCTGAAAAGCAGCCAACAGACTTGCCTAAAAGCAGGCAAATGCTCAGCATACACTATATTGAGCACATCTGATGCCACAGGGCATCCTCTGTATTGTATCTCTAACCTTACACCTTGTTATTTCAGCATTTCATTTTGCAGTTAGAGTAGATTTACTTTTCATGTTAAATAGAATAATAAATAAAAGAAGAGCTTCTATTTTTCATGAGCCTAATGTTATATGATGATATTTGGATGGACGCTACTTATGTAATCTGGTGTGTTGCTTGGATGCAGATTCTGGATTCTCACATTCCTTCAACGAAGCAACGTGTCCCCAAGTAGAGCCAGATGTTGACCACACTTCGTCAACTACCCCATAGCAGTACACCCCCATTTTTTCAAATGGGATTCGTCATGTTCGACGTGGTTGCGCCATTCAGATTCCATCATCCAGATTTCATCGACAGTTGACATTGTTATAAATGATGTAAACCCATTCTGCTTTTTATGATGTAAATGATCTAAGACCATCCATGTATGTAACAACCTAGGTAAGCCTAGTATGTTGTTGATGACTTCCATCCTAGGAGGTTTTTTGTCTCACTGATTCACGAAAGTGATCGGCAGAGTTTTTCCCTCCAGCCTCACCCCAAAGCTAGGGTGGATTTTATCATCAGCGTGCTAAGTGAGTCCTAGTGTTTTCTATCGAGTCCTTGTAAAAGTAGTTTGAGCTACTTGGTCTACTAGATCATATTTTGAGTCGCAGAATTGGGTATTTATTTGAGGATCTATACGAATGGGTTTTCCCCCTTCATGTATGTAAATGTATTATCTCATGTAAAAGAGGGTTGGAAAAATAATTATAATCCCCTCTTAGTCAATTAATTAAATTTTCCGGTCAATTAATTAATAAAATCCTAAACCAGAAATTTAATTAATTTAGGGTCCTAAATTAGGATTAAATCTTTAAAGGCAAAATTTGTTGGTCCTTGGAAAATGATTTTGAAAGCCCCAGGCCAAGGGAATATTGCGAATTTTAAGAAATATTGGACCCTTGGGCCTTGGTGGTTAAGTCAAGGTCAAAATTTTGGGGTAATTAACTCAAAAATAATATTTTTGAATTAATTAAAATTGAATTAAATGATAAATTCGTTTTTTCCCCAAAATTTTAATTTCAACGCTCCGGATTAAAAGATAATTAAATCTTTTGGACGGTTGAGATTATTTTGACGAGGATCATCCAAACTAGCCGTTAGAGATCTTGTCTTATAAATTTAGAGGTCTTTGTCATTATTGAGTCATCCGATCTCAGAATCGTGCACTTGCTCTTAGAAGCTCTTGTAAACTTTTTGAGGAATAAAGCTAAAGACTTTGGGGTTACAAATCTGGATGTTCCTTCTCAGATCTATGTGGTGAATTTTCTCTAAACTCTGCTACTTGGTTTCTTGCATTTTATGATTGATGGCCTACATGGATTAATCTGCATACAGGTATCTTGTGCAGTTTTCTGGGTTTATAAAATAACATTCTGATTTTTCTAAGGGTCTCATGTTGTTTTCTTAAATCTCTATCAGTCTAAAGTTCAGATCTAAGTGTGCAGGGAAATTTTTTTTAAGATTGGGCATCTGGGGAAGTCTTCGGTTGGACCAGCCGACTCTCAATAAACATAAATCTGATAAGCTCTTTATTTGTTAAATTTCGGGTCTATCTTACGATATTTGTGATTTTGCAGGGTTTCGAAGGCTTGTGCCTCTCACTAAAATTTTAAATCTCTGAAAATTGTGCTAAAACGGATTTAAATCTGACCTTGAGGGTTTTAAATTTGTAAACTAGCTTGTATATTTGTAAATTTTTCAAGATTGTTAGGGTTTAATCGTTAAAATTGGCGTGTGTGTCTTCAGATCTGGCTGTCTTTGCAGGTTACAGGTTCAAATCGGAAATTTTTTTTTAGATCTAAGGCAGATCTAGCCTCCAAAGGCCAGATCTGGCCTCAGAATCCCCACTGTGGGCAAATCTGGGCATTATTGGTTTCAAGAAGCTTTGAAAAATCTGAATTTTGGAACAAATTTGAAGTTGCCGGACGTCTTTCTTATTTGAGCTGGGTTCACATCTTCCCATCTGCTGTCATCAATCTCTGCTTTACGTACATTCATCATTCATTCCCCGCCTTGTGTAAGGTTCCAAAACATACGTAAAATTTCATTGTAAAACAATTATTAATCTAAGCATGAGAAATTGCATTTCAAGAAATATTAATCTAAGTGTATATCCAGCAGTAACGTATTTCAATAAAAATTTGCAGTGGAATTGAAATGAGAAACAATTCTATACCTAAGAGGAATATCTGGAAATCAGCACAAATTTACAAATCCTGAAGCGGGCTGAAGATTAGTTGAGCACCTGGTGATGTCGTGAACAGATTACCGGGACAATCAATCCTCCCAGCCAATCCGGGGACAATCCCAGACCCAGAGGATGTCTCCTCTGCCCCCGTGCCCAGATTTCCAAGAACCTAGAGACTCCTTCCCAAACAATTCAATCTGACATTTCCTTCTCACTTGAGCAGAATTCGTTTCTTCTCCTTCAAAACATTCCCCCCCTTCTCCTCCATATCACTTCCCTTAAATAAGCTCTCTCCACCGCCTCTTACCTCCCGAGGTCTTATCATTATTAATGGTGATGTTATATGTATTTATGGTGGTATGCTCTTTGTTACATTTAGATAGGAATATAATTTAAACAACCTTCCTCCACCGCCTCTAACTTCCCGAGGCCTTATCCATCCTTTATGTTGATATTAAATGTTTTTATGGTGAGGTGATCCACATTAATGTGGGTACGAATATATATTTATGAAAGTGGGATTATATAGTTGTTTTATTTATAGAGCATGGAACTTTATTTAAGGACTTTTAATATTAATCTTTAATATTGCATACTCATTTTTAACTTAAGAATTTAAATTTATTATTTCATTTCTTTTATTACCTCTTTTCATAAAATTTTATACTTAGTTGAACTTAATATAAATTTGAAATCTTATTATTAAGTTCCCAATTTATGTAATCTTGATAATAGTAGGTAGGTGTACTAGTGCGATGTGTGCGGTATAGGCAGGTGTAGCTATCAAATGCCTATATCGTTCACACGCTAATATCATTTTGTGTATAACTTGGAAATGGGCCATTACATACTTCCTCCCTTCGGAAAACTTCGTCCCGAAGTTTATGGTTTTATATACTCATATCAATATTGTGTTTTTTTTTTTTTTTTTTTTTTTTTAAAGATTAGGGTGATTGTAGAATGCATGTATTTTAAGATTGAACTTTCGTTTAAATATGTATCCGTAATTTAATTGTTACTTCCCATCTTCACCGAATCTCCAAACTATTCTAAAATCATCCTATCCTTCCTAATCTCTTCCACTCCCATCCTATCCGTCCTCTACAGGAATATGCCATGGCATCAGTGTTACTGATCCATTCATAGACCTCAATGATATCAAAGTCGATTACGTCGACCTGACATGCTTGTAGGCATCCGGCAGTCATCATCACACGTCTAGGGGAGCGTGACTCGCACAGTCCTCCCATGACTCCAGGTATTGGAGGGTAAACAGTGGGCAACACTTCCACTCCTCCCAGCAGGACCAGGGTCAACACCCTATCGTGGGATCTCATGGAGTCTCAATTGTTCTTGGAAATCTGTCATCACGTAGATTGTTCCAGTAATCTGTTTTTCTGCATGATACTCACTGGTACATAATCTGCAATGTAAACACTCGTACACATATTACAGCATATGCATCTATATTGTTCATAACCAATTGTTACCCATATAACAATCTCTACACATTCCAAATATATTGCTATCTATGATATTGATCCTAGAATTTATATAACATACTTGGTTAAAACACTTGTCCACATATGTATCAATATGTCCAATACAATTTCTCGTTTAGATACTGTTTTTGTTTAGTTCATACATGTCCCATCTATGATGCATTGTTTTAACCATTTTCAATCTGTATACCAATATGTTTCACTTTCCTATTTAAAATGTAGTTATTCTTCTATTTCCTTTCCTTCAATCATATTTGAAATGTAATGAAATGAATCGATAGATAGTTTCATTTATAACGTTTAATCTATGATTTCATATTCTTGCAATGTTAATTTAAATGACATATTTGCATATCGATATCCATGCACCAGTAAATTTAAACAAACAGCATATATTATCTATCAACAGAGTCAAATAAACATCATACCTTTATGGTATTCATAAATTCATTTCTCAAATGTCCAAAATAGATGTCCAAAATAGAGTAGTTATATACACATAAAATTTGTTAGAACAAGAAAACTGAGCAACTATTGAACACTAGTATTTTAGTTTGGGTTTTCTAGGGTAAACTATCTAAGTTCATTGTGATCGATTGTCGAGTGATTTATTGTTGTCTGTTGTGTGGATTAATGTTGCTATATCTTTGCAGTTCCTTATTGTAATTGATTATATATATCTATATCTATATAGTTGGGTTCTCTATGTTTTAATTTATACACCTTTCAATCGTTCCCAATATTCTCAAGGAAAATGTTGAACTCTAACAATTAAACAATTAAATTTGGTCTTATTGATTAATTGATCCCTTGCATACAAGTCGATCCTTCCTCATCTGTGTAACAGTTACATAACCTCCTACGGCCTATGAGTGCTCCATTCTAGTAAGGAAAACATTGCTTATAAACAAAGCCAAGACTCTTAGCTGAAATAAGAGAAATTCTAATCATTTATTACAAGGGAGCAGAAATTGAAAATAAACTAAAGAGACTGGAACAGTCACCCTATGACAACCATTGATCTTGAAGCTCAAATTGAATGGATAACCTGAGTTAGTTTTCCGCTGGGCTGGTGTATGTAATACTTCACTTGATCCTTTGCTTGTCACTACCATCCCCACTTTCATGGGATATTTTACTAGCCAAATCTCTATTTATGGGAATGGGCATAATTGTAAATATAGGTTCAGTAAACAATATATCATATACATGAATTGTTGCAGATGATTGCTTCTAACATACAGTCGTTACCTTTAAACAAGCAAACATTCAATGTTGAAGTATTTGGATGTTCTATGTGATTCTCGAAATCTCAATAGAAGTTCAGCACTGATTTGGCTGTAGTAAATTTTAACACAACACACCATTTGAGATGCATTGTCCAGAATAAAGTGACCCATCGTTTTGCCTCCTTTTCTCTTTTTTAAAGCATCTAAGAAGGCTTTCTGTTTTATTTTGTTATATTGTGTTGCAAAGTGCACCTATTTCTTTGCTTACGCTGTTGCTTTTGACAATGCCAGCCAGTAACCCAAAATTGAAATCCTAATTAAAATGGAGTCTTTTATGCATGTTGAAGAATATTAGTAAAGAAGTAAAAATTGCAGGTTACACTCAAGATAAGGGCATTATGGCATTATGAAGACAATGAACTTTGCATTCAGATTGCATCAACAACAGAGATTCAATTATCGTAACTCCACCGAGATCCCTATTGGTGAAAAGAGCACTCGACATCATACTAAGTTGGAGACCTAATGTTGCTTGGAATAACAAATCAATAACATATGCATATAAGTTTTGGGAACTACTTGTTACAGGGAGAGAGAGCCCTTTGGAGATGGCGATTCGGTTACCATTGCATTGTCATTTGGTTTCTTGTGTGTAAATTATGTAGAGGAAGAATCCAGATAATTAATTCAGTGTAGAGGTTACACAAGGTAAGTAAGAATGTTGATATATGCTGATAGATACAACAGTGGGACCCATAATATATATATATATATATATATATATATATATATATATAGTCAACAAACAAAAGTACATAGGTCGTTTGCTTCCTAATAGAGGCCAAATAAGGTGGATAAAATATCGGACCCTAATTGCTTAGTTTAACTTGTAGCCCGTCTATCTCTTCAAATCTCTTCAAACTCGACTTCTTTTCACTAGCAATCTGCCCAAAATTTATTTCTGAGGTAACACGCAACCTCAGAAAGCAAACTCGGTTCAAAATTAGTTTTAGAGTGGTGTACGACTCCCTTGTTGTCACTTTCACAACTTGTGGCTAGCTCAGAACTGGAGATTCGGTCAAGGAAATAAATCTGGTCACGTTCAACTGATGCACTCAACTTAACACTTTGAATTCAAGGACCCGGGTGTCAACTTGTCTTCAGGTGGCAGAAAATCAACTCCGGTAGGAGATAATTCATTGAGCAACAAAATGAGTGGGGTTTGTTTCACCTCCTCAAGACACCCTTAAAACATGGTAAAACAAGCAAAATAAAATTTATACTAATACCCATATCTAAAGAAATTTTATCTTTTCATATCTTACAAATGTTAATATTTGAATTTTTAAATCTTAAGTATTTCTTATATCTTACCGAAATATAAACATATATTTAAATTTAAATATCTTCTATATCAGGTATAAATGCGCACCTATATCTATAAGTGTCTCTCATGTCATATATCTCATAATAAGCTCTCATATATCATATATCGAAAAGTAATTTTTAGAGCGAGAAGAAAAGAAAATGGATGAGTAGAGTAGAACGTCCTCGTATTGATGTTCCTATTTTAATGTTGATGCTTACTTTTACTTAGAATAAACTTTATTACTTTTACCTAATTTTTAACCCAATTTTGTTATAACTTTCTTGATTTGAGATATATAAATATTACAATGGTACTTTATATCATATCCCATTAAAGATGATCCTTTCCATTTTATATATATATATATATATTTTTACAAGGACTATATTACCATGATTGAAGTTTCCCTCAATAAGTCGCACCTTTATTATAATTACATTAAGTCACACTCTTATTATTATAATTGTATTTGACTTATTTTACATTAAGTTGCACCTATTGTTTTAAGTACCTATATAATATGGATTCGCCGTAAGTACACAACTCCTCAAACCTGGTAGTAAGGAATCTTGTTTATGTCGACACATTTACCATTTGGTTGGCCTCACCAAAACCAATCTCAGAAATAAATTTAATTGCATTACAATTGAGGTTTATATTTAGGGAGTGTATAAGCTGAAGTCCTGAGTTCAAATACGACAGACATAACAAACTAAATTTTATTCACCCATTTATTTAATACATAACGCACGTACACACCAATTGATTACCAAATGTAAGATTACTATATAGCAATATTCTTATATCAGTTTACCACATAAAGCTGATATCGTGTGGCTGTAGATTTAATTTAATTATTAAAAATTAAATTTTTATTACATATATATATTTTTTTGACGTCTTTATAACAAAACTGTCCAAGATAAATACTTACCAATCTTCTAATTTCCTGCGGTGCTTAATTTCCGCCTTAACTTCAGTGGAGGAGTATTCGACAATCATTTCATTGTCTAACCTTTCTTATTGATTAATTAAAGAAATTGTAAAGCAATTACATCAATTAAATAGTTTATAAATAGTACTGAATATCAAAATAGTTATTCTATATTACATTTCTAACATTCTATATATATATATATATATATATATATAAATGATGAGCCTAGATACCTGTCGCAGGTTGCAAGGCAAGTATCAATTTTATTAATCGACAGTCAAAGTCAAAATTCACCGATGTAATAGCATTTATATTATTTTGTATATATATCAAGGGAGAAGCCCAATATAATACCGACGCCGCCTCATTCAAAACCCAATGCCACCACCAGCAGCCACGTATTATAAGGGAATTTAACCTATATATCGTGTATCGCCGAAATGACTCTTCTATCACCGATGACCCGTTATACTTAGTTAGATAATAAATTAAAAATGATATGAAGTTATATGTTTCTTTGTCCAAAATATTCAATCATTTTTTTTTTTATTTTTATTTTTTTTTTTATTTTTATTTTATTATTAGGGAAAGTAATCAAATCGTGTCATATAATTAAATTTTATATATTAACTGAAATATAATATAAAATTATATATAATTCCAGCTTTCTATTACCCGCAATCAAGTCGTGAGCCATATCAGGCTGTCGATGCCGGCCACGATAGTTAAAAAAAATCGCACCCATATCACTTTGAATTATATAATTTTAACCAATAATACCCAAACCATACATTTAAACCATACCATAAAATTTTAAATCTATACGATATATATTATTTAATATAAGGTACATGCATATATATTATTTTATTCTGTCTGTATATATACATATAATGATATCTCAGAATTAAAATATATTACACTTAGTTGGCTAAATGACTTGAATACACGATTAAGATCAGATTTCATAGCATGGCCTTCCCTTATCAAATTTCATAACGTGGCTTCTCTATCATAGATTAATAATTTGACAACGAATCATATAGATACCAGATGGCAATCCGCTGTCCTACGATTTTCATTAAGTCTCTTCCTGCATTCGATGTTTAAAGCCGGGACGGATGCATTGAGTCTGAGAGGTTATGGTGACAGATTTAAATTTGATGGTTTATGCCCGCGCAGGCTCGAACACTGCCGTTGCCATGATTTAATATGGGGAATTTAAGTTATTTTCTGACTTCTCAATTTCTGTGTGACTGCACCGCAGATGAAGAAGGATTTGTTTGCCTCCATTCGATTATCTGGAGTTTTAGTTTTCTGGTAAAAAAAATAACCATAGCGGAGAAATCAACCCCTTACAGAACTCTAAGCGATTTGGTTTTAATGGAAGTGAGTAATTGTCTGAAATCGATGGATGATTTACCTTCAGTTTGCAACGGAAGGAGAGAAATCGAAGTGCTAGGCACCAATTGAATGTTGTGAATTGTTAATTGCTGTAATGGCCAGGGTTTTGAGGCTTTGGGCGGTGGTTCTTTGCGGGGCTGCTTACGGTGAATTATCGGGGCTGAAGATGTCTTTCTGGCCGAAAGATGCTGCCGCGTCAGGTGTCCTGGCCAGTGTCGAATACAATTCTCAGCTTGGAGGATTTGCTACCTCTATTTGTGATGGGTAATCTTATTCTCCAAGACCCTACTTGCTTTTCTGTTCTGAATGCTGTTGGTCTTCCTAATGCTTTTCTAGATTCTTTCATAGCTGGAGTGCTTTCTTCTGCTGAAGCAGTTACTTGTATTCCATAGTGTTTGGACGCTCTGAGCCTTAATGACCTTGATATTGAGGCCATCAAAGATCAAAATTCTTTATAATGCTTTGTAAATATTTTCACTTTTAGATCCTATTTACGGGCTCTGAAAGGTGATACTCCAGGTTCTATCTCTTCTGGCATAGCTGAACTGTTGCGGCATGCTGCTTCTCTGCAAGTGGCTGGTGTGGAATGCCTTTGTTTGGAAAAAGGGGAATAATTCCTCTTTGTAATAAAAGGCTCAATCTCTTATCACTTAAAACAGCCAGGGTTAGGATAGATTTACAATGGTTTATTATGTTATGATAGTTAATTAAAATAAGTTAGAAAGTCTGTTTTTTTTTTTCTTTTTTTTTCTTTTTTTTTTTAGCAATACCTATGGACATGGAGATCTCTTGCACCGACTGTAACAGCACCTCCCTGCTTTTGGTGCAATTACTTTCATTTATTTATCTCTCTGTGCTTGTGTTTGAAAATATTTGTAGTGCATCCTAAATTTCTCAGGAGTACATACCAAATTAATTCTACATGGTACCATACCTAATCCTGCGTTTGCCTAACTGAAAGAAGCAAAAACAAGAAGGCATACTTATCTGCTATCCAGATTCGTATATTATGCAGCTCTGCTAAGAAAGATTCCAAAGAACATGCAAACAAAATAAAAGATTAGGCCAGAGACATAGCTATTCCTTTTTTTTTTTATTTTTTTTTAGATATAGCCGTAAGGGCCTTGAGCTTATTTTATTAAAGTCGCGGACATTAAAAGCTTCATTTCCTTTGCATAAATTGATTTCTAACCCTTGCTTGTGTTTGCAGAAATTTCGTATAAGATTTGAGATGGATTTTGACATTTCACAACTGGTCTTGACATTACAGACTTGAAATTTTGAAGGTTTTAACATCAATTTGGAGGATATCAAATATTTAATTGGCTCATCATTAAATTGTGAAAGTTTTGGAGCCAATTTCTCCCTAAACTGTGAGCAGATTTATAGTCTTCCGAATTAGTGCAAAACAAAAAATATATATATATATTGGAATCTGGAGGGTCATTTCTTGGCAACTTTGTGGCAACTGTTATGTTTTTAGGATCTGGTACATTCTTGATGATTTCATGAAGAAAGAAACATCCAAGAGGACTTTTTTTTTCTTTCACTGCATAAGGGGCTGTTTTTTATTTTTTTTTATTTTCAGAATTCTGAGCATATTCTAAAAGAGTTTTCACCATAATAACTCAATAAAATCTTACAATAGATTATAGTGTTCAATTCTGGTCTAGCCATGAGTCTGGAAGTGGTCTAATTGCTTGCCATTAATTGAAAAGTTTCAAGTCCTGAACCATAATCTAAATTCCCTTAACATTTAAATAAGAATTAATTTTTTTTTTTTTTTTGGCAGTTGGCGTTAAGGGTTTAAGAGTGATTTTGATCACTGGTGTCTAGCCTCTGGTTTTGCAGGTGGGTCTATCACCAAGGAAGCGACATTACGACTTTTCTAATGATCCTCCAATGAATAGCCTTATCATGACATTAATGTTTCCCTTCATATGTAGGAACCCTGTGTGTTAATTTTCAGAGATGTTTCTTATGATTATGAAATCTCTTATTTGCTACAGCCCATTTATTAAGCATTGTAAGTACTAAACATAATATATACAACGAGTTCTGTATACGATCATGTATAAAGAATGTGCTTAATATTACTGGAATAAAAGTAATAATAACCCAGATTTGATAATTTTCATGCTACAGTCAGAAAATTTACAGAAATTGCAGGGCCTCTAAGGTCGAAAAGGGTTTGAAACTACCCTCTGATACCAAATGTAACGTCTCTGTTCCCTGATTTCTAAGATTTTACCTATCTGAACTTAAGTTTAAGTAAAAATAGATCTAATAAAACAATGTAACAGTTAAAATTGAAATTTCAGCTTGCATGATTAATCTATACATAGAGGAATACCTGAAAATCAACACAAATTTACAAATCCTGAAGCGGCTGAAGATTAGTTGAGCACCTAGTGAAGTCGTGAACAGAACAGATTACCGGGACAATCAAATCCTCCCAGCCAAATCCGGGAACAATCCCAGACCCAGAGGATGTCTCCTTTGCCCCCGTGCCCAGATTTCCAAGAACAAAAGACTCCTTCCCAAACCATT
The DNA here is from genome assembly GCA_034641835.2 of Pinus albicaulis. Lineage (NCBI taxonomy): Eukaryota > Viridiplantae > Streptophyta > Pinopsida > Pinales > Pinaceae > Pinus > Pinus albicaulis. The sequence continues at coordinate 1,689,008,880 of CM076578.1, forward strand.
CAAGCTGACATTTCCTTCTCACTTAAGCAGAATTCGTTTCTTTTCCTCCAACACATCCCCCCCTTCTCCTCCATATCACCTCCTTTAAATAATCTCCTTCCACCGCCTCTTACTTCCCGAGGTCTTATCATTATTAATGGTGATATTTTATGTATTTATGGTGGTATACTTTTCATTATATTTGGATAGGAATATAATCTAAACAAATCTTTCTCCACCGCCTCTAACCCCCCGAGGCCTTATCCATCCTTATGTTCATATTAAATGTTGTTATGGTGGGTGATCCACATTAATGTGAATACGAATATACATTTATGAAGGTGGGATTATATAGTTATTTTATTTATAGAGCTTGGGACTTTATTTAAGTACTTTTAATATAAATCTTTAATATTGCATACTCATTTTTAACTTAAAGATTTAAGTTTATTATTTCATTTCTCTTATTACCTCTTTTCATAAAATTTTATACTTAGTTGAACTTAATATAAATATGAAATCTTAATATTAAGTTCCCAATCTATGAAATATCGATATTAGTAGGTAGGTGTACTAGTGCGATGTGGGCGGTATAGGCAAGTGTAGCTATCAAATGCCTATATCGTTCACATGCTAATATCGTTTTGTATATACTTGGGAATGGGTCGTTACATGAGTTATCATCAAGACCTTGTCACCTTAGCTCTGATACCATGTTGAGAAATCTACAGGAGCTAGGTTAGGTGTGATTTCTCTTTACTTTGATAACTACTTGTGATGTTCTTTTACTTAAACTTGATGTACTTATAATTTGCTTCTTCTTATCTTTATTATTATGGTGTTCTTATCATCAAACAACTACCAAAACATGAAGATCAATAGAACAAATGGACACAAGATGTAGGCTACTAGCCAGGGCCAAAACCTCTCCTTGAGAGGAAAACCCACAAGAAATTCTTCTCTTCTTATAGAAACTTCAAACGACAAATTCCAGGACCTTTTAGACTCAATACCAAGACCCCTCCAAGACCAAGTCAACCTTTCTTTCAATGTACTTCAACTCAACAAAGTCAATTATAGTCAAACTTCTCCAAATCCTCAACTTCGACCCTTGCCACACTTTTTCATCCTCTTCAATCTTGCAATATTCGGCTCTCCTGCAATAGCTGCAACTTCGCACGTGTGGGACAAATATGGTGGGAGCGGTCTGCTTCTTCCTTGCTTAGGGTGCTTCTTTCTTTTGGGAGTGAGGCTTCCAAACTTGACCCTTTATGATAACAATTTCGGCTCCTTAAGATGATTGCAATTTGATCTTGCTGTGACAAGAATGATGTCCTAGTTCGTCGCACGTGTGGAGGAGAGAGTATCAAATATCAGACTACCAATATCAACTTTCCTTCCTTGAGTTCTTTTCTTTTTGCTCGATATCTTTTAGGTCTCCTTCTTGTTCTTGTGATTTAGCTTGCTTGATGGTGTCTCAAATGAATCTGATTGGCACTTATATATAGTTGTCCTTGGAGTAAGAACTGCCCTAATGAGGCCGACTTCATCATATCAAGGCTGAATTGATCTTGGAGGGGTACTTTGACACATTTATCTCAAAAATAGTTTCTTTGACTTGTTACAAGATGCCCAATGGGGTCTTTCACATATGACCATGACTCTTTTGAATCTATACAAAGATAACAAAACCTAGAAGCACATAATGGGAACTTTGACCTAAAACAAATTGACTTTGACCATGAAACCTCATGCTTTATAAAATGATAATAATAATTTTCTTTCCCTTTTACATCAAATATATAAAATCAAGAGTGCATAAGATATTATGAAGACCGAACCTAGTTACACATTTCAACATCTTTTTGGGTCTCTCCCAAGTATATCAAGAGCCTATTTCAAGAAGTAAACCTTCTTGATTAGCTTCTTAAGGGTTCTTGTTAACCACCATTAGTCGGTGACCCCATAAGAAAAAATTCTCCTAGATTTGTCTTCAATCAACAACCAACAACTCTTGACAACCACCAGTGTAGCTGATGTTATGCCAGATATCTTTGCTCGTTGAGCTAGTCGTATGTCCCCTCGCCCATTTGTCGAGATCATATATTTGAAAGTGAGCCATCCAACCCTAAAGTTATGATTTTTCATTATGTAGTCGAGTGCTTATGCTTGTTTTTCTGGGGCACACTTGGGTATGGATTATTGGGTGACTTGGAAGGAGGAAGGGTTTTAACTATAGTATTTTTTCCTTACCTTAACTAGGGGGTTAATCCTCAACCTCAGTCCCGTGGGATCTCCCCTACTGGATGGGATGGGCACTACTTGGGAAACCTTGATTTTGGTAACATGGCCCCATTTTCCTGTTCCACAATTTTCACTCCCCTCTGCACATTGCATGCCCTATTTCATCATCTTCCTTCTTTAGGTCCACGTGACCGCTAGGTCGACAAGGCTCTGGTACCCCCTCCCCTTGTCCACATGTCTAGGTCGTGCCTGGAACGATGCCTTGGAGGTTGATGCAACTTAAAAAAAAAGGATAAAAGCGTAATATGGGCATATACAAAAGGAAATAGTACCACAAAATGCAAAAGATGGTCAGGACAATAAAATTTAGCACATGGGAAAAAGCCAAACTTGAGCTCTACCCCTTATCATTATGGCCATCACCTTGGTTCTTAGGGCCCATATGAGTGCCCCCTGAATCATTAAGGAACCCAGGTATGTTCCAATCCTTGGTGGGTGATGAACTGCCCCACCTTAAGGGGGTAATCATTGCTATATCATACATATCATCCTCTCATCCCTTGGAGCCTCGAGCAATAAAATAAAAGAAAATCAATGAAAGGAAAAAGGCAAATGAAAAAGGGTCGAAAAATAGAGGTTGGGGTAACTCATGTACCACGATTGCTCCCTCCTACATTCATACACCCAAATATTTGGACATCCCTCATCACTACCACCCTTAAGCCTATGTCATTTGGCCTTGAGATCCCTATGTCCTAACCTGCCTCATCATTATCCACATAATACCTACTACTTGAAGGATGTGCCTTGGACATGTCCTTCCCTTTAGGGGTTGGGAGCACCTAATAGGGTTGTTTATTGACCACTCCTACCTAGCGAGGTAACACCATTACATGCTCAAAGCCCCAAATTTGTATGAGAAAGCCACTATGAAGTCTCATTTATGCCCTCGATTAACGAGCTTATTCACTCAATTGCACTAATGAATTATTGTATTTGAAGGTGAGGAGACGCATTGGATCTTGTATTGAAAAGTGGTTTCATCATGGGCTGGGCAACTTAACTGGGGCCCAAGCCCATCAGAGGATCATATTGACCCTTGTAGGGGAAGTTTTGATAGCCATGGGTTTCCATCATGTGACAAAGCATTATCTCATGCCATGGGAAACCTTAGCACATTCAACAACTTGTTCATTGCCCGCATTATATGAGAGATGATGTACTTGGACCAATAGAGCCCCCAATGAGCTTAGCATTGTATACAGGGTTTGGCAGTTGATTCGAGGCCCATAGGACTTTTGTCTCATCATTGAGACATGTGAGGGAAAGCACCATCTTTTGTGCTATCATTTGGAGTAGTATACAAACTTATTCTTCATTAGGTGACCCATGAGACCATTCTTCGTGCCCCAGAGCCACTTTGGAGCACCACATGATGTTTTACTTGGAGATCAAGGGACCACCCCCTTTGACCATCATTCATGGAGCCCTCTTCTTCATCATGGCACTTGAGGACTCAATTAGGCCTTCCAATGGCCATCCTACAACATTGCCACATCATTTTCAACTTCATTTTTGATGGCTTATCTTACACGGTATGGCTATTTGGTGGGCTTGTCACTAAAGTTATTGTTATTTTGCACATTAAAGTAAATTTTGGGGCATCTTAGGCTGATTTGAACTCTTAGAGGCTCATATAAATAAAGTGAGACCTCATTTGTATCAAACATCATCATCGCACTTGGATATAATTCTCTTCATGAATTTCACACTTTTCTCTTGGTTGTCTATTGGAGATCTCTTGATACAGATCAATATTTTTGTAGTTGAAATTTTGTTCTTTCTTGGAGCCATCTTCTTGATCTTTGATTGGATATATCTCTTGTTATCTTGTATGTAATCATGTTGTAGATTTTTACATGACAAATGTCTAATGTGTGGAAATTTCGTATCTAGCTTTTTCCCTTTGTGCCCTAATTATTGAATATTATTGTAAAAGATTGTTAGATTGCAAATTTGTGAATGTTGCTCATTGATAACAAGTAGATGAATGTTCCTAGTGGAGTAAAACTTGTTTTTCTTTCATGAAAATCTATAGATATTGGGTGGGTAAATGTTAAAGAGCGCTTGCTAGGGCATCACTTTTTAGCCTCCTTGAGGACTCAATTAGGCCTTCCAATGGCCCTCCTACACCATTGCCGCATCATTTTCAGCTTCATTTTTGATGGCTTATCTTACACGTTATGGCTATTTGGTGGGCTTGTCACTAAAGCTATTGTTATTTTGCACATTAAAGTAAATTTTGGGGCATCTTAGGCTGATTCGAACTCTTAGAGGCTCATATAAATAAAGTGAGACCTCATTTGTATCAAACATCATCATCGCACTTGGAGATAATTCTCTTTAGGGATTTCACACTTTTCTCTTGGTTGTCTATTGGAGATCTCTTGATGCATTTCAATATTTTTGTAGTTGAAATTTTGTTCTTTCTTGGAGCCATCTTCTTGATCTTTGATTGGATACATCTCTTGTTATCTTGTAAGTAATCTTGTTGTAGATTTTTGCATGAAAAATGTCTAATGTGTGGAAATTTCGTAACTAGATTTTTCCGTTTGTGCCATAATTATTGAATATTATTGTAAAAGATTGTTAGTTTGCAAATTTGTGAATGTTGCTCATTGATAACAAGTAGATGAATGCTCCTAGTGGAGTAAAACTTGTTTTTCTTTCATGAAAGTCCATAGATATTGGGTGGGTAAATGTTAAAGAGTGCTTGCTAGGGCATCACTTTTTAGCCTCCTTGAAGACAATTTTGGCCAAATTTCGAATCACAGACTCCATAGCCCACGGATAAGTCATTGATCCAAGTAAATTTGGTGATCACCCCCTTTACCCTCACTCTTTTCCTCTTTCCAAAACTTTTCGGCCCCTTCCCTAGACAACCAAATAGCGCCTCTTGCGAATTGCATTGGAGAGGAGCTCTTGCAAAACCGCTTAGATAGGCTACTGTGCTGGTGTTTCCTCTAGTGATCCTCCAAATTTGAGGCAATTCCCAATGTTGGATTGTGAGAAAACTCAAGCCCTAGTTGTGTTCCTGGAAATCATCTTGAATATCTTGGTAGGAGGTTTTCTTTAAGGTTTTTGCACATAGTATTCGGTGGAATAAATCATTTAAAACCATTTCTCTACACTACTTGACCTAGTCAGCGCCTTGGTTGGTCTCCACCCACAGTTATTCATAAACCCTAGGTCTCGTGTGGTCCCACTATAGGTCTCTCAAAAAAAAGCGAAAGCCTATTTAAAAGCATATAATCATCATACAAAGCTTCTTAAGAGGTCCTAATAATTTTTGGAGCCTTGATCTTAGGCCTTGTTGTCTTCATTATGATTAAAGATCATTAACCCTGGGTATAGGTCTCCACATATATTGTTCTTGGAGAGCCTTTAAGTATTCTTGAAGGATTGAGCCTTTGTTTTGAGCCTCTCCTTTGAACGGGCCTTGGAAATCACATCATACTTAGTCATTGATTCTATCATTAATAGTGATTTGCCTCATACCGGGACTCCTCCCATCGGTGAAAGTCCGTAAAGAGCAAGGGACACTAATTGAGGTGGCAATGAGTCTTTGTCCCATTGTTGTCATTTGGTCTTATAGTTGTCGCTTAGGTACTACTCCTAGGATCCCTGCTATATTGTGTGGCAACAGGTCTTATGTCACAGTGGAAGTATTGACCTTAGGCATACTCATCATCATTGAATATCTTTAACTCTATGTCTAGTCCTTCCCTCCCAGGTCTTTCTTGGGGAGCCCTTAGCTTCTCTTGTAGCATTGAGCTCTAATTGAGCCTCTCCTTGAATGGGCCTTGGGAATTACTTCATACCTTATCATTGATCCCATCATTATTTGTGATTTCCTTCATATTGGGACTCCTCCCATCGTTGAAAGTACATAAAGAGCAGGGTACATTGATTGAGGTGATAGCGGGTCTTTGTACCATTATTGTCATTTGGTCTAGTAGGTTCGATAGATAACCCTTCTAGGACCCCTGCTAGAATGTGTGGCAACACTACTGTGATAATTGGAGTCATATTAAACTCTCTGAGAATCCAATGTTCCATGACAGGTCCAAGCACATAGAGATCAAGTACCACTTCATTCAAGACAGGATTTGGAAGGGAGCAGTGAAGCTCCAATATGTCTCCACAGATCAACATGTTGTGGATATTCTGACCAAGCCATCAACCAAAGGGAAGGTTGAGGTCTTCAAAGATAAACTTGGATTGGTGTAGAACTCCTTCCTCACTAGAAGGGAGTGTCGATGTTTGTAGCTTGGATAAAAACTTTCCGATAGGTATTATGTCAAACATGCGGGAACTTGTTTAAGTCTTTTCTATTTCGTAATTCACTTTATTAAGGTGAAGATATTTTTAATTTTAAGTTATGAAAACTAAGTGTAATTTAAGTAAACTAGTTATTTAGATAAATCTCCACTGTTTTTTGTTTGTTTGTCAAGTTGTTTGTGATCCTCCAGGCTTGACCTGTGGCTTGAAGAGCCGTGACCTAGGGGCATCTAAGCCGTCAAAGCCACTTGAAAGTCGCACCCGGCCTAGGCCACACCAGCCCTTAGCTGAATAGATTATTTAGCATGTCGCCTCCCCCTAGCACAGGGCACAACCACCCCCCGTGAGGTTTGATCTTGGGTTGCCTTGCTGACCAGGCCCATCCTCAACCGGTTGTGCTAGTGGGACTTGACTAGATAAATCTCCACTATTGATCTCTAGTGAGATTGGGATTTAATTTGAACCATTGATCTCAATGAGAGATTAGGGTTGTGGAGACTTATTCATCAACGCAAAATTATGAAGCTAGGACAAGAGAGAAGGAAAAGTGACACTCTAACCCAATTGCACAGAGAGACAGAGGACACTTAGTCTGCAAGTGAAGAAGAAGAGGGAAACAAAGAAGCAAAGTGAAAATGTTGTAGAAACCCTCCAAGTACTTCTCCATGTTCCATGGGTGGTAAGTGGTGTAAACTGCTGGCTTTGATTATGGAGCCTAACCCCATGGGGATCAATAGAGTTGAACCGTTGAACTCCCCAGCTTTAGGGAAGAGATCTCATATTTGGATCGTGACTGCTTGAGCTAACCATCGGGGCTTTTATATATATATACTTATTTCAGTAGACCAGTTCCATACCATTCCAACCGATGGTTCCAATTCAGGTTCTGATTATTGTGGTTACAAATGCATTGCCTTAGCTCACCTGATTAATTTAGTTTTAATGATCTAAAGAATTTTGTTTGTCCCATGGACTTGAATTGAATATAGCCTGGCATTTGTTGGAAGAAAGTAGTTCTTGGTTCTTTAAGTTACCATTTACAAAGGGATGTCCATTGTGTTTTGTTTAGAAATTCAGGAGCTGTGGTTACATATTTAGAAATCTATTCAAGTGTTTATGAGAAGCAAAGGTATAATGGATGGGATCTATTTGTGTGACTTGGAACAAATGAAAATGTCCCGAACTCTAAGACTATTTCTTGAATAGCATGTTGAAGTAAAATATAAATTTTAAACTAAAGTACATAAATTGGGAGTAAGGGTTAAGGTGAGACTACAGGCGGTTTTAAATACTTGATAACAAAACAGTGAGTAGCACAGGCGGTATTAAATAACTCAACAACAAACCAGTGAAAACAAAGATGTCTGTAAACATATGTTAATAGATATGAGTATGTTATATTTTGGAAAATATAGTAGTAAATGAGCTTGTTACTGTTTGAGGCATTTGCAAAACTAAAGCAGCATCTGTATTTTCTATGTGCAGAGAGTCTTTACAGAGGAGCCACAGCTACTCGTTTGTATCCTCTCAAGAAATGATTTTATTTGGCATATGAAATGTTTCTTCTCATGGAAACATTTAACTACTCTGATGGAATTCACATTGGCTGCACTTCGATAAGTCAGTTCCTTGTGTATTACTTATTCATTGGAAAACACAGCCACATCATGGTTAGTCCCTGAGGCAGATGAAGTCCTTAGAACCCATCCTTGTCCTGTGGACAAGCAAGAAATAAATAATTTTGTTTGACAATGAGCAGCAAAAAGGAAGCTGAAACTCCGGAGGACTTCAACCAGATTCAACAAGGTGGTCGCGCTATTTGAAAACAGGAAGTGGTAGCACACTGCCTAGTATCAAATTGTCAGGGTCATTTTAGCTATCTTTATACAAATGTGCATTATATTTCTTCTATTCTTATTTTTTGTATAATCTCCATATTTATCTAGCGTTTTACTTTTCCTTAATGTGACAGTTCATGCAACTTGATCTCTGCATCAAGACAAATGTCTTTGGAGAAAGGTATGTTGCATGCCTAGCGTTGTCTGAATACACTTGCAGGTCCATTTCAGTTTCAACCTGATTTCTGCATCAGGGCAAATGTCTTTGGAGAAAGGTATGTTGGATGCCTAGCATTGTGTCTCAATACACTTGCAGGTCGATTTTAGTTTCTTTGAAAACCCATGGCACTGCAAAAAGAGGAAAATTTGAAGTGTGTTGTTGGTTTTGGAGTTGGGAGCTCAACTTTTATGGATAAAAATGTTCCTGGTAGGTGCAAAAAGACATGTTACATGGGTCTGGATCTGCAAAGTAGATCGACTTGCTTTTATTAGAATGCAATAGACTAATAGTTGAACTTGTAATACAAAGAATCTAATTACTTTTCGGTTCTCTTGAAGTCTTTCTATATATGCTTCCTATGTTAAAAAGTAAGAAAATTCGTGTTGCTGCATGGGGATTAGCAAGGTAGTTTTTTTGCCTCACACTGCATAATTTTGAGATATGAATCGGGACTTCAACTTTTATGGAGAGTAATGTTCTTGCTAGGTGCAAAAAGAGATGTGACATGGGTCTGGATCTGCAAAGTAGCTTGGCTTGCTTTTATGAGAATGTAAATGACTAATAATTGAACTTTGCAATACAAAAACCTATGTTTACTTTTTGGTTCTCTTGAGGTCTTTCTATACATGCTTTCTATGTTAGAAAGTAGGAAATTCGTGTTGCTCTAAGGGGACTAGCAACATAATTTTTTTTCCTCTCACTGCATAATTTTGAGATATAGAAGAATTTGTTAGCCATTCTACATAGTTCTTTGCCTCATTCTTCATTCTTTGAGCATTTGATGTGATCAAGGGGAGAAGTCAAGCTCTTCAGAGCACGCACAGTTTAGGAACTCAAGGAGACAAGAAGAGAGGATTTAGGATAAGTTTTTAAAGTTGCATTTCTTTGAATTGTTTACGCAGAAAATGTGTCGGATCATTTTAAGCAATTGCTAATCCTGAGTCCTTATATTTATAAAAAAAAACATTTATATTCTCTAATGACTTACATTTAATGATGATAGGGCTCTCTCTTAGAGGTTGAGATGGGGTGCCACTATGCAAACAGCCTAGGGTCAAACCCACGTGGGTGTAGAGCCTTTGTGTGTGAGGCAAGGCGGGGAGTGGGGGATGGCGGGGAAGGTGTTTGACCTCCCAGATTTGGTTTCTCTGCATCATCATGTTGGAAAAGTAACTAGGTTCGGTCTTCATATTGATCTTTGTACTTGTAATAAAATAATTAAGAAGAAAAATATTTATATTGTTATTATTTCTTTAGTTAAGCATGTTCTTCATGCTTCTAGGTTTTGAAATTTGTTGAAGTCAAAGAATTGAATTTGAGTCAAAGTCCATTTGGACTCCTTGTAAGAAAAATAATTTTTGTTAAAAAGAGTCAAAAGACCTCCATAAGACCAAGTCGCCGAGTCGGCCATCCAGATGGTCAGGTCGGCCTGCTCAACAGATGTGACTCTTCACAGTGACGAACAACTATATATTGGGGTGAATCCTCCACCAAAAATGAGAGACGTTCGTTAAGTTTTCTGTGGCAAAAAGTGCGAGTTTCTGTGACAAATTCGTTGAGGTTTTCAAGTGATCTCATTGAAGCTATGAAGCAAGATGTGTGCAAGTTTTCTGAAGCTAGAAGTATGCAACTGTATGCGAGTTTCTGTGGTGTTTTACAAGCTGAAGAAGGAAGGTAATGATTGTTTTATGAAAGACAGAAGAGGACTATAATAGGAGGTACATGAAGGACGAAGTATCACTATGGGACAAGGTGATAGACTGGTTGATCTTATTAAAGATGAGTCATGACAGAGAATGGAGGGCTGACTTGGTTTGATTGTGTTTTCCCCTAGCGTGGAGCTTACATCTTGTGTTCTGTTGTTTCTTTGTGATCTTCTTGTATGTTTTGGTAATTGTTTGATGAATAAAAACATAATAAAACTAATAAGAAGCCAACAAAATTCACAAGAAATTATCAAGTAAGAGAAATCCACCAAGCAACTCGATTTCTCAACATGGTATGTGAGCTAAGGTGGTGAAAGGGCTGTTGGCATATCCCTAAAGAAATTTGGTGGATCTTCTGTGGACAAAATACGAATCTTCTGTGGAGGTATACTGTTGGACTAATATGAATTTCTATGGAATCAAATGTCTGGGTCAAGGCGAGTTATTGTGATATCCTTTCTGTGGATTAATGCGAATTCCTTTAAGTTACTAGACTGAGGATGAAAGTGATTTCTTGGGATGCAGTAATATGAAAATGAGCATAAAAAATATTGCAATGATTCCCTTACTGTGGATCATGCTGAAATCCTTTACCACAATACTATGTTCTGTGGTTATGAGGAGGCATAATTATGAGTTACAGAAATGTGAGTTTCCTCTTTACAATAATGAGTAGTGATATGAGTTGACTTCTAGACAGAGGTATGAATAACAAGTGAAAACAGAGATAAGGTATGCAAAGTTACAAGAAGATAAGTGTTAATTTCTGAAGATGTTCTATGCTAGATGCAAATTTACTTTAAACCTCTGGGGCTCAATGAAAGTAAGATGCAGATAGAACATACCAATAGATCGATGGAAGACAAACCAAAACAGAGATAAAGAGTGGTGGCGTTACGACGATCAATAGGATGCTTCAACCGGCAAAGTCTTCATAAGGTCAACCTCCCACGTGTCACACAACCCCAAGATGTCTCCTGAAGAATACTCCACCAAGACACTGCACCAAGAAGCTCTAAACGCAGAATCAAGAACGCTGCTCCATCACCATCCAAGAGAGAAGAAAATGCCTCCACCAAATGTGTGTGTAAAATGAACTCCAAGTCTTTCCAATATATAGGCATCTGTGGGGGTGTGTGACACATCTCTTATGTATGTGGGATAAATGAGGGCAACCTTGCACATGTGGAATAAATTCAAAATACATGTTCTGCTTATCCGATCAAGATGATCTTTAGATCGATCTTGCACCTCTCCGAAAGAGGAATCCATTAAAAATATTGGCATCGTCATCTGAGCATCACAACATGGAGTTTGGACCTAGTTGCCCAAAATTAACACTTCCTCTCAACTAGGGAGAACTCCATCTACTAGTGCCATCCAAACATTGTGCGTCATCCCACCGCAACTTGCTTCGCGGGCTTCTTTATTTCAAAACAAAAGGTGAGTCATAAAGACATCACTCCCGACTAACCCGAAGTCAGCTGTCACGTCTCCCAAATTTTTTTTTTTTTCTTGGTGTATTTGCCTATTTATATATATATATTCCACCAGTTCATCTGAGGTTGTCTCATTCTCAACCCATTTGAAATTTAGTTAAGGTCAAAAAGTATTTACCCTTTTTATTTCTTTATTTTAGTAGGACCATTTTACTATCGTTTTAGACATTTGTATATCCCAAAATGTATATATATAATTTGTGGAAATATTAAATTCCCCTTTTGGGCCCCATATACTTAAACCCAATAGCAAAATCGGGATCAATTAGTTTCATTCAGCGCGTCATATATATAAATCTAAATACATTAGTCCACGTAGACATTCTTATGTACAAAGTCTTGATATGATAGCCTACGTAGACATTTATATGTATAACATCGGCCAACCATAGTACGCTGTTCTTGCGCTGATTTGGTATACCATGAAATGGTTTTACGTGTCTACCCATGTTTATATCGGCGCTGTGTAGGTATACTATTAGGCATAATTTCCGATTTTGAAACCTACAGTTTTCATACGTATTGCTAAGCCGATTTATATAATCCCTTACGTGTGATTGAGGAAATCAATTTCCGATCAGGGAGATCAATAGGTTTGGATTGGAATACCTCGTCCTCGTAACTGTGTTATTGATCAAACCCTAACTGCGTGGTTCCTCACACTTTAATGACATGTACTTACACGCGCCGAATACTTTCGATCTCAGGTTTATGTGTGACAGACGGTTGTCTTGTTGTGATAACGTTGCGTGTCTGAGTATGAGAAGATTGTACAAATCAGAAAATCGTCATTTGGCTGGGAGAGGTGCATGCGCCCTCCCCTCTGTCGCCACAAGGTTTCAGACTGCAGATTTGCGTGCCACCGGTTCAAGACTAAGACAATTCGATTCAACATTCGTACCCCATCTCCTGAACTGAAAACACCTTTCATCAGCAGCTGGATAGAGGAGATGAAAAGGTCATTTCGGTAAGGATGAATTCGCCGGCAATCTGTTTGCCAAGTACCATGAAAAACTTAAATAATATTTAACTTATCGATTTGTACCGAGGTTGCTGTGCAACGGGATTCGTGAAATCCCCCTCGGGATTTTGTCAAAACGCGGGGTCGCTGCGTCCATTCCTAAACCAGATTTCCCATGTACGTTGGTTGATTTCATCCTAGGGTTCCTGGTTATTATTATAATCCCTCCATTGTCCAGGATTCCTTACTGTTCTTCTAGCTCTTTTATTTTCTTGTTTTATTTCTTCCAAGCCTCTCGGCGTTTAGTTATTCGTGGGATCCCTTTTTTACATAGAATGAATTCTTTTCCCTATTTTATCCAGGCACGGTGATTTGGTTGCGTTTTGTTTTCGTAAGCTGTTCTTATCATGCTTTTCACGGTTGCTGCGCGACTTCGTGGCAGATTCCAGATTTCAGGTTGCAGGTTCCAGGTTTGCTTACCGCGACGCAGACTCGTTGTCGTGCCTACAGATTTCCTCACTGGAGGGTAACTCTTATGTCTCGTTGAATATCCTCCCTACTCTCTGCTTATTAAAAATTTTATTTACTCTTCTCTTATTCGTTTTATGGCACATCGGTGATCGTTTTCCTTTCAGGGTTTTTATAATTATTCTTGGCGTTTACCTATACGCCCCACTAACTCATTTTTACGGCGATCATGGTGTACAGGTTGCCCAGGAACCGATTCTTCAAAGAACGATTGGGCGCGGCTACTGTTGCCGAGGGTCACACATTTTTTCATTTATTCCCGTAAGTTGGCTGAGGGTTCTGCCTCCGTAGTTGTAAGACAGGGTTAAGGGATTTAGTCATAATGACGCCGTGGCCCCATATGACCGTGTGTTGTCGTTTCATTACTCTTCGGCTGTTATCTCCTCAATACTGAAGAAGATTCTATTTGATAACATTTCTACTGTAAGACGTTTTCCATTCTAGATTATCCCTCTGTCTAACGCAGGTTGACTTCAGGTGAGTTGGTGCAGGAGTGCTCCGCCATTCTTCCAAACCTATTACGCCCTTCTCTCTCTGGTTTAATTCTATGAGTTATGTTTATAAAATGCAGTAGTAATTCGTCTATCACGCCTGAAAACCCTAGGTATTAATTTAAAACAATATTACCACAATAAACTCTCTGTTTTAATAGTAATGGTAACTGATCATAATTTAAATTTCCGAACCATAGCTTACGTTAACGTAGCAGGAAATTTTTTCTTTGAAGTTACAGGTGATAAATAGTTCCATGCATCGGTATAGCATTTTTTTTTCCTCGAATTTCTAACCATAACTGTTACGGCTATCCTTATCACTATAAGGTTCTTGCCGCATGTAAATATCTAGTTAATAGCTATGTATTTCGTTTATATCCACCTAAATATATTCGCTGTCGTTCTTATTTACTAGTTCATCCGAAGTGGGTTTAAATCGGAATTCGATTTGTCACCACCAGAAATTGAAGTCGCGTCTGAATTGTATGAACAAAAAATAGTAATGGTTTGCCTCGGCGTTCCCAGATATTCCATGATTGTGCTACAACAGTGATATAAATGACGTAGCAAAAGAAATCGTAGTTCGCATTTACATGCATATTTAATACTACAGGTTAAACATATATATTCATCACCGCTTTGTTTTACATCTGTTCCTTTACATATTATGTTTAAAAAGGACTTAAACGCTGTGAACAGAAACCTATGTAAAATTCGGTAGTCTTAACTTAACGCAGGTTCAATGCATAGTGATTTAAATACTCGCCATGAAGTCGTATAGTTTGACCACTCATTTATTCGCATATTTATATTGTTCACATCTATATTACTTCCATCCACCGCGCAGATTATTATTGTTGTTAATGTGCTATGGCGTTAGCGCTCGGCGCTTATCGTTATTGTTGTTTTGCATATATAAATGTATTCGATAGTAGTTTGAATAGGGTACATTAATTATAAGTTAAGGTTTGTTGTTATATAGTTATTTCAAGGATTAGAAGTAGGTCAAGCGTGCCATATACACTTTAAACGCTGTAAATAATATAGCACTTCTATAGAGTAGCAATTCTTCTTAAGCTGTAAAATTTTCAAATGTACTCTCATGTTTTTACCGTATGATTATTATACCATGTAACTGCAATGCTATTACACTAGTTTTTTCTTGAGCATACATAACCACATATACATTCACTGTAACACACATGCAATCATAAATAAATATTTAATTTTCTGTAGAGACTAAGTACCTTCAGATTTAAACCGTCTTTGGTTTAAAGTTTCTGTGGGTTTCTACTCTACGGAATTATTGTCTACAACTAAACAAAGTCTGGAAGGTGAATGCCTAAAGATAGATTTTGTTAAATGTAGTACTAAAATCAATCATACCATTTCATTAAATTTTATATGTAGCCAATTCATACTGATTTAAATAGAAGAGCATCAAATTTAAAGACATACCATTCATGCAGTAGACCAACCTCCCAACCGTAGAGTTCTATTTTTCTCCCAGAACTCACCCCCGAGCTGAGACCAATTCCACCACAGATCAACCTCTTGATCTGCTTAGGAGTAGCTTATTTAAGCTATTTTCCCCAAGCCTGTTTCTAATTCTACGTCCAGAATAGCAGGATGCTTTTCTTCCTGTTTGCCTAGGCTTCCCATTTTGGGATTCTTTAAAGCTGTTTTATGCTTTTCTTCAACTTTTCCAGCTTTCCACCTCTTCCCAACTACTTTCCTCATCATTGGGGAAATTTATATTCTTCCTCAAATCTAAATTAGAAATAATTCCCTTCAAGGATTTTTGAAGGGGTTAGGGGAATACTTGCCTTATCCATCCTCATGGATTTAGCATGTGGTCTCTAAATCTCATTCTTGGTCTATATGCACATTAGAAAGTTTATTTATTTCTTCAACTAAAATATTGAATTACATCCACAATTTATCTATCCCTTGGGGTCCACTCCCCTTAGGATTAAAGTTCAAATGTCAAACTTTAAAATTTCAACACATAAATTGGGGGTGTTACATATTCCCCCTCTAAAAATAAACACCGTCCTCGGTGTTGTTATTCAACTACTAGAGTTCAATTAAACAAAAATGGATATTTTTCCATCATTTCAACTTCCCTTTCCCAGGTAGCTTCTTCAGCAGTAAAGTGCTTCCACTGCACTTTTGCTCTGGCCACCGTTCTGTTTCTCAATTCAATTTCTTCCCGCTCCAATATTTGAAGCGGTTCTGGCAGAAACTCCCCTTCTGTTTCCACATGTACAACATTCCAATCAACTATGTGAGAAGCATCATGCACATATCTTTTTAATAATGAAATATGAAACACATTATGCACTTTAACATGGGGGGGTAAGGCCAGCTTGTAAGCCACTGGTCCCACCCTTTCTAAAACTTCGAAAGGCCCACAATATCTAGGAGCCAGTTTTGCACAACTTCCAGCATAAAGTGTTCTCTTTTTGGGTTTTATGCGCAAATACACATGGTCTCCCACTTTGAATTCTCGGTGCACTCGTTTCTTATCAGCATAGTTTTTCTGGCGATCTTGTGTTATCTTGATGTTACTTTGTATCTGTTTGACAATTCTTCTTTCCCATTTTCTGTAGTGCATCCTGTCCTGAACACCACTATCCTCCTGTTGACTTACCAAAGGAGTAATGACACTTTCCATAAAGTGTTCAAACACTCATCTTGTATTAGAGGATTGGTAGCCACACACATAGGGCAAATCCTTACCAATGTAGAGATTCTTCTCACTTTGATGGCCTATCCATCACATACATTCTCAACATATCCTCCAAAATTTGATTAGTCCTTTCTGTCTGCCCGTCAGTTTGAGGGTGATAGGCAGTACTAAAATTCAACTTAGTACCCATCCCTCCAAACAATCCTTTCCAAAATGCTGCTGTAAACTTATATCCCGATCTGAAACAATTACCTTGGGAACTCCATGAAGCCTTACTATCTCCTTCAAGAAAACATTTGCTACTTGAGCTGTTCCAAAGGTGGATTTCACTGGTATAAAGTGGGCAGCTTTTGTTAGAGTGTCTACGACTACCATTACAGAATCATGCTGATATTTGTTTCTGGGTAATCCTGTTATAAAGTCCATGGAAACTGTATCCCATTTCCATTCTGCAATTGGCAAAGGGTTCAAAAGTCCTGCTGGATGTTGATGCTCCACTTTGACTAATTGACATTCCATGCACTTACTTAAATATTCTGCTACATCTTCTTCATTCCTGGCCAGAACAATTTCTTTTTCAGTGCTGTTAGCATTTTTTGATATCCTGGATGTCCTGCATATGGCTGTTTGTGGTACTCATCCAGAATCTCTCTTTTCAAGGACTCTACCTGGGGAACATACAACCTATTTTTATAACAGATCAGCCCTTGTTTGTTTTGAGTGAAATCAATTTTCTCTTTTTTCTGTAATTTCACTAAGAGTGTTTCATAGTTTTGATCCTGACTTTCTGCTTTCCTCACCAATTCTTCTAGTTCGATTTGAACACTACTCCCAAGGCTGTTTATATTCTGACAAGCATTCCTGCTTAATGCATCAGCAATTTTATTCTCTTTTCCCTTGATATGTTTTATATCCATATCAAATTCACTTAAAAAAGACAGCCATCTGGCTTGTCTTGCATTCAGATCGGTTTGAGAAAAGAAATATTTGAGACTAATATGATCAGTCATCAATGTAAACTTTTTCCCAAGAAGATAGTGCCGCCACATTTTCAAAGCATGGATAACAGCTGCTAATTTTAAATCATAGGCACTATAATTTTGTTCATGAATTTTCAGTTTTCTAGATTCATAGGCAATAACTGAATTTTCGTGCAATAGGACTCCTCCCAATCCTTCTTTACAAGCATCTATACATATCACAAATTCCTTATCAGGATCTGCAATTTTCAAGATAGGGGCTGAAATGAGTTTTTGTTTTAATTGCTCAAAACTGTTTTGGCATTTTTCAGTCCACACAAACTTAACACCCTTCCTTTGTAATGAGGTTATGGGATTTTCTATAGCAGAAAATCTCTCCACAAATCTGCGATAATAGCCTGCAATTCCCATAAATGATCTTACTGCTGAAACATCAGTTAGGACTGGCCATTCTTTAATGCCTTTTATCTTTTCAGGGTCAACCACCAACCCTTTTTTAGAAATAATATGACCCAGATATTGAATTTTATCTTTATAGAATTCACATTTGTTGAACTTGGCATATAGCTGGTTTTCTTTTAGAGTCTGCAACACTATTCTTAAGTGTTCCTTATGTTCATCTTCATTTTTGGAATAGACTAAGATATCATCTATGAACACAAGCACAAATTTATCCAAATACTTATTCAACACACTGTTCATCAGGCACATAAATGTGGCAGGGGCATTCGTCAATCCAAAAGGTAGGACTACAAATTCGTAATGTCCATACCTGGTTCGAAATGCCGTTTTGCTGATGTCTTCTTCTTTAATTCTAAGCTGGTGATAACCAGTCCTTAGGTCAATCTTAGAAAAGACTGAAGCTCCTCTCACTTGATCAAAAAGATCATCAATTCTAGGCAAAGGATATCTGTTCTTAATGGTTAACTTGTTCAATTGACGATAGTCAATGCACATCCTAAAAGTTCCATCTTTCTTTTTCACAAATAAAACCGGGGCTCCCCAAGGAGACACACTGGGTCTGATATACCCTTTATCTAACAATTCCTGCAATTGCATTTTCAGCTCCATGAGTTCCGGAGGACACATTCGATAAGGAGCTGGGGAAACAGGTGTTGCTCCTGGTACCAGATCAATTGAAAAATCAATCTCTCTCTTGGGGGGGAGATGAGGGATTTCCCTGGGAAAGACTTCCTTAAATTCTCTGATTACTGGTACAGCATCCAGTAAATCTTCCTCAGTTTTCTGTTCTATTTCTTCTACCTGCACTGCATAAACTTGGTATCCCTTTCTAGCTGTTCTTTTCAATTGTAAGGCTGAAATCTGCCTTACAGAAATGGGCTTTTGTTTCCCTTTGAGAATAAAAGGTTTCCCTTCCTCATCTACACAATGCAGAGTCTTATCCCAGCAATTCATCAAGGCTTTCTTCTTTTCTAGCCATTCCATTCCTATCAACACATCATATGACCCCAAGGGCAGAATATTCAAATTTACCTCTGTTTGAAAATCATTTACCTAATTTCTGTGCGAGGCAGTTTATGTGTTACTTTTCTCTTAGTTCCAGTGGCTAGCTGTACCAACCATGATTGCTGGAATTTCTCAGATTTAAGATTACATTGTTCTACAATTTTTGGACTAATGTAGCTCAAAGAAGCACCTGGATCAATCATAACAGTAACAGATAAGTCAGAAATCTTACCCTCTATTTCCACCATGGTTGCTTGATGTTCTGCTTGTCGATTTTCCAGGGCTGCACTTATAGTTGGTATATTTCTGGCTACATCATTTACTGTTGTCGCCTCTCGATCTCCCATGAGCATATGAATGTTCCTATGGGGGCAGTCTCTCAAAATATGGGGTCCTCCACAGCCCCAACATTTCAAGGGTTCCTTCATTCTAGCTGTCCCTTCCTTCTTACTTTCTCCCTCCATTTGTTTTGAAGCCACTTGGGATTGAGCAGTTTGATTTTCTCTGGGTTTATTAAACTTTTTCCGCTGATGATCTCTGCCAAAATTCTTCAAATAGGCTGGTTTCTGTTTCCTTCCTTTGAATTCATTTTTCTGTACCCAGTTTTTCCCTTGTTCAGTTTTTCCTTTGAACTGTTGGTAACATAATTTGGCTTTTCTAACAGCTTCGTCCATAGTTTTTGGGTTGTCAAACTCAATTTTGTCCTTGTATGCAGTAGGCAAACAATTCAAAAATCTTTGAACTTTTGCCTTCTCTTCCCTTATGTAGGGTACATATCTCAGTAGATTTGTAAACTTAGTAACAAATTCATCAATAGTGAGCTGTCCCAGCCTAAGTTCATGAAATTCTTTTGCTTTTTCATCATAGTAACGCTCATTCAAGTAGCGATTCTTAAACTTAACCTGGAAATCTTCCCAAGTAACTGTCTTTTCATCAATGGCATGGACCATTTTTGTCTCCTCCCACCACAATGTAGCTTTTCCTTGTAACTGGTACACAGCTAATCTGGCTTTCAGATTACTTTCATATTCATAGACCTGGAAATACTTGATCATGTTCAATAACCAAGCTTCCGCATCCTCCTCTTTCTCTCCATCATAGGAGGGAGGTTTGATCTTCTGGAATTCTCCCTGCAATTCCTTTTTCTGCTTTTGCTGCTGTCTAGTAGCTTCCTCATCATCAGACTCATCCATCTTTCTCTTTCCGGAATCTTCGCCTTCTTGGCTGTTCCGGGAAGTTAATTCTCTGATGAGTTTTTCCTGCCCTTGCTGGCCGATGACAACCTGTCATTCTGGCTTCTTAGTTCAACCAATTCTCGTTGCAACTGATGCAACATGGCCATCATCGTAGCGTTGGGATCTGGTGTAGCAAACTCATCCCGCAGATCCACATAAATCCCTTCACCTTCAGCCATTTCAACTGTACACACTCACAACACAGATTAGCAAAAGCTTATAAAATTACAATTTAAAAAAAATATGTAATAACAGTGAGCACAATAATGACAGCCCAAATTGTTGTAACTGGTGCTCCGATACCATTTGTCACGTCTCCCAATTTTTTTTTTTTTTTCTTGGTGTATTTGCCTATTTATATATATATATATATATTCCACCAGTTCATCTGAGGTTGTCTCATTCTCAACCCATTTGAAATTTAGTTAAGGTCAAAAAGTATTTACCCTTTTTATTTCTTTATTTTAGTAGGACCTTTTTACTATCGTTTTAGACATTTGTATATCCCAAAATGTATATATATAATTTGTGGAAATATCAAATTCCCCTTTTGGGCCCCATATACTTAAACCCAATAGCAAAATCGGGATCAATTAGTTTCATTCAGCGCGTCATATATATAAATCTAAATACATTAGTCCACGTAGACATTCTTATGTACAAAGTCTTGATATGATAGCCTACGTAGACATTTATATGTATAACATCGGCCAACCATAGTACGCTGTTCTTGCGCTGATTTGGTATACCATGAAATGGTTTTACGTGTCTACCCATGTTTATATCGGCGCTGTGTAGGTATACTATTAGGCATAATTTCCGATTTTGAAACCTACAGTTTTCATACGTATTGCTAAGCCGATTTATATAATCCCTTACGTGTGATTGAGGAAATCAATTTCCGATCAGGGAGATCAATAGGTTTGGATTGGAATACCTCGTCCTCGTAACTGTGTTATTGATCAAACCCTAACTGCGTGGTTCCTCACACTTTAATGACATGTACTTACACGCGCCGAATACTTTCGATCTCAGGTTTATGTGTGACAGACGGTTGTCTTGTTGTGATAACGTTGCGTGTCTGAGTATGAGAAGATTGTACAAATCAGAAAACCGTCATTTGGCTGGGAGAGGTGCACGTGCCCTCCCCTCCGTCGCCACAAAGTTTCAGACTGCAGATTTGCGTGCCACCGGTTCAAGACTGGGACAATTCGATTCAACATTCGTACCCCATCTCCTGAACTGAAAACACCTTTCATCAACAGCTGGATAGAGGAGATGAAAAGGTCATTTCGGTAAGGATGAATTCGCCGGCAATCTGTTTGCCAAGTACCATGAAAAACTTAAATAATATTTAACTTATCGATTTGTACCGAGGTTGCTGTGCAACGGGATTCGTGAAATCCCCCTCGGGATTTTTTCAAAACGCGGGGTCGCTATGTCCATTCCTGAACCGGATTTCCCATGTACGTTGGTTGATTTTATCCTAGGGTTCCTGGTTATTAGTATAATCCCTCCATTGTCTAGGATTTCTTACTGTTCTTCTAGCTCTTTCATTTTCTTGTTTTATTTCTTCCAAGCCTCTCGGCGTTTAGTTATTCGTGGGATCCCTTTTTTCATAGAATGAATTATTTTCCCTATTTTATCCAGGCA
Organism: Pinus albicaulis; assembly: GCA_034641835.2. Classification (NCBI taxonomy): domain Eukaryota; kingdom Viridiplantae; phylum Streptophyta; class Pinopsida; order Pinales; family Pinaceae; genus Pinus; species Pinus albicaulis. Next base: position 1,689,030,717 of record CM076578.1, read on the forward strand.
TGGTGATTTGGTTGCGGTTTGTTTTCGTAAGCTGTTCTTATCATGCTTTTCACGGTTGTTGTGCGACTTCATGGCAGATTCCAGATTTCAGGTTGCAGGTTCCAGGTTTTCTTACCGCGGCGCAGACTCGTTGTCGTGCCTGCAGATTTCCTCACTAGCGGGTAACTCTTATGTCTCGTTGAATACCCTCCCTACTCTCTGCTTATTAAAATTTTTATTTACTCTTCTCTTATTCGTTTTATGGCACAGCGGTGATCGTTTTCCTTTCAGGGTTTTTATAATTATTCTTGGCGTTTACCTATACTCCCCACTAACTCATTTTTACGGCGATCAAGGTGTACAGGTTGCCCAGAAACCGATTATTCAAAGAACGATTGGGCGCGGCTACTGTTGCCGAGGGTCACACATTTTTTTCATTTATTCCCGTAAGTTGACTGAGGGTTCTGCCTCCGTAGTTGTAAGACGGGGTTAAGGGATTTAGTCATGATGACGCCGTGGCCCCATATGACTGTGTGTTGTCGTTTCATTACCCTTCGGCTGTTATCTCCTCAATAACTGAAGGAGATTCTATTTGATAGCATTTCTACTATAAAACGTTTTCCATTCTAGATTATCCCTCTGTCTAACGCAGGTTGACTTCAGGTGAGTTGGTGCAGGAGTGCTCCGCCATTCTTCCAAACCTATTACGCCCTTCTCTCTCTGGTTTATTTCTGTGAGTTATGTTTATAAAATGCAGTAGTAATTCGTCTGTTATGCCTGGAACCCTAGTTATTAATTTAAAACAATGTTACCACAATAAACGCTCTGTGTTAATAGTAATGGTAACTGATCATAATTTAAATTTCCGAACCATAGCTTATGTTAACGTAGCAGGAATTTTTTTTTCTTTGAAGTTACAGGTGATAAATAGTTCCATGCATCGGTATAGCATTTTTTTTTCCTCGAATTTCTAACCATAACTATTACGGCTATCCTTATCACTATAAGGTTCTTGCCGCATGTAAATATCTGGTTAATAGCTATGTATTTCGTTTATATCCACCTAAATATGTTCGCTGTCGTTCTTATTTACTAGTTCATCCGAAGTGGGTTTAAATCGGAAATCGATTTGTCACCACCGGAAATTGAAGTCGCGTCTGAATTGTATGAACAAAAATAGTAATGGTTTGCCTTGGCGTTCCCAGATATTCCATGATTGTGCTACAACAGTGATATAAATGACGTAGCAAAAGAAATCGTAGTTCACATTTACATGCATATTTAATACTACAGGTTAAACATATATATATTCATCACCGTTTTGTTTTACGTCTCTTCCTTTACATATTATGTTTAAAACGGACTTAAACGCTGTGAACAGAAACCTATGTAAAATTCGGTAGTCTTAACTTAATGCAGGTTCAATGCATAATGATTTAAATACTCGCCATGAAGTCGTATAGTTTGACCACTCATTTATTCGTAGATTTATATTTTTCACATCTATATTACTTCCATCCACCACGCAGATTATCATTGTTGTTAATGTGCTATGGCGTTAGCGCTCGACGCTTATCGTTATTGTTGTTTTGCATATATAAATGTATTCGATAGTAGTTTGAATAGGGTACATTAATTATTAGTTAAGGTTTGTTGTTATATAGTTATTTCAAGGATTAGAGGTAGGTCAATCGTGCCATATACACTTTAAAGGCTGTAATTAATATAGCACTTCTATAGAGTAGAAATTCTTCTTAAACTACAAAAATTTCGAAATGCATACTCTAATGCTTTTACTTCTCTTTGTTATACCATGTAACTTGCAATGCTATTACACTATTTTTCGAGCATACATATGAGCATATACTTTCACCTTTGTATAAATACATGCAATACAAGTTAATATTTAATTTTCTGTGGAGACTAAGTACGTTCAGATTTAAACCGTCTTTGGTTTAAGGATTTTGGGGGTTTCTACTCTATGGATTTCTAGTCTACAACTAAACAGAGTCTGGAAGGTGAATGCCTAAAGATAGATTCTATTAAATGTAGTACTAAAATAAATAATACCATTCCATTTAATTTTATATGTAGCCAATTCATACTGATTTAAGTAGAAAAGCATCAAATTTAAAGACATACCATTCATGCAGTAGACCAACCTCCCAACCGTAGAGTCCTATTTTTCTCCAAGAACTCACCCCCGAGCTGAGACCAACTCCACCACAGATCAACCTCTAATTTGTTTAGGAGCAGCTTATTTAAGCTATTTTCCCCAAGCTTGTTTCTAATTCTGCGTCCAGAATAGCAGGATGCTTTTCTTCCTGTTTTCCTAGGCTTTTCCATTCTTGGGATTCTTTAAAGCTGATTTAAGCTTTTCCTCAGCTTTTCCAGCTTTTCACCTCTTCCCAACTACTTTCCTCATCATTGGGGAAATTTAGATTTTTTCCTCAAATCTAAATTAGAAATAATTCCTTCGAGATTTGAAGGATTTTAGAGAATACTGCCTTGCTCCATCCTCATGGATTTAGCGAGTAGTCTCTAAGAATCATTCTTAGTCTACTCTTCCCATCAGAAAGTTTATTTATTTCTTCAACTAAAATATTGAATTACATCCATATTTTATTTATCCTTTTGGGTCCACTCCCTAGGACTAAAGTTCAATATTACAACCCCAAAATTTCAACACATAATTTAGTAAGTTAGAATTGTCCTGAGAATATAGTAGCATTGATCTTACCTGTTTTTTATAAATTATAAAAATGAGTCCATGAGTTTTCAATTTTAATATATCTTCATGAAGGCTATTTCACTGTTTAACCTTTCCCTGGTCCATATCTTCAACTTCAGCAGAAAACAAAAACCAAAATACACCAACTCTTCCTTCATGAATGAGAATTTCTTCAGATGACAAAGATATTCTCTCTATCTTTCAACAGCGATTAAGATGCCTTAAATGTTCTTCTTTCGTCACTAAACTAATATATCCGATGCACACAAATTTACCATCAATTTCTTTCTTAATATCATCTCATAAGTCTCATAAAAGTGCTAGGTGCATTTGACAACCCAAAAGGCATTACCATCCATTCATACAAATTCTTCATTCATTTTAAAGGCGCTTCACTCACTACCCACTTTATTCTAATATGATGGTATCCACTCTTCAAATCTATCTTTGAGAAATAATTAGCAAGACTCACCCATTAATCAATAATTTCACAAGGAACTCAGATCACTAGACTTATCGATTGCTCTAGAATCGCAAACATCCTCTGTACCCTCCATCTTTCTTTGGCTCTACACTGGCTTTTCGGTACGTAATATCCACTCGTACTTTCTAATCTAACCCTTTGGCCTGTCTAAATTCTTACTGTCTCCCCGATTTCCTCATTTTCTTCGATTCATTTCAGTGTCGCCTTATTTGGCAAAGGAATCAGGCATAAATCTGGTGTGGATGACCGATCTTTCTCACAGTGGTGCCATCGTAACTATCCACAATAAACGCTTTGTGCAATTGTCTAACATATCTTGTATTTTCTACCGCAAAATTTAGAAATTCAGAAGTAAGAACTACCTAGGTTTGCAAACCAAAGCAAAGCTTTACCTCTTCTTTCTTCTTTCTATCTCATCATAGAGCATTCTTTCCCACTCAAAAACAAGGTCTTTGGATCAATCACTCTACTAGATGGCTCGTTTTTCCACATGGGTATCAATGTATGTACCTATCTTTGAAGAACTTGTAAGTGTTCTTCTACCATCATGCACCGGGCCGTTTTCTTCACAACCGTCAAGGTCTACCTAGCATTATATGACACACATCCATGGGCATACATCACACAGACCTTATCTTTATATTTCCATTTGCATCTCTATTCCCACAATCGTTTCTTCACAACTTCACCGGGTGCTCAGGCGTACTCAGACACCATGTGAGTTGGATGCTCCTCGCCTTCAACTTCCACTTCTCTATTACCTCAAGTGGGAAACTAGATTTTCCTTGTGGCCGCCACTATCAATGAATTGCCGGGCAAATAAGCTCTCCCTTGACTTTCTATTATATGCTCCTAAACAAAGTCTTCCTTGCGTAGGCTCGCTGACTCCTTTAGCTTCGTTTCAACAGACCTTATTTACCACCAAGGACTCTCCTCTCAGGAGGAATTTCTTCTTCAATTTATGCCTCTTCCTCCACTCGGGCAACAACAACATTCCTGGACTAGCACCCACATTCTCTCGACACTCATACTCGCTTATGTCCCACTTGCCGACATCTATAGTAACCCCACTTTCTTACCTATGTCTCTCGCTCTCCTCTTCCTCTTTCCCTCTATAAGAACTCTTCTCATTTCTCTCGTGATCATCCTCTCGTATATACATTCGAGAGCCACTCAGACTTATCTTTTGGTGTAGTAGGCTTTTCTCTTACCACCCCGACTTCCCTTCCCACGCAAAGTACCTCTTTCGCGCACCGTTTCCTCAGAGTTTCTCCTCTACTTTCAAGGCCATCTCGATAGGCCTTTTCCATTTGCCTTAGAGACAGGAGACCAATCACTGGATCTCCCAAACTTGAGACCATTCACATATCTCGCAGCCCAGGGTTTGGAATTGTACTGCAGTGCTTACTCAGAATTCTCTGGTATTTTTTAATGCTGCCACTGCCTCAAGTTCGCAGATTTGCTTATACAATGTCACATGATAATCACTAGGAAGAATGACCCTTTAATTCTAGCCACTAGTTCTAGCCCAGCTCATAGGTTGCTTGCTAACTCTCCTCCTCTCTTCCTCGCACTCCATCGCACCAAAGTGCGCATGTCCTTTCACGCATTACCTAAATCAATTCTTTTATCTTCGCTTGTTTCCCCTTCATAATCGAAGCATTTATCTACTTCATTTATCCAATCCACCAGCTTCCTCGGATTCAGTCCGCATAGCTTCGACACTTCACCCCGGGCTTAACCGTGCACTCCCAAAATAGTCTTGATGAGCCTCATGTCGAGAGTGAATTCAACATTTTCAACGCTCAGGTTCACCAGCCTCTGACTGGCCTGCCTTCACTCCATGGCATCCGATTCTAGCTTCGACCCTTCGCAATGATCCTCAACACCTCGGGCCATATAAATAAGTCTCCTTCGTTATAATTTCTACCAAACTATCATTTCTTACCTTCATGAAATAAGATACAAAAACACGGCTTTGATATACAGATGCTCAAGTCGAACTTGACCTTCTAAGGAGAGATATCACTATAGTCGTGACCCGCCAACGTTTCCCCCGATCAAACCTCATCCTCGACTCATCGTGGTCTACTCCTCATTACTTCTGCATTTATTTACCAATTCGTGGAATTTGATAAATAAACCTTATGCACAACCTTTCGTAAATTTAATTAAATCTCTCTGCCATATTATAACACTTTATAAATCCAATGTTTAATCTTGGAAAATTTATATTAAACCCATTCACCGCACCGTACTCGCTATCTTGCGTGTGTCTGTCCAACGACCACCGTCCGTTATTCTCTCCCAAATCAATCTGCTCATACGCATATCGCTTCGCATCCCGGGTACGAACGTTAACACGCGATGGCGCACTTAACGATGGTTTTCCGAGGGTCCACTCACAAAGGCCAACAACTCTATGGAAATTCGCTTCCGCGATCGGAATACTCACTTACTCACCAAAAGTTACATATGGGCAATCCGCTCCGCAAACTGGGTCATGGTTTTGTACAGCATCTTAAAGGTGGTTTGTCTGGGGTTACGTTATTCCTTTTCGGTTTTTAACTCACGTCTAAACCTTCTGGCCAGTTCAGCAATGACTCGTCTTCTTTATTGCTGAATTTTATAATTGAACCGTGTTCATGCCAGGTCTTTGCCATGTACCTCGCTCAGCTTGGGTGAATTCAAAGGGGTTATCCATACAACTTACGCAGAATTCAAAGACAAGAGAAACAAATTTCCAGTTGCACAATCACCTCACACTTAAACAATCTTTCACAATTATTGATTCATATAAGGCTTGGAAATCAATAGACTCAAGTCTATTCAATCGTACAAATTTGGTCAATACACGTAGTTTTTATTGTGGTGAAATCTCTATCATTTTCTTTCTCGCTCTATCTCGCTTCCCTCATATACATCCGAGGATTCAATTTACATACATTATAGTGTGATTCTTCAGCCTCGCGAGGACCATTTTAGAAAATCAACAAAACTTAATTAAAATAATTCATCTAACCGAATGACACAAATTTACTAACTGGAATGCATTCAAGGTATTAATAATTAATGTTATGAACAATATTTTTTGACTTCTACTACTAAACATGTGGACAAACCTCCTACATTGCCGCTAGTGTCTAATGCCCTGTATCACCTAACTTGTTCCAATTTGTTCCTTCACTTAACTTTGATACTTTGACTTTGGGTGTACTAATTCTTTGACTAGAAATAGTTTTAGAACGATAAGGTATTTTTGAATCCTATATAACATTGAAAAAGAGTCTGAGCTCTATTCAATCGAAAGTGAGACATGGATAAGAGTGCACGTGAGGAGGCATTTTTTGAACTTCCACATACCATTGAAAATTTCTTTAAGAGCTCTACCCAATTGAGTGAGACATGAGCAATGGAGTTGATCCACTAACTTAAAAATGGAATCAAAGTATTTTAATCTCTCTCCATCTTTTCCTTTACCATACTTTGAACTTTCATCCGCTCTTACAACCCTATACTCTTTTCCATAACCTCCTTTCACATGCTTGTCAATCGCTCTATGACACCACTAATCTAATAAAAACACTTTTGTCAATACTTGTTAACATCAACCTTATGCCAACAACAACTTTGACAACACATTCATATCAATATTTGACATCAATATACACCTCAAGCGAGAAAGATATTCTAAACAATCTCCCATCATCTTATTTTCTTGCCATTAATAACAACATATTCTAATAATCTCCCATCATCTTGATTTCTTCCTTCCATGACTAGGTATTCTAATAAAAGTATCCTTTCCTTTTTCCTTCAAATGACTATATTCTAATAAAAGTATCCTTACAAGTCTTTTAGGAATATCCCAAAGCATGCATACAATGTTAAATGCTTCCAATGAGATCCATATGGGATGGGGTTGACGTACCATGATAAGCTAATAAGCATGCCTTCTTTTATCATACCTTCTTTTCCAATTCTAAGAGAGATAGATAATAACACATAACTAATCTCACCATCAAAAGATACATAAGATGTGAGTATATTTGGAAGTGGGCATTGGTGCCATATGATCAAATAACATCAGGGATACCTTGAATAATGCATTTGATAAAATTCTCAACAGTCTAATAACTAAACTACATCCTTGTTGACTTGTCTTTTCTTTCACATTTATCTCAAAATATGGAGAGATACACACTTAGCGCAAGATCTAGTGGTCACAACTCACAAAGTTTACTTCAACAAGAGAGAAAGAGTACAAAGTTTATAATACAACTCACCAAGAATACCGAATAAGAGAGAAATAATACAAAGCTCTTTTTCGTGAATCTTTACTTTTAGAGAGGCTCTCTACAACCAACATATATGGGAAATATTTTCACGTAATATTACATTTATATATATATATATATATATATATATATATATATATATTTGTGTTTATGTAACTCGCTATTATATGTATGTCAATTTAAAGTTACTTTAAAAAAATGATACTCACTTTATTTCAAACTTGAAAATAAGGATATGTTAATTAAAATTTCCAAAAAAACTTTTAGTACTAGGAGAAATTTAGTTGAGCCCAGAACGTATTCATATAGTATGCTAGAAATGTAACAACATAATGTAAACATTTTAACCGGCAAAATAAAATAAAAATAACCCCATAAAAACTAAATAAATAAATAAAAATGACTCATGGTAGTCACCCATTATATTAAGAGTCCATCCTATGGACCCATGGTATTCATATGGAATATAACCTATTTAAGGGGAAATTAAACTAGTCTAGATCCATCTTAGTTTGATGTTATATTTAGATACATAATTAGTGTAGAAAATGATGGTGTCAATCCATGTACCCCGAAAAGGTAATTTTTTTCTCTGCAAAGGTAAAATAAAAATTATTTATATGTTCCCATTGAGTATTTTTTTTGATATGTTCAATGTGGAAGAAATATTAAGAAAACAATAATTATATTTTATCTAATATTTTTTCCTACCTCCATCCACTGCTTACTAGGTTATATCGTTACACATAACATTATACTCACACCTACCCAATTATTCTCCTTCTTAACCGGTCCACTTATTATTTTATGTTTTTTATATTTTAATTTTGAAGGTAAACAAACCGAACCATGCGGCATGGATGAGAGTGAACTATTGAATAAAATAATACTGCCAATATCACTAAATGTAATAATATTATATTTCAAATAGTGTTTCCCCCCCCACCCTAACCTCTTTTTATTGGTCTTAATAATATTGTAATATTATATTTTATCTAATATTTCCCCTCACCCAATTAACTTTTATTGTGTTTCTTTATCCATTTCAGGTTCATAAGTAAATCATTCATGTAAACATTTAATCCCACAATGGTAGATGATGCAATATTTAACATTTTGTCTTGGTAAATATTAAAAAAATTAATAAAATTAGTAAGTATAATTATAATTAATAATACAATAATATCCATCCTAATCCATCTTAACTCCAGATCTACTTATGGGTCATGGAATCTAAATATTTTGATATGAAAACATTTTTTAGAGTGAAAAATATATATTTGATCCTTATCTCGTGCTTTTGGTATATTAAGAGTTAAGATGGATCTAGGCTAGTGAGGATCAATAAAGATGTACTCATACCTAAAGCCCCTCATTAGGTTATGTGTAATAGTTATGTGGGTTGTTTGTTGCTGTTTTTTTCAGAAATGTTTAGGTGGGAAGCCAACAAATTATACTAGATGCACTTTGATTCTCTCCTTTTCTAGTGCCAATTAAATTGTTGATAGTGGTATATGACCCAACAATAGTTATTAAGTGTCCTAGTGCCAATTAAATTATTGATATGGTAAATGACCCAACAATAGTTATTAAGTGATTCTCTATCCCAATCAAACTCACATTTGGAGTGAGAGACCCATCTATATTCTATGCCGTAATAATTCTTGAATTTAATAATGTTGCAAGATATTATTGATCACTGCACTAAAGGGGAACAAACTTCAAAAAATGAATCAATAAAAAATGTAACTAATCTAAGATCACTAGCTCATTAGAGAGGTATATAAGAATTAGGAAGTAATGAGATGACAAACATAAAGTTTCATAGTCAAATAAATAGTTAGTTCACATTCGAGACAACCGAAATGTTAAAATTAGTAGAGCCAATCAAGAATAATAAATCTTTTTATCTAAGGTGCCTGTTAATGAAAGCCACAAAACTAAAATAACAAGTATGTGAGAAAACACTAACAAGTTCCTCTTGATTAATTTGTCACATGTCAAAAAATCCTCTTACAGAGTATTATCGAATGAACTTATTCAAGAATATTAAGAAAAAAGGCACAATGGGTGTAGCAATATATATCTAGCATTGGTCTTCAATCCTTCTTATTATTTTAATGAAGATATAATTATTGGCCTCCTTCTCTAAGTCTTTAGAAAAATCAAGAAATCAAAAGTTAACAACCCTATTACTAACATGTTTACAATATTTATAGATTGATCTAACTACCACTTGTGATTGTTTTGTTTCTCCAAGGTCAGAAGTACAACCTAAAACTTCCTGCGATTTACACGTAATAAAATAAAATGCCTAAAAATCATGAAATGGGATTAACAATTACACTCACCTGATCCTCCATTGGGAGCTTGATGTCCTTAGAATAGGTCACTTGGAATTCATAATATGATTTAATCACCGTAATTTATTTTGTAGAAGTTTCCATGACCACATAATAGTTTTTTTCCTAGGAGAGAATCAATTATAGATTTCTTCTATCAAAACCATGAAAGAATTTAGGATCATATATTATTTAATGAAAACATAATGTATTAGCTTGTAAGCTCTGATGAGCATACTTGCATATATTAAAAATATAGCTATTTTCATTCAACAAATCCTCCAACTCTTTATTCATCACTGGATCTAAACTCTCTAGGACCTAATTTATGGAAGTCTAATCATTCTAATGATCCTTTCAAATAAGCAATGGTATTGTTATATTTGTATTGATCAAACTTATATCATTTATACTTTGTATCTTTATGGATTCATTAATAGAAATAGACTGCTTAAAACTTTGTTAATGATGGGAGTTTATAATGTTGTTTTAGGATACTCTTAAATATTTCAATGAGTTGATATCATCATACCTCAGAGTTATATTTCACTCTTTGTAGTTACCAGTAGTAGTAGGCTTAATCATATTTCTTGTAATATATGTATATAAGTGCATACTTGAATGACCATATCATTTTAGCACTGATAAATCTCTAAATAACATGGCTTATAGGCATTTAATTTGACAATCACCTATTTTATTGTCTTATTATCAATTATCAATAATTATACTCATTTTTTGAGCTCAATTATTTGTGCAATCTTATTTTCATATTATCTAGAATAATTTCATACATTTATTTCATCAACTTGAGAAATGTTGTGCCTAGTAATCCAATTCAATAGGATCCTACCTATATGTTAGGCACTATGGGCCTCTTACTAATAATTTGTACTAGAGATAGATGTATGAATTCATGTTTTTCTCAAATGTCCCACAATATTATTTAGATATGATCATACCTCATTAGGGGAAGTTTAGACCCAAATACCCCTTAAGAGAGTAATAAATAATGTCAAATAACAAAATAATAAATAACGATTTTTATGAAAATAAGGAAACTATTTTTTTATTGTATTTTTGGCTTATCTTGTTATAGGTGTATAGAAATATCAAGTGTAACACCCATTACATGTAAAATTAAATTCCACAACCATTGAATATTCATTATGTGTACTTCATGGAACCACCAAAAAATGTGAAAATCCATAAAGGAAGTGTGTTCAACATGTTTTTTTATGTATTTTAAATATTTTTCAATGTGGTTCTACTAAGAAGTGTAGGTATTTTCTTGAAATCGAACTAATCACATGTGACATTCTAAAGACACCTATAAGGAGATAAGCCAAAATCTAATAAAAAAAAGTAATTTTTCTTTGTTTTTTCTCCAAACCATTTTCTTCCTCGTATAGAATCATCTATCCCATATTAGGTTCTTTAAAAGTCAATTTTATTAGAAAATTTTCATTTTTGAGGCCCATTTTTTACCCTCCTGTAATTCCCTAATGCAAATTCGTTTAACTTGATCACATTTTTCCTCTTAGCTAGTGTGATGTCCATTTTAGTGATGGATAGGTGACCCCTTATGATTTCTCAACTATCGGGGTGATACTAAGTCAACATCCATTGGGCCTAAATCTAGATAAGGTTAAAACTATATTTCTTCATTGAGCTGATAACTTTCTTTGCTATGAAATCTACCTCCTTTATAAAATCTTTCGTACTCTTCTTCTCATGTTTTCCTTTTCTTGGGCTTTCTACCTTTATATATTCCTCGATTTTTCATTCCCTTTCTCTCTCTTCATTTCTTATTATTATTGTTTATTTTTTTCAACATCTTTAGATAGTTTCGACAACTTCTTATCCAACTGAGATATCGCCTATTATTGTTCCATATTTTCCTCAAGCCCTTATAGCCGCTTTTATTGAAATTCCTATTCACAGAAATGGCTATAGTGCATTTTTCTCGTATCTTTTTTAATTTTTCTTCAGAGGATCATCGGGCTTCTTCATGAGATGGATTGAATGAAATTTAGTTATATTTTCTCATCTGTTCCTTCTCCTAGTATATGAATATACATGATGCAACGTTAACATGATTAGACCTGCACTATACAGAAGTGCAATTCTAAAATGGAAGAGAAATAAATAATCATCTTCCTTTTCCTTGTATTTATGGACTCAATTTATATTGTTCTCTGAAATTGTATGAGCCTATACAGCTTCATTCCTCAGATAAACCTATTCTGCCTGTATATTATCTAATAGCTACTCTAATATCTTTAATCAAATGGCAAGTTCAAGTGTAGTGTGTTTTCATTTCCAAATTCTTTCATTATAAATTCATCTTTTCAATTCAACAAATCAAGGAATCAATTAGCACTAGTTTCTGGGATATTTTTACATACTATATAAATCACACAATGCTCTGCAGGTGCTACTATTATATCACCCTGACTACCAAACACCCTCTAAGAAGCCACCATCTATGACAATTTCCTGATGAACCAATCTAAGAATATTTAACCATTTAAACTATTCATGTAGACTACTCACCACTCAGGTAATTGACCAAATATCCACTTTAAAGCTGAAAAGGAGTAGCGTTTCAAAATAAGTGGATTGATAAAAATCTTGAAAATAGATCCATGAGGTATATTAGGGGTCATGTTGAGAGGTTTGTGAAAAAAACCATCTTAAAAGAGCTCAAGGAGAGGGTCATGTTGAGAGATTATGGAGAAAGATCGGGATCTTGAACATCCCAATATTGTACTTCATAAATTGTTTACTTTCAGTATCAAAAGAGTATTTAATTGATGAAAATTATACCCTCATGACGATAATAGGGTATGTATTTAAAATAATTTTAATGCCTATTTTATGTGATTTTTTAAATTTGTTTTTTTTGGTGATTTAATGCATTGATGGATTGATGTTAAAAATTTAGCTTGGGATGAATTTATCCTAAAATAAATCATATCTTTCGCCCGTTTGGAACACCTATAATAAAATTTCATTTCTAAAATTCAATATTTTATAAAAAGATTAAGTCACATCTCAATTTTGAAGTGAGTTTCAAAAATAAAAATTCATGTTCTGTTATTCACATTTATCCTGACATATCGAATCCACTTTAATCAATTCAATCATGATTATACAAGTTAAGAATTTATATTTTTATCCTTACTTAGTATTCTTATTATTAAGGATAATTATTATTTATAAAAATAAAAGTAATTCACTTTTAATGGATTAATAAACAAAATTTCTATGAATTACAAATTAAATGGAGAATCTCTACTGAATAAAATAGTAACTCACACTAAGAGAGTGTAACTTATCTCACTAATTCAATGTATGGGAAAACTTAACTCCTCCTCATTAAATGAACTGTAACTCTCTATTACATTCCAATTCAATTTGTAACTCTCACCAAATATTTTCTCGTGTCTATGTAACTCTGCCCTTAATTGAAATTTTAACTCCTCAAGACAATGTACCCCCATCTCCTCTTTTGTTAGGAGAGTTAATTTGCCAAGTAACGCTATCTCATAGAATAACTTTCCATGATAGCTCATGAATGAATTCATTTTTTTAATTCCCTCTCCTTTTCATCTAAGAAAGTGCAAGTGAGATTCGATGTAACATGTTCACTGTGAAGAAGGAGAGCTAGTGATGAATGTGCAAGAGAAGTGTGAGAGAAAGTGAAGAGTAAGAGAAAGGGAAAAGATGGAAAAGTGTACAGGAAAGATCCATCAAGAGAAGGAGGAGATATTCAAGAAAATAAAGAACACTTTAGCTGCAAGTTGATCAAATATTGCTAAATTTATTGATTTCATCTTCAAATATAATTTATCTATCAATAACAATTAGAAATAAACAAATAATAGAAAGAACTGAGTTTTTCTCTTCAAGAAAAGCCTTCTTCATTGGACCTAACTCTCAAATGGTCTTTATTTAAGCATAATACAGACCTTAAGTTTATGTTCTATCTACAATTATCATCGAAAAGTTTTGAAGAATAAATATGCATTCTAAGTATTTGCATGTGCTATATCTAATTTTATGTTAATTGGTATTAGTTTTTCTACAAAGTACACTGAATTTTTCTATGCAATGGTATTAAACCTTTAAAAAAGAAAAGCATCCAAGTTTCAGAAGCATTTGAGATTTTCTAATCACGTTTGATTCATTTCAAGCCAGCATGCATTTTTTGTATACATTACGTTATATAAACTGAAGTTGCAATTATTTTTAATTTCTCAGATATAACTTTCAAATTTTAACATCATAAAGTCATAAGACAAGTCCAAGGAGACCAGAGATCATCAAGAATTACACTTGCTACCAAATTTTTTCGATCAAGATAACATCGTCAATTTTCAAGGTAGAGAAGAATTTTAATATTATTAAAAATTTGGTCCATGGGAAAGCAAGGATAGATATCACTCTTCAAGAACACAAAGCCTCGGGTTATGTTGAAGGTATAGTAGTTGATCAACCAGAGACCCAAGGTTGCTATCAAATCCAAACATAAAAGGTGAAATAAATATAGAAAATATCCTGATTCTGGCACGATCATCTCAGCTACTACATGGACTAAGAAATGTAAAGAAATGTGAAGGAAAAACTAATTTGCATAAGCTTTAAATTACTAACTTGAACCACACAATCTCAACAAATCAATCAAGGGGAATCAAGAAGCATTAGGACAGATTTGGTCTGCATTTACTTCAAGAATGACTAAAATTAGGAACTAAATTTCAAAGCCTGGTGAAGTTGTACTCTGATAAATAAATGTGTTGGTTTCACTGGAGACCTTTCTTCTATTCGGGATACTTTTATCGTCATCAACAACAACACCAACATTATTCCTACATCAAGAGCTCTTTCGGAAAGTGTATCCTTAAGAAGAGGTAAGAATTATTCCAAAGGGATAATGCCCACATCATGAAGAAAGGAGAATCACTACTTTTACAACCTATGATAAAGGAAATAGAAGGAAATAAAACGAAATCTACTTCCAAATCAAATAAACTAATATTTTTTAAGTTAGATTTTTTAATTGTCAAAAGCATGGTAGCTTTTCTTCATGACTATAAAGAAAGAAGAAGAGCACCAGACTAAAGAAAAGTTTGATTATAGAAAAGACCTTCCAAAATCAAAGTAAAGGGCATCTTGAGAAACAGAAATCCAAGATATAAAAATAATGCAATAGAAACTCAACTATAGTATTTTATTGTTTATACTTATTTCTAGTTATTATTTTGTACATTTATTTCATATAGTTTTTTAGTTGATAAAGTGGTTCTTCCAAACATTTTTTACAAGTTAGTGTACACTCCTAATCTAGTCAGAGATAGACTAATTTAAATGTTATCCGGATATGATTCTACTCACCATGTTAAAGGTTATTGGTGATTTGCTTTCATTTCGCTTAGATGATGGAAAATCTATTTTTCCTCAAGTTTTATTTCACTGCTTGAAAAAGAATTGTGTACCCACATTCTCTAGAAGATAAAGGAATGAAAGTTGATTTTATCAATGGAAACACATAACTGGACTTTGAACTCAACATGAGAAGTATCTACTCCTGATGAAGATATCAAGGGATTTACAAATTCAATGGTAAACCCATTCATGTATTGTCCATAACGACCTATCAGAACTATGGCACAAAATATTTTCTCACGACACTACAAAGCCTTACCTCATGTAACAATATGGTTTCTAGGAATTCATCGTGATCAAAATGACCATTGCATGAGATTTCTCTGTGATGCGCAAGTGGAAAAGAACATAAAGGGGTTCACTCTCAAGTGAGAAAACTAGCCACTTCAACTCAAACATTATGATTTAGTGGACCTATTCTCAGGCATTTCTCTTGGTGTCTACTTGCATTTCTTGATTGTTTTGGCTTATACTCAGATAAATGGATATTGTTTTTAAAAAATAAATGTTATTTTATATAATAGATATTTCAATGTTCAATTGGAAATCAAATTGAAGTCGGGATAAAATTTTCCAAAACTGATAATGGGAGTTCACTTTCAATGATTTTTAATGATATTTGAAAATACATCTAACAGTAAAATAAATCATCAGGTCATATAATCCACAAAAAATGGTGTGCCTTATAGGAATAATAGAAACATTATGAAGCAATTAGAGTTTATGTTGCATGATCAAAATTCAAAAGTTTTTGCTGTAGTAGTCGTGAATACCGTTGTTTACGTGCAAAACTTCTCATCGTGCCTTTAACAACAAGAACTGCACACCGACCGGTAAAAGGCCCGATGATTAATCGAGAATATTGGCTGTATTGCACACTTACATGTGCCAAAAGAGGAACAAATAATGAGAAAGCTGCAAGAAAGAAGGTGTTTTGGTTATTAGATAACTTGTGTTATCATATAGTTTATGTACCTAAAAATAATTAAAATTATATAGACACAAAATTGAAGAAGATGCAACTTTAGAAAATCAGAGACTTTCTCCTCTCCATCAGCCGAAGACAGCTATAATGAAAAAAGGTTACATCTCAGTTCTTCAAACTAGGATTCCTGAAAATGAGTCATTTATAATTCACTGGTCTCATGGATCCTCTAGATCCTCCACCAGAGGATATTCTACCATAAAAGAGACCACTATGGTTGTGAAATACCTAAATATGTTGGAAAAGGCATGTTTCCTTAAAAGGAATGTTTAGAGAAAATACATGCCAAGTGGTTTTTAAGGGTATGTTGTCATTAAGGAAAGAATATCATTACAGAATATCATGTACTTTTGAAGAAACTAAAAATAAAAAGTTTAAAAAGATACCATGACTGAAGAGTACAAGTCCATCACCTAAAATGATGTCTCAAGGCATCTAGACCTCAGGCTAAAAATATTTTGTCACTTCCAAATGGTTTCTAAGACACTAAATATAGTGTGATGGTATTGAAAATACTATATATGATTTAGAAGCATGCTTTCCAAAGAGGGAATATATTAAGGACAGATATTTTTGCACCTATAGCCATATATATAATTATCTGATTTATTTTTTTCCTTAGCTACTAATGTGATGAATCTTCACCAAATAGATGTGAAAATTGCTTTCTTCAGAAGGGACTCATCAAGGAAGAGGTATTTTCAGGAAACAACTGTTAAGCATCAAGAGAATAACAAGGACAATTATCTATGAATAGCATAAGAAAAAGCCTTATATGGGCTCAAGCAAGCTCTCAAGATCTTGGTATGCTCACATTCAGTACTTTACACAAATTTCTATTTCATATTAGGTTTGAAGGCAACATCCAAATTTACTCATGATGATTTTAAGGCATACCTTTCTTTAGACTCTTGGTATTTTATGTTGATGTTTTATTATTGATGAGAGGGAGAACTTATTATCCTGGTTGTACAGGATTACTCTGGCACCTCCAAATGAAAGACCTTGGTTCGATGTATTTGGGTTTTAACTAGAGGTTCAGCAAGACCTGGTGAAATTTATTTTTTTTTGAAGGAAACATGTTGCTTTGAAATATTTTCTATGGTAGAAGGTAATTTTGTATACTCCTACTTCAAATGAAATTTAAGAAATTTATGGAAATTTTCCAAGACTCTACCTGAAAAAAACCACGAGGAAACTCATCAAGCTTGGCTGTTTTTGGTTAACTAGGCCTCACATATGATTTGTTGAAACAATTTAAGTTAGCATATGATTGTTCCTGTGCACCCTGGAGAAGCCGCAAAACATGTACTTAGATACTTGAATGGAACTATAAATCTAGTATTGAAATATACTACTAAAAATGAAAATTCATGGATATTTTGATGTTGACTGGTAGGTAACTCTATCGATAAGAGAACTTTTTGGGTGTTGCTTTTTCTTGGGATAATCCATGACATCTTGCATGAGCAAAATTCCATCAGATTGAAAACTGTTTATATTGTCATGAATGATAGTTGTGAGGGAGTTTGGTTGAGATATATTTTTGGGAGCTATTTGAGCGAAGTTTGCATACACAAAATTTTTATATTGCAACAATAATATTATGGGAGATTTATTTTACAAAAAGCATGTGTTTCATGACGAGTCCAAGAATATTGAGATCAAGTATCATTCTATCCAGATACACAGAGAGGAGAAGTGAGGCTCCATCACATCTCCATTGATCATCGTATAGGCTGACATTTTCAACAAGCCTTTACCGAAAGGAATGTTCTGGTATTTGTATATAAACTGGATTCTGAGGACATGACCCTCCCATGAAGCCTTCATAAATTATCAGAACACTAAGCTACATTTTCCTGGTTTAGAGCTCATATGATTAGGGAATGATGTCGAAAATCTCCCGAAGATGAGGGACTTCTTTGTTGTGCCCATAAGAGAGACTTAGTATGCATTCGACCCACAGTCTTAAATGTGATGTCATCCACCTATATGACCAATAGGTGAAGTGAGACTTGTCTCTGTGTGAATTGTCTAGGATGGTGTGCTCCATCATTTCTGATACTTCATTTTGTTTGATTTTTCTATGTAATTGTTTGAGTCTTTTGTCTATGTGATGCCTATGTTCTATCACCAAATTGTTCCAGGATGAAAATTGTTTGAGGTGAACTTTACCTATGTGACATGTAATGATCCTTTCCTTTCCAAATTTGTGTTAAGTGGATGATTCTAGTTTTAGATTATGACTTCATTTCTATGAATGATATGGAGTTAATGTGAATTTGATAAATGAAAGAGATAAAAGGAACAGACATTTTGATGTAGAAAGAACTTCCCCCTAGGTTAGAAGGAGTGTTAACTTCTTCATGGCTCGAGGATGAATTCCTCCTAGAACAAATCATATCTTTCATTTATGTCATAAATACCTGCTGCAAAATTTCATTTCGAATAATTATAATATGAATTTCAAAAAAAAGGTCAGTAATTCAGATTTCACTCTTGTATGACTCTAAAAATAGCAATTCATGTCTAAATGATCAACGATAATCTCGACATATGTAATCCACCTTAAAATCAAATCACCATGATTATACAATTCACACTAATATTTATCCTTACAGTATTATTATTATTAATATAATGTTATTTATAAAATAGTCTAAATTCATTCACCTTTAACTGATGAATAAAAGCAAATTCTCCCAAGAAATAAGTAAATTAAATTGTGAATCTCTTACTTGAAAATCAAACCTCTTTGGAAGGAAATAGTGAACTCAAGACCAAGAGATTACAAATATTCCTCACTAATTCAATGTATGGAAAAAGAGCAACTCCTCCTCACTAAATGCATTTGTAACTCCCTATCTAATTCGATTTGTAAGTTTTATCAAATATTCTCTGTCATAAGTGTATATCTCCTTTAATTTGAAATGTAACTCATCAAGACATGTGTACCTCTCTCTCTATTCTTGGAGGAGCAGTACTTCTCCTCGGGCAAATTCTCCTCATGGAATTCTCACTATCCTATTATTGGCTCAAGGCACAAATTTCTTTTTGTAACCTCCGTTGTTGAAAAGGTTCAGTCACTACCTTATACACTATAAAATTCATGAGAAGAAGAAGTCAAAATAATAAAATGTATTTTTTGTCAGACTTGCAGATTCATGGTTTCATGAACCGTGACTTATTATGTGTATGACTTTCTATGTCCATTAGGTTTTTTCCTCTTATATAAAATGTACTGTGTGCTATGAGTATCCTCCAAGACCTGTAAGAATTGACACTTAACAACCCCTAAAATAGGCTGAATTTTGCTCACAAATTGCCCTCAATCAGACTTAATACAAGCTATAGTTACAATGGATATTGCCACATTAAATAATAAAGCAAATCGCACTTCATGTTGGCCTATTCATAGTGGACAAGAATTTTACCACTTCCGCTTGGATGGTTAGGCCAATAGTTGGTAATGCTCATGTATATATATATACTTGTAGCCATGGATCATTTGAATACAATTTTTCAGGTACATAGAGATAGGATTGTGGAAAAGTATGAAATGAATGCACATCTAAAGGGGAATGGATTTTTTCGAGTCAAAAAGTGGGGGATTGCATTGAACTCACAATGACATCACCGAGTGAGGAATGCAAATATCAATTTAAAAAGGAATGTGGACATAAAAAATGCAAATTACTCAAAATAATGAGAACATAGTTGAAGGTGCTGCACATTCTTCATAAAACCTATGAGAAAAAAGACATAAATAGTGTGGTTTTAAAAGAAGAGAAGTGAGATTTTAAGGCGATCAATCTTAAGATGATAAGGCAAGAATAGTATTTTATGGTGTATGAAATGCGGATTTAAGGAGGTATGTATATCATAGAAAAAATTTTGGACTTAAAAATGTTGTCCACATTATCTTGATTCCTAAAATAGTTAAATAGATAAAATATCTAATTCTATTTGATGTATTTCCTAATTTATAGAAGGGATAAAGTTAAGGGTAGTCTTCTCAAGGGAATAAATTTATGAAGTCAAGATAAGTTGATTATAATAAGAAAGGTGCAGAACTAAAGATGGAGAGTGAGGAAGGTAAATCGAGATTTACCTTCCTAACTACAGCATAATTCAGTTTACAAGTAAAGATAATTATATTCCTACATTTAACCGAGCATCAAGAAGTCTAATTTGAGACTGGAAGTTCTCTAGTCCAATTTCGTAACAATGGAGAAATGTATGGGGATGAGAGGAAGAATCTGGAAGTTTAATAAACTATGAGAAGGTCTTGAAGTATATCAGGGCTTTGTATTCCACCTGGTCATGGTACTCGTTATTTAAAGACTGCAAGAAGAATATTATGTGTTTTCCTCTCCAAGAGGGAGAGGTTTTTCCCTATCTCTAGTATCCTAATGTATGTGTCCTATGTATTTTGATAATTGACTTGATGAAATATTAACTAAGCTAAAGAAGAGAAGACCTAATAAGTTTGAAAGAATTTATCAACAAGAGAATTTTGTACAATTACTCACTCAGAATTATCAATATGGTATCGTAGCTAAGGTGTTGAACTCAAGGGTCATTTGAAAGAGACACTCGAGAAGCAAAGATCACCCTTTGGTTGAAAGGTCAATTCAATTTTATAGGAAGAATTGAAGTATTCAAGAATACCTATGTTTTAACTTCAATTTTAAAGGTATACTTTATCATCAAGGATTCAAGAACATCTAAATTAAATATTTCTATCTTAAATGAAGAACTTTGACTTCATCTCTTCAGACATTATCAAGGAAGTTTGCTGAAGGAGAAAGTCACTCTCTCATACAAGGACAATGAAGTATGACTCTAAGATGACTAAAGTGGTGATACCTGCTTTAAAAAGAATGGGGAAACTTCACTTCAAATATACTAAGAAGAAATATTAACCAAAGAAGAAGAGAAGACATATGACTGCTAAGTAAGGTCCATCGCATAATGTATACTCGAAGATGAGTACATTGCTGCTAGAAGGATAGCTTCCTGAGTAAGAAGTATCGTAAAAATATTTAGGGGAACTAGTTTAGTGAGTTCTAGACAATAAATGGCTTTATATCAGGACAATAAGAGTGAGATTTTTCATGGGGAAATCAAGGTAAGTCATGAAAAGTCCAAGCATATTGAGATCAAGTATCATTATATACGGTGATATCATGCAAACAGAGGAGAAGTGAGGCTCCATCACATCTCCATCGATGACTTGATAACTCATATTTTTCACCAATCTCAATAAAAGGAAAGTTCTAGTTTTTAGAGAGAAACATGGAAAGTTATTGACATGACCTTCCCATAAAGCATTCATAGCTTCTCCATCGAGAACACTAAGCTACATTTCCCATTATAGCTCACTGGATTAGGGAATGATATCGAAAAGCCTTCCGAGCATAAGGGACATCTTTTAGCGTGTCCGACAAGAGAAGGACTTAGTATGCATTTGACCCATAAGTCTAGATTTATAAGATCCACCTATATGCCTAATTATGAAGTGAGACTTGTCTTGAATTGTTCAGAATGTATTTGTTCTACCACTTGACACTTTTTTTTGTGCTTTGATTCACCAGGTCTGCTTGAGTCTTGGCTATGTGATGCCTATGTTCTATCACCTAATTGTTCTCGAGATGAAAACTAGTTTAGTGTAATGCTTGTCTATGTGACATGTGATGATTCTTCTTTTCCAAATTTGTGTAAGTGGACATCTTTGTTTAGATTAGAATGTTTGTTATATATGATATAGAGTATGTTTGAATTGGAGATGAATGAAAAGATAAAAGGAAATACATATTTTTGATGTGTGTTATCCCCCTAGGGTGTAGAGTAAGCAAATTTCTTATGGCTTGGGATGAATTCCTCTCCTAGATGAGATCATATTTTCAATTATGTCAAAAAACGTATAGTAAATGAATTTCTTACAATTTATAGAATTTCGTAAATAAGTGAAGTTTCCATCTCTATTTGGATGTGCTTCTAAAAATATAAATTCATGTGTAGATGATCAACGATGATCTTGACATATGTAATTCAATTTAAAAATCAAATCACTATGATTATACAATTCAAGAATGGATATTTTTATCTCATTAGTATTATTATTATGATAATATTATTTATAAAAATAAATTACTTACTTTTAATGGATGAATAAAAACAAATTCTTCTTGAAATAAGTAAATTAATTAATAAACCTTACTTGGAAAATTGAACCTCTTCAATAAAATAGTAACTCAACACTTAAGATTGTAAATCTTCCTCACTAAATAAATGCAAGGAAAAAGTGTAACTTCTCCTCATTTAATGAACTTGTAACTCCCTCATTCAACTGGACATTTATAACCTGATCAAATATTATCCTTCAGCCTAACCAGAATCTCTCTCCTTTAATTTGAAATGTAACCTATCAAGCACATGTGTACTTCTACCTCTGGATGACATACTTCCTCAAGTAAATTCTCCTCATGGGAATTTGGATTATCCTATTATTGGCTAAAGGCATGAATTTATTTTGTAACTCATTTTCTTCATTTAATAAATAGAGAGTGAGAGTTGATGTAACATGTACATCAAGTGGAAGAAAGAGAGGCTAGGTGGCCAAGTGTGTGCTAGAGAAGTGTGAGAGCAAGTATAGAGGTAAGAGAAAGGAAAACTTTGGAGCAAGTGTGATGGAAAATATATGATCAAGAGAAGACTAGATATTAAAGAAAAGAGAAATAGAACTTAGGCCGCTAGTGGATCATACATTGGTTACTATCACTTTCATTCTTTTCTCCTAATTTCTAATCTTCAAAAATTGAAGAAAATGTAATAGAAAAGAATCATTTGGGTTTCCTCAGGATTTTTCCAGCTGTTGGACTCACTCTGCTGTCTCATTTTTGCTTGGTTTTCTTAATATGATCCTTAAGTTTATGGTCTATATAAATTTTCTATCTAAAATTCCGAAGAAGAAATTTGCATTATAAGTAATTGTAAGAACATGTAGCATTCAATTTTCCACAAAGCACATTAAGTTTTCAAAGTACATTCAATTTTGGGCAAGTACATTGAGTTTTCCATAAAGTTTCAAGTTTGCGCAAATATTTTTAAAATTTATGCATATAACTTTCATATTTCAACGCTTTATGCCTAGATACGATGAATTTTTGATGAATTAATGTTACATGTATACCATAAGGTTATTCTTCTTTTGTAGTGGAATCGAGGATGAGATGCATTTTTGGGCTCATGACCCACATGTCCAAGATCACGCTAGTAAAAATATTGAAAACTAGGATACCCCATAAATTTTTTGACGAGTGGTATAAGAGTGCAAAATATTCATGTGTGTATTCTAGTGAGAGAAAATAAAGAAGGTCCAATTTGATTGATATCTCACCAATTTGATCGATATCTCGGTAATATATTTGTTTTCTCTAATGTAGGTGATAATGTGAGAAGGTGAGACGATCGTGGCTATAGCCTGTGAGAAATGAGTGCTCGATGGTTCCAAAGTGAAGGAGAACTAGAAGATGAAAATCCTCAAAACTTAGGGAGAATGGAAAGGTGTCAAAGGTGGAGACTTGTTAATAGGTATGATGTTGAACCATGTAGTTGAAGTTGTTATGAGAAGACCAAAAGCATATGACTAGGTCTTAAATTTTTGTACCTCGGGAGTTTGATGCAGAGCATTAACCCATCCTACAAAAAATCAAATGAGAACCACTTTAAAGGTCAAAAATTAAAACTGTCAAAAGGAAAGGTATTTGTTAAAATATTGAAAAAATAGACTTCATCGTGATATGGATTACGTTTTTATGAAAAATCATGTTGAGAAATTTATATATCGATTGAGAGCTTTATGGAGAAGATCATGACTTCAAATTGTCTCATAATATTATAATTTCCTCTATAAATTGTAGACATCGGAAATTGAAAAGAGGCAACAATCTGGATTAATATTAGGTTCACGAGGTTCCATGTAATAGTATAACCATTGGGGAATAATTTTAGTTCATATTTTTATGTGATTTTTTTAATGTGCATGGTGATTTAATGTATCACATGGCTTGGTGCATATATTTTGAATATTGTTTGATGAATTAGAATTACATGTAGATGGCTGGGCGTCAGTTAAATTCTTGTAGTGGGCTTACAATGAGTCGTGGTGTGTGGCTCATAACCCACATGTCCAAGATCATGCTAAGAAAATATTGAAAATGACAAACCCCATAAATTGTTTTCATTAACTATGCATTCAAAAAGAATAATATCACTTTCTTTTAGATACCTCTAAACGAGAGTTATATCTCTCACCTTCCACCCTTTGCTCTAGCCTCATCCAATTTTAAATAGGATTCAACTTAACAAATGGTGCAATGGGTATGTAAAACCAAACTCGTAGTTCAAAAATTATGGTTGTAAGTGACTACGAAATGATATTGTAGCATAGTCAAAATCCTATAAGCCTTGCGAAATGATTTTTTAGTGCCATTAAAAACTCAATTTTGAAAATTTATGGAAGGTGCAATGACTCGAACTTATTCCCACTGATTCTCCATGGTATCAAGTCACTCCTAAACATAACAAATAATTTATGCCTTTGTCCTTTAGGTTTGAAATACCACATCAACAATTTAGCCAATAGAAAATCAATCATAGAGGTTTTTTACAACATTTAAAACAATGTGAATATTTTTTGTAATAGTGCTCTATTAACTATAACATTCACACAATCACTACTCCAAACATAGAATTTTCCCTCCACGCTTCTAAAACAATTACAAAATCTGTATGCATGACTAAAAACAGATAGTAGTTAAAGTCATAATGCATCAACTCTTAATATCATTTGATTCAGCTATTAATAGTATCTCAAAAATGTGCATCAACAATATATAACATATACAACATATATATGCACCACAATACACCAAGAATAATGAAACATATCAATATTCAAAGTAGCAACATACATCAACAGAACTATAACAACAATATAAAGTTACCAAGAGAAAATTAGAAGGAGATGGTTGAGTTAAGATAATAAATATAGCATGTGAAATAGTTACAATAAATTCAATTATGAATAGAGCGCGGTTGGATAATGGTAACTGAGGAGGGAAGAATCATGATGATTTGAAGAATAATAAGGTTTTTAATAGCAAAGGATGAAAATATAGTAAGAAGGATTTGTGGGAGTAGTTGTGTGTTCAAGTGAAGATTAAACAAGAAGGTAAGTGATGAATGTTTGTATTTGAGGATGATTGCAAAGAACCTTTGTAGTAGAAAGTACAAGAAAACACAAAATTCATATAGGAATAATGTGAGAAGTCATGTAGAATCCAAAAAGAGTAGAGAGCTAGATGAAAATTACATAGGAAGGAGTCAACAAAACTACTCTGGAGAATACTATGCATGGATCAGAGTTATTATAGTATTTACAAATATTTGGTGGATTGAGCTGTTGCAATCATTGTAACTCATAATTTCTAGGGAGAGATAAGCTCATATAAGAAATAAATCTATGAATACCTAGTAGTCACAGAAATGTTCCGAGAGGAATCATAGTAGATCAAGTTAGGAAAATCTTGATATAGAAGTAGATGAAATCAAATTATAATTATTATTTATGAGAGGAACGCTACATAAATACGAGGAAGACATGGGTTATGATAGAGTCTCTAAGAAAGGAAAATGGAATATGTTGTGGTGAATTTGAGACAAAGATGAAATGGCCTAATTGAGGAAAATATAATGGAGTTGAGTTGCAAAATCCATGGGAAGAAAACTAAGGGTGATGTGAACATAGTCAGATATTTAATATATTTGATGAGAAGCTCAAAGACAAAAACTTAGCCAAGGAGGATAAATTACAAAAGGAAATCAAAGAAGGTATAGTGGGTTGTATGAGAGACAACTTATGGTTCCAGAAATTTTTGAGTACTTTATCAAGTGCTTGAGAATGAGAAAGTAAAGGTTAGATTTCATAACATGTTGGTCAAATAGATAAGCAAAATTTATTAAAGATCTGGGTAATATTTTTGTTTCAAATGTGCATGTGATATGAAGGTAGAGATTTGTAGTAGCTTAGTTGAGAGTGCTCCAAGGTTCCTAGAGAAGACAACTAGAAGATGCCAAAATCCCAAATTTGGGAGAATTTTTTTGTGAGGTATCATGTGTAGCAAGATTCCATACTGTTAATAATAAGAGGTGTGTTGAAACTAAACAATAGTTGTTATGAGAAGACTAGATGCATATGACCAAGAGGTCATGTATTTTTGTACCATGCGAGTCTATCACAGTGCATAGATGTGAGCACAAAATTCGATCATGATTGACCAAAATATTTCCAATGATTAGATACTACATGATGATGATGAGAGAAATTAAATATTTTTGTAGGAAATTAGAATATTTACAAGAGGAAGTGAGTTTGTTTTTAGAATAAATTGGAGGAATTATTTATTAAATGTAATATAGTTTAGTTTAATCTATTTTGTGGAGAAGGGGAAAAAATTCATATCTCCCGACTAATATGTTAGCTTTGTTTTGTGAGAAACAATGTTTGTAAACAACTGTAGTGAAGACAAACTACACACAACTTTGCTGCAGAGGCTTACGTAATTGTGTGGATTTTTCTAGTTATCCCGTATTCTCCATAAGTTCTATATGAAATATGTCCACCGACCCATTAGGAAGGTGAGCGATGAAGTGTAATTAGCTTAGCATGTCCCAAATATCTTGGCCCCAATTCTAAAGCTCATTCGCTTTCAAGCAATATGTAAAGAAAAAGATGATATCATACAAAAACAAATGTTTGAAAATAGTTGCATTATAATATGGTTGTATTAGAAAAAAGATACGTTGAATGAGCATAAAATTTCACTTGCTGGGAGCTGCCTAAACTAACAGACCGAAGGGTTTCAGGTGAAAATCACTAGCAATAGAATTCTTTACCTCCAAAGCCCAATAACCAGTTGACGTGAAGAGGATGGGTAACTATGAGTCTCTTTTTTATATAGTCATTTAGCCTTTTGCAATAATTATTTTTTCATTTCCTCCTTTTTATCTGACATTTAATTTTCTATGTTAATTTAATTAAGGAAACTTAAGAAAAATCCCTTAAGAGTGAGAAATTCTTTGTGAGAGCATATTAACTCCATATTAAAGCTCAAATAATTTTTTTTAGCACCGATAAGAAACATGATAGATGCAATTATATGTTTTCTGTTATATTCAACATGTTGACAATGAGAGAGAGGAACACCACTAATCAAGTTTCATAATTATTTTCTATGCTTCTAGTGCTATGAAAAGGAATAGTTATGTGTTAGGGTCTAGAAGCCCCCTTAATGATGTGCTACAAAGGTAAAAAAGAAGAAAATTAAACTAAAGGATAATTTTGAGTGTACCATGTCTTTAAGGCTGAAGAGAGCACTCTATCACTACATTGATTCCCAAGAGAGTCTTTAATTCCTTAAAGACAAACTTGTGAGGAAAATGAAATTATAATATCACCAGAGTTGTATAAGTGTTTAAGGGCGAATACTACTATTGGATTAGGGTTAGGATTCTCGTGTTGGAGACTTTTAGCCAATTTATATTGGATCAATAAACCTCTCCATGTTCTTAAGTTATATGTTGATGATATAATTTAGGTTCAAGC
The DNA here is from genome assembly GCA_034641835.2 of Pinus albicaulis. NCBI lineage: Eukaryota > Viridiplantae > Streptophyta > Pinopsida > Pinales > Pinaceae > Pinus > Pinus albicaulis. The sequence continues at coordinate 1,689,058,661 of CM076578.1, forward strand.
TAGGAATTGGAAGGAACATTAAGTTTGACTAACTAGGTGGAAATTATTGACTTTAGGATGAAGACACTAGAGACATTAAGGAGGGCGCACTGATACATATTAATGAGGGTTATTGTGGTAGTTATAGAAGGTATAGAATTCAATAATATGAACTTCAATATCAAGTATGGCATACACAGAACTTATAAGTATCAAGTAAGATTTTCGATGTGAAATATTGAATGTATGTCATGTGGATTATTGCAAGTAATATGCTAATTTCATTTCACATGGCACATGTTTGGCCAATCATGTTGATGTACATTCAACTATCTAGATCTAATATCAACTCATATCATTTTATCTTTTTTTGTAGATGTTAGATATAGCTTATGTATTGACTATTTACAATCGTTGTGGTCAATCATACCATGTGGCCATTCAATATTTTGTATCTAAATCTAAAACTAACCTAGAAAATGTTTATTCTTGTCTATGTTAGATATAACTAATATGCATCTGATTTAAAATTTTCAACACAATATATGTTTATGATTTAAATATTCAAAGAAATTTTCACAATATCACATGTTAATGTGGAGGTCAAAGTCAAGGATATTTTTACATGTAGATTGTATGTACAATCATGGTCAAAATAATGCTAGTTATATTATCAACTATATCAGATACTATGTCAAATAAAAATACATTATGATATATCGTTATAAACCTCTTATTTTCTAGCTTACCCCGCTAATGTGGTAAACTCTTAATATTGTGCTAAGAAATAATATAACTTGTTTAGATGAAAATGTTTTTCTTTGTAAAATGTTAAGTAGAGATCCCATCTTCTTCGAGACTAAATTTTTGTCAACTACATAAATCATGGAAACAAATAATTACTAATCATTTTAATTTTAATAGTTATAAATAAAATTAACTGTTTGAATCGAGTATTTTAAAATAACTTTTACAATTACTGACTATCCTATTTAGTTTAAAATTTTTATATTTATAAATTAGATAAATAATCCTAAAGATTAAGAGTATGATTAATGTGAAAGAATAAATATATAATAGGAAATGGAAGCTAAAGCATCTACTCATATAAAAATAAAGGACAATACATGTTCAACAACTCTAAATCACAATTATGTGGTAAAAAATTTCAATTTGATGTACAAATATGAATTTCTTTTCACAGGAAAACAACAAATACTTGTATCGATATTATTTATAAAAAGGAACAGATGCATTTTTTTATATATCATTTCTATTAAATTGTTATTAAATATGAGTTTGAAAATCAATACTATTGTGAATAAAAAGTTTGGCTAATTTCTAATGAATTTGCCAAGTAATGTATTAGTTCAACATACATCTCTTTAAAAGGAAGAGGGTTCTGAATTTTGTATTATAAACCACATTAATATCCATTAGAGTATTATTCAATTATTTAGATTACATTTTTGTGTTTTTCAATTTCCTATTTTTCATTTTGATTACATTTTTTGTAAATCTATTTTTATTTTCATTTGGTATATTTTTCATGGTGTTATTCATAAATATTTATTATATAATTTAAAGTATAAATAATATTATTTATGAGTATAAATTTATTTTAGAAAAAAATATATATATTTTAGTATTTGTTTAATTCTATGAATTATTTCATATAATTAAATAGTATTTTTTTTGTTGGTTTATGTACAAAATTATATATAGAATCATTCTCTTTTTCTTTCTATATTTATAGCATATTTATTTTAATATAACTATTATATTGAATCAAAAATTTATTTGCTGAAACAAGGTTTATAGAAATTCTTCATACACCACCTTTAAAATGGTTTCAATATCTAGTACATATAAAATATTCCGATAGTCTTAATTTTTCTCAACCCACAAGAATTTAATCCTAGTGTAGTATTACATAACTTCCAAATATGAAACTATTCATAATATATAATTTAGTTATAAAATCATGTTTGTTTGGTCATTGTTAAAAATAATCAAATCAGAGTTCTTTAGACCTGGGGAAAGTAATAATCATGTTGAAGTTGATGGTTTTTTAAAATTAATTTAGATTCTCATTTATCTAAAATTTTGAAATTAAAATATGATTAAAGTGAATCCAATTTTTGAATTATCTTGTGGGTATGTGGCAAATTACCATCTTCACCTAAAAATTCCACCAAAGGTTTTGTCGCATTTTAATAAATCACTAAAAAAACAATTCATATCAAACACTTTGAGTTTTCAGCACCAATTTATCTTGGTAAACATGGTTAATCAACTAATGATACTATGTATTACACCTATAGCAATGGTTTTAATAAGAAAATTACAAAATATGCCAAAACCCCTTGAGAAGTCTCTCCCCCAAAATTTGATCAGATTACACCCCACAAGGCCAAGTAAGTAAGTTTATAGTAGAAATAATTTAATGGATGTTCAACATGCATATGTGTGAAACATTTTCTTTTTTTCCTTAAAGGAAAAAACCATCTACAGGGTACTTCTAAATTTTCAAGGGTCAACTACTCATTAAAACAAATTCAAAACTTCATTTCTCAAAACGTTTAGTGAGGATGATATGCCAACAATTATAGTTTTATAATTTTCAGTTATTAAATAATTTAATGAAATATTAAGGATCTCAATAAATATTATTTAATATTATTAAATAAAAATCCATGACTCGACTATCCACCAATGTACTGTTTGAAATTTATACTAATACACTTTGAATTTATTAATTTCCATATGGATAAGAGTATTAATTTCTATTTTTGGATAAGAACCAGAAAAACTAATCCAGCCCATGGTTTTTAAGAGACTCTAACAATAGAAAAGGAAATTATCAACCCTATCTCATAAGTCTATGTGAGGAAAATAAATTTCCTAGCGTAGAGAAAACTACAACAACAGTCGAAAATTGTAATGAGGAAGACGACACCATAGGTATGAAACATTTACGGATCATTAAATATATTTCAAAGACGATTAATCGATTCTTGAAATAGTTTAGAGAATTAAAATGATATAACATACCTTGGAGACCTCCTTTCAGAAGGAATACTCCACCGCCTCGAGCCCAAACCCCTTCATTGATGAAATTTTATTTGGGGAATTTATTCAACGGAACTTATATAAATCCCATAATGCTAATAATTTAATAATAATTTAGAAGGAAATAATTTTCCTAGAATTTTTTAAACATGTTTAATGTTTTGGTTGATTACGAATGATGTAGAAGAAAATCAAGTTAATAACCAAGGAAGAAAAGGATGAAGATATTTTTTTAATGATCAATCAATATTATGTGAGACATTTCCATAGGTGTATCGATGAACATGAGGAAGATATTGCTGAAGCTAAATTTCCCAAATGAAAAAAAGAAGAAGAAAAAGACCTCATCTACTTGCTGTCTTCATTGTATCCGTGTAAAAAATCTTATAAATAAAAAAGATCATGTTCAAGTGTACAGTAAATTTTAGTATAGTTTCTAATAGAATATAATAGATGTTGAATAATCAATAATACTAGGGGCTAACACTTAATTGTATGAATTATCCAAATTAATAGAATAGAGAAATAAATTTCCGTCACAGAACTTAAGAAATAACAACTGATAAAATAATTGATCAGCTTTGTTATAGATAAGAGTAGGGAAAAAGAATGAATTCTTCGTAAAATAATGTTAGTCAGTTAGGGTTGGTATTTCAAAAATCTAACTCGAAAACATCACCCCTTCACCAACATTTTAAATTTACAACAAAATGCACACAACTGTTTCTTAGACTCAGGGGGCATCGCAAAACATTATTCCAGATTTAGCTTGTAGAAAATGAAAATGTTGAGTTTAAGAAAACACATCCCAAATTATACAAATGAATGATTAAATGTCAATGTATTAGGAGAGGATGGGGATGTGTTTATTATAGTAATGTTCTATTCCTAAGTTCATGATATGATAAACACTATAATTGTAAACATTCTAGAATCATACAACCTATTTCTTAGTATGATTGGTGTAATAAACTTAATGGTTATATTTCAATAGATTAGTCATATTCTATAAATTCCATATAATGGCTAGCGAGATAAAATCGAGAAAGACAATGGATAGATATTGTGACAAACTTAAATAATAATTAATGAGTTGTATTCTTCTCTACATTCCATACTTGGAAACTATTCTTTCAATTGATTGTGTGTTAATTTTATTGTTGAATAATCAACCTTTTATGTTTGTGTAAACAATTTCGATCCTTGACACCATTTAAGTTGATTTAATTAATTGTATAAATTCATATATTATTTTTACAAATTCAATTCCAAATAAAATAAATTTAGATATAAATAAATATTTGTGGTTTTTAATTTATGATGGATCCAAACCAAGTGACTTAGATGCTAGGAAGTATTATTAAATAACTAAAAAGAAATAAACATATGATAGTTTGTACAAGTTGAGTTGGTAATGTATGAATAATGTAATGCGGTATAAACTACTATCTAAGGACTCTAAAAAATCTATTGTTTTAATGTAAACTAATTAAAATTATTGGTGTTTCCAAAATTATGGTGAAGTAAAGAATTTAATATATTGCATTTCAAAACACCTAAAGAATGATAAAAATATAGTATGGGAACTTAATTTCCATTTTTATGTGTTTAGTATCATTTCTATACATCATTATATTTATTCAAATTTTTTCTTCAAGATTTCTTCTAAATTATTTCCTTTAGATATTTCTAGGTTGTGAAGTCTTTCATTAAATTGGTTTGTAGACACACATGATGAAATTACATTTGGGAGAGATAGAAATTGAGTAGAGATAGGGAGAGAGATAGAAAGAGACATGGAGATGGGTGGAGAGAGTTGGAATTTAATGGGAAGGAGAGAGAAAGGGATAGGGAAATAGATAAAGAGGATGGGGGGATGAAATGAATATATATGAAGAGGGAGACAAAATAGAGGGGTCAAAGAGAGGAGGAAGAGAGATATGGGTAGAGAAAGAGAGAGACAGAGAGAGAGAGAGAGATGGAGGAAGTGGGAGATATATATCGAGTAAGGAGGGGGAGAGGGGGGGAGAGAGAGAGATATGGGGGAAGTGGGGTCGGGTGGGGATAGAGAGGGACATAAGACCCGCACAGGAAATAGAAGGAAGGAGGGTGGGATTCATAGGGAAGAGGATAAAGAAATACATGGAGAGAGAGGAGCCTTAGGAAAGCAAAGAGAAAGGAGGGATGTGGGGTGATATACAAGGAGTGATAAAAATAAAGTGATAGGGTGAGTTAAGGTGATAAGGAGAGATGGTAAGGTATCAAGAGAGACAAGGATATGGTGGGAGGGAGTGGGGGGAGAGATCAGAAGAGAGAGAGAGAGAGAGAGAGAGAGAGAGAGACAGGTAGAAATACAAGGTGGGGGGGGGCTGTGGGGGAATTGGAAAAGAGAGACAGGATCGTGGGAAGAGAAGGAGATATAACATATGTAGATACAAAGAGATAGAGAGAGCCAAGGGGGCTTAACAAGGAGGAGAAAGGGACAGCAAAGGGGATACATAATACGAGAGAGAAAGAGGCGTATAGGGAGAGATAGAAAGGGAATGCAGGGGTGACGTGAGTAAGTGTAACGCTCTTCCTTCCCTTAAACAAATTTTTTTTCTATTTATGTTTAGTATCGTGCTTTCTATTCACCAGCTATTCAATTCTACTTTCAAATTTCATCAATTATGTTATCTTTGTACATAACTTTCATTGTTTTCACTCATAACTGGGCTTATGAAATTTTACACCTATATATATTCCCATATCTATCGTATGGTTTCATTTACTCCTATGCACATCTATACTCTGATGATGTAAATTTCCATATAGGCTATCATATCTATATGGTACTGTGAGCATGTTTAACTTATTCCCGAAATTTTTTGCCTAGCACTTCGAGCCCATAACATACTAACGTTTCCAAAGTTTTATGGCATTCCTGTATGGGGTAGATATGGTATTCGTGGTGTAGATGTCTTTGCATAACTCAACACTTATAATCCCATGGTCGACCGACTCCTTCTATGTATTAAGGGTCTATTCCCATTTCGATCTTATGACCTACACATGAAGTTGTGGTCAAGGTTTAATTCATAATGGTGCTCCAAAATCATCCAAGATATTTCTCGTACATGTTATTTATATTGAGTGTCATGTAAATACGTGGGCACATTAACTTCGTATAAGTACACGTACTAATGTCGTTGGCGAAGTCGAGTTAATGTATTTTGGAATTTGAAACATTGTATCAAGTCTCCACGTCATTATACGCATGCTCCTTGCTGATTTGTTTTTGAATTTTATTGGATTTACTTTATCCACGCTCAAGTTGTATGTATCCACGTTAAATTTATAACCATCACGAGACCGTTTCCGGCAAATATGCAAACCTCACGACATGAGAGGAGGTAATACAGGAGATCGAATACATAGATTGTCAATTTAATGTTGAACAACCATGTTTTAAATTCCAATTCCGCCAAATCGATCCGTGTACCCACCATAGATCCTTTGCCACTTGACTGGTGAGATTTTCCCTATCCCATTAGGTTTCGTTGTTTTTGTTTTTGGAGGCATTTGTAAAAATCTTTAGCTCACCTTTCAGACTGCTCTTCGCTTCCTCGTTTGTTCTTCTCCTCTCGGTTAAGCCGCAGCCTTCACGTTGGGAGAAGTGGGAGGCGTTGTCTCTTCCAGTTTCAGCGTATTCATCTCCCATCATGTCATAATGCATGTATGACAATCTCGAGCACAACTATTTTAATACATTCACTTACTTGCGAGACCCGAGAGTTTTAAATTCCACCACATTTCTTTCTATGGTTTCGTTTAATTGTCGAGAACTCAGGTGTTGCATTTTCTTTCTTTTTATTTAACCAATCTCTTCGTGAATATTTTAGATGCTTGTGATGAAATTTTCATATTTCGATAACGACATTTAAATGTTATCCCATCGTTTCTGATCTAATTTACCCTTTGCCTTTAGTGACTCTGGATGAGGTTGTCTGCTTCATTCGCTCGAATTATCCTGTCTAGGCGAGAAACATTCCTCTGCAAGCCATCATATTATTGGAACAAAATGACTGAGTTTTACTCTCTATTTGGTGAATGTTTTGATGTGATTCATGTGAGTTCTTCATGCTGTGTCGAATAAGGATAACATCTTCCCTTCCTGCTGTAACTCGAGTTTGTTTTATATTCCTTCACATAATTTATGTTCGTAGTGTCCCCATCGTCTTATTGTAAGATATCTCCTATTTCCTCAATTTATTGCGTAGGTCCGAATAGCATCGAAGGTTTTATTTAATGGTATCGTGGATTTGAATTTACTTGACTTGACGTAGGTTTTATTCTCGATATTCTCGTGTCGGGCATCGACACACATCCTAGTCCCGTGTGACCAGGTCCTTCCGTTATTATTATCCCAAATTTGCTCGTACACTTCAAAAATTTTTTATTTTTTATTTTTTATTTTATTTTATTTTTTTTAATTTTTTTAATTTTTAATTTTAATTTTATTTTAAATTTTGTTTTTTTCTGTTTAATTTCTATTGTAATAATAATTTATGCCGCATAATAGGACCGTTAACAAATTTTATTCAAAGGATGAAATTCCTTAACACATCAGGGTTATTATGGCCCCTGAGAGTTCGATTCCATCGGGTTCAAAAATTGATATGTATATATATTTATCTATTTACTATTTGTCTCGTTAATTATGCCTAATCAATGATATTCTCTAATGGGTTTTAGCTTTATCATTTTCTCGTATAAATACTCATATGAAATATTTTTCGAGAAATTATCTCGCCAAATTAGACCAAGGGTTTAATAAGTTCAGCTAGTCTCATTTTATTTTCTTCGTTCTCCGTATTGTACTAGCATAATGAATATAAATCTATGTTTTTTGTTTGAGTTTTCGTGTCTAAAATCTTCTAGTGCACTCATATTTCCATTTACGAGTTCATAAACTCATGTATATTATATAACACACAAGAGTGGGGCCTATTTATACTTAGTTTGGAGGTTTCATAATAATAGTTACTTATGCAAGATTCATAAGGTTTTCTCAGAATTATACACTTAAATTTTTCTGTTTTCAATAGCTCTGCATCTATATTGCTTGCCAACACTCTTGATCAGAAATTTATATAGATCTCTGTGGTGAAATATGTGTTGATTTTCACTTTTTCTGGCTGGGTGGCTTACTATATAGAAATTCACATGTTCTCTTTATTTTTCCAATAAGTGTTCTATTGGGACCCATTCTCAGGAAGGATGTTAGTCACACAACCATTATATATATATTTCTCATATTAAAATTATTTGTATATTTGATAACCATGGTTAGTTGTATCTTCTTTACTAGCTAAAATTATATAAAGCACTAAAATCTACACTCTCCTATCTGTTTTATTTTAGAAGAATTTATGATAAATGTAGTTCCGTTTTGGAAAGTTAGAGGTCTATACTTATTAAATCTAAATAAATTCATTCCTACCCACATATTTCAAATGTCTCTATATTCACTGCTTAATCCTATTATTAATAAAATGTATTTAAGGTACATAAATATGAATTATGAGGCAACATAAATCTCTGGATTTTAACTAAATAATGGTTTGTGAGCTTCCGGATGATTTTTCCCATATTTGAAGGTTCCTACAGTACGCAGAGTTTATATATTAAATTTTTCTTCTACAGACTTCATAAATGTAGAGAATAATACCTAAAAATAGAAATCTACTTAGCATTTATGACAATTAATCATTGTAAACAATAACCGATGTTGTAAACATTAGTATGTTAAACATACTCACTGGGCATAATGACCTAATCCTCCCAACCTTTAAATGTCCCTCTATCTCCAAAAATAACTCACCCTCAAGTCGAGATCATTTCCATTAATGACTAAACCTCCAACTGCTCAAGAATAGCTTTATCGGTGCCAGCTCCCCAAAGCCTGCTTAATTCTTGAGAATATAAAGATGCTTTTCTTCCGTTTGCTCAGGCTTCCTATTTAGGGACTTGAAGCCGTTTTTGCCTTTCACAAACTTTTTACCTCTTCCTAACCATTTCCTCCACCTCATCGGGGAAACTATATTTTCCCCAAAATATAATTAAAATGTAAATTTTCAAGATTTTTTGAAAGATTTTTTGGGGAAATATTTGCTTCAATTAATCCTCATGGATTTAGCAAGTGATTCATAATTTCATTTTGGTCAATCTCCATAATCTTTTTATTTTATTTATTTTTCACTTAAATATTTAACTACATCCACAAAATACTTGTCCATTCGTCCACCCCTAGGATTAAAAGTTCAAATGTTTAGCTTTGAAATAAAACATAAAATAGGTGTTACATATTCCCCTTCCTCAAAGAAAAACACCATCCCTGTTGATATCAACTACTAGAGTCATTCTTTCTTTTTTCAAACAAATGATATTTTTCCATCATTTCATCTTCTCTTTCCTAGGTAGCTTCTTCCTTCTCAAAGAAAGGATTCCACTCCGCACCTTTACTCTTGCTACCATCCAATTCTCAATTCAGCCTTCCCCGCTCCAATATCTCGGCTGTCGAAGGAACTCCCCTTCCGGGGTTCCACCCGTATCACATTCCAATCAACTATGTGAGAAGAATCATGTACATATTATTTAATAATGAAACATGAAACACATCATGAACTCTAACATGAAGTATGCGCTTGTAAGCCACTAGTCCCACCTTTCTGACACTTCAAAAGGACCACAATATCTAGAGCCATTGCGAATAACTCTTGTGATAAAGTGTGTTGTTTTTGCCACATAAATACACTGCCCCCCACTTTAAATTCTCTCGATGGCCCTCTTCTTATCAAAGATAAGCCTTTATGGCACTCAGTTTTTGATAGTTTCTTTTTGTGGCTTGTCTAACAATTTTTTCCATCTCTTATAAGGCATCTCTGGTCCCAACATTAGTTTATCTTCAAAGTTGGCTCACCAAAGGATTACGACATTTCCTTCCATAGAGGGCTTCCAAACAGACCACCTCAAGGGAGGATGAGAACAAGACATAGGTAATCAGCCTAAATGCAAGTAGTCTTCCCATTTTTATGGCCTATCCATCACATACATTCTCGATATCTTCCAAAATCTGATTTGTTCTCTCTTGCTTGACCACCTGGCCTAAGGTGACAGTAGTACTAAAAATCTTAACTTAGTGCCCATACCTCCAAATAGACCTTTCCAAAAGGCTGCCGTGAACTTAGGACTTCTGTCTGAAATAATCATCTTTGGGACCCCACAACCTTACTATCTCTTTAGGAACATATCCATTGGTCGTCTTAAAAAGTAGACTTTATAGGTATAAAGTGCGCTTTGTTAAAAGGTTTATTACTACCATAACCGAGTCATGATGGTACTTAGTTCTGTGGTCCTGTTATGAAATCCATGTTGATGGTATCCCATTTCATTCTGAGAATCTAAGTAAGGGATTTAAGACTACAGATAGTTTATGTTCAACTTGCTCAGTTGAGACACTCATGCATCTAGCTAAATATTCTCACTCACATCTCTTTTTATTCCCAAAAACTTATTTTCCAAAGCCGTTAACATTTTCACATCCAGGATGCTCGTATATGGTCACAGATATTCATCAGATCTCTCTTTCAAGTAGTTCACATTTGCAATATATAATCTATTTTTTGTAGCAGATCAATCCTTTCTCCAAGTTTGAGGAATCATTCAACCATCTCCTTCTTTAGTATTTTCACCGTAGGTTCTCATAATTTGATCTTACCTACTAATTGTTTCACTAGATCTTCTAACTCCAAAGTTACACTACTTCCAATGATGTTTATGTGTTGGCAAGCATCTTATGCTCGTGGCATCAGCAATTTTGTTTTCTCATATGTTTATAACCATTTTCAAATTCACTCCAAAAAGACAATGATCCAGCCTGTCACGATCAAATCAAATGGGAAAAGAATATTTAAAGACTAGTTATGCATTTGTTATCAAAGGTAGTCTTCGTTAATGATACAAAGTCACCACATCTCATACATAGTAGGTGGTTCAGAACCCAAATCATATGCACTATAGTTCTCGTTTCATGTCTTCGCTCCCTGTGAATTAAGGTACACCAACTCTTTTCTTGCAAGAGGGACTCCCTCCTAATCCCCTACAAGTATATGTACGTACCACAAATTCTTTGTTAGATCTCTAATTTTCTTTGATAGGGATTTAGTGAGTTTTAATTTAATTGTTCAAAATCATTTTGGAAATCTTCAAATTCACTCAAACTTGACTTCTTCATTGTAGAAGGTTATGGACATGCTAAAAGTGTGTACCTTTCCACAACCGCGATAATAACCTGCAATCCCCATGAATGATCTTCACCATTAAACATCGGCTTAGCACAAAGCATTTTAATAGCCTTATCTTTTTCGAAGGTCAACAATGAACCCTTCTTGTTCAAATAATATGTCCCAAGTATTGATCTTTTGTCCTTATAGAATTCACATTTGTTGAATTTGGTATATAACTACTTTTCTTTTAAGAGTTTGTAACATCATCTCTCAAGTGTTATTTATGCTCCTCCTCATTTTTGGAATAACTGTAAAATATCTCTGATGAACATCAGAAATTTATCCAAGTACTTGTTTAAAACACCGTTCATTACACATAAAGGTATAGGGCATTTTTCAAACCGAAAGGTAGACTGCAATTCAGAGGACCATACCCATTCAAAAGTTGTTTCATGCACTGTCTCTCCTTAATTCGAGCTCGTGATAACCAAATTCTTAGATCAATCTTTAGAAAATAAGCATAAGCTCCTCTACCCGATCAAAAATATCATCAATTTGAGGCAAAGGGTATCTATTTTTAATTGTCAAATTTATTCAAATTTGATGATAACTTAAATGCACATTCTAGCATAGTTCCATCCTTCTTTTTCACGAATAAAGACCTAAGCTCCCCAAGGAGACACACTTGGTCCGACATAACCTCATTCCTAGCAATTCTTGCAATTCATTTTCAACTCCATGAGTCTGTGGGGACTCATTCAATAAGGAAGTGAACAATGCTTTCCCTCAGGCACCAAATCGATCGAGAAGTCAATCTCTCTTTTGGGAGGAATATGATGAATCTCATCCTGAAAAGCTTAAAATCCTCACCACTGTAGAGTATCCATCAGTTTTCTTCGCTTGTTGTTCTAGTTCTTCAACATGTACTCCATATACTTCTGGTATCCTTTCCTAGTCGTTTGCTTTCAAGTTGTAGTGCTGATACTGTTTTTACGAATAGGTTTTTGTTTTCTCGAGAATAAAAAGGTTTCCTCTTCATCTACACAATGCAAGGTCTTATCCCAACACCATCATGGCCTTTTCTTTCCGGCCTACCCATTCCTATTAGCAACTCATATGAACCTAATGGCAGAATGTTAAACTATACTTTCTGCTTTGAAAAATCATTTAATGATTTGTTGTTTGAGGCAATTTATGAGTTACTTTTCTTTGGTGCCAAGTACTAATTGGAACAACTAAGATCAAGTAAAATTTTTCGCCTTTGAGATCTATTTTTAATTTTTGGACTACTGCACCCAAAGAAGCACCACACTTTATTAAATGCTGATGTATTTGGTTAGCAATCTTACCTTACATTTCAAATCCATGTAGCTTGGTGTTCTACTCACAATTTCTTAGGGTCGCACCGATATGGGTATATTTCTTGCTATATCATTTACTCGTGGTAGCTTCGATCTCTTATAATCATCTCAATGTTTCGAGTGGGGACAATCCCTCAAGAGATTAGGTTCTCCACATCCCCATTTTAAAGGCTCTCTCATTTAACTACACCTCCTTCTTATTTTCTCCATCTAGTTGTTTGGAACCAACTCGAGACCGAGCAAGCTTGGCTTTCCTTTGGCGATTAAATTTCCTCCGCTCGATGATCCTGGCAAAACTTCTTCAACAGTGGTTTATGTTTCTTCCCTTTGAAACTCACCCTTGTTTACCCATCTCTTTTCCCATGCTCACCCTTGCCTTTAAACTGTAGCACAATCTAGCTTTTCCTCACAATTTCAGGTTCATAGTTTTTGGATTATCAAATCTCTATTTTCTCCTTTTATACAAGCAGTAAACAAGCTTTAGAAATCGTTGCACCTTTTTCCTTCATGAATGTAAGGAACATACCTTACAGATTTGTAAACTTGGTGAAAACACATCAATCAGGAGTCGTCCAAGTCTAAGTTCATGGAATTCCTTCGTTTTATCATCATAATAAAATTCATTCAAATAGCGTGTTTTAAATTTAACTTGAAATATTCCCAAGTCACTCGTTTCTTTCTCTCACACGGCACAGACTGATTACCTCCCACCACCAAAGGTAGCCTTACCTTGTAGTCTGTAGACAACTAACTGCCTTCGATTGCTTTCATTCGCTGCACTCCAAATACTTAATCATGTTCAACAACTGTGTCACAAAGATCTTCCTCCTCCCCACTCAGGAGGGATACTGATCTTTCGAAATTCCCCTTGTAATTCCTTCTTTCAAGCATACCACACTGATAAAGATCATCTTCCTTTTCTAGAACCTTCACCTTCTTAGTCGTCTCGTGAGTAGCTAACTTATGATGAGCTTTTCCCCGCTCCTCACCGGCTAATGAATAATCATTATTCTCGTTTCTTAGCTCAAACATTTCTCAAATGTGCAAATATATTTACCACGAGTTGCTGGGATTCGGTGTATTATCGTCATCATGCGCATCCACAAAATTTCCTCACCTTCGACATCTTACTCTTCTGCTTCAGCAACACCGTACACTAAATAAACACATATCAACAAAAATTTATTTTATTTTTTCTTCTCCAAGAAATAATTGCATAAGAGCACACAACAATAGTGAGCATAAATAAAACAACCTAGCTTTTATATAACATGAGCTCCGATACCGTTTGTAACGTCTCTTCCTTCCCTTAATTTTTTTTTCTATTTAAGTTTGTATTGTGCTTGTATTCACCACACTTGCTCTCAATTTAATTTCAAATTTCGACAATTATGATCTGTTAATTTCTGTGGCTATAGTTTCATTGTTTTCAATTACAATCAGCTTATGAAATTTTACACCTATATATTCCCATATCTATCGTATGGTTGCATTTACTTATATCACATATCGCATGATGTAAATTTCCATATATGCTATCATATCTATATGGTACTCATACATGTCAATTTATTCTCAGTTTTTGCCCAACACTTGAGGCCCAATATAGTAACGTTATAAAGTTCAAGGGGCATTTCGTAGCGGGGTAGATATGGTATTCATGGTGTAGACGCTTTCAGATAACCTCAATATTATAATCCTAAGTACTAGACTCCTCTGACTCCTTCACTATATCGAGGGGTCTATTCCATTTCTGATCTTTAAGGACCTGCTACATGAATTTGTGGTCAAGGTTTCCAAATTCATAATGCATGTTCCAAAATCATCAAAGATAATTCTCAGACATGTTATTTATGTTGAGTGTCAAAATATTGGCACATTAACTTCGTAGTACACGTATCACAGTCATCGTTAGTCCAGTGACATTTTGAAAACTTGAAACATTGCATCAAGTCTGCTGCTATTATACACAAGGCTCTCTCGTTGATTTGTTTTTGAATTTTGCTGGATTTCATTTCATCCATGCTCAAGTTGTATAACCATCCGCATTTTCATTTTGAGGCTTCACGCGACGTCACCATGTAAAAAATGAACATGAGTGAGGCAGATTCGATCGCACAGATCACACCTATCGTTGAACGACCATGTTTTAAAATGCCAATTCCAACAAATCAATTCACAAACTCACCATAGATCCTTTACCACTTGGACTAAGGAGATTTCCTATCCCATTAGGGTTTACGTTGTTTTTGGTTTCCTCAAGGCATTTATAAATATTTAGCTCACTTTCGAGACTCGTTATTTCGTCTTCATTTGCCTTCGTTTCCTTCATGTTTGCCTCAGACATTGGAGAGCAGCATTGTCTCTTCCAGGTTTCCTGGGTAGACTACCCATTGTGTCATAATGAAGGTATGCTAACTGAGTAATAAATTCATTTTAACCTGTGGAGGCTTTTGTTATTGATATGTATTTTAATACATCTTGGGCTTTACTGCATGTAGACATGAGTTTTAAATTCCACCCATTTCTTTCTATGGTTTCGTTACCGTCGAACTTGTGGCATTATATTTGTTTTCATGATTTGGTTCAACCCCCATGTATATTTTTTTTGCTCTGTAATGAAATTTTCATTTCCCGATAATGAAATGTAACGCTATCATCCCATCGTTTTCTTGACTTACTCCTTTTCATATTTAGTGACTCTGCTGAGGTCGTCGTTTATTCACTGAATTATCCCGGCTCAGCCGAGCAATTACTCCCCCCAAGCCATCATATTACTGGAACAAAATTATTCTCGAATTTTACTTTCATTTGGTGAATGTTTTGACAGATTCAAAGGTGTTCTTCATGCAGATCATAAATGTATGATAACATCTTCCTCCCAAGGTAACTCGAGTTTGTTTTATATTCCCTTCACATAATTTATGTTCTGAGTGTCCTCTTATAATCTTATTGTAATGATATCTCCTATTTCCCTCAATTTACTGCAGTAGGTCCAAATAGCACTGAGGGTTTTATTCAAAGGGCATTGGGTGGATTTGAAATTCATTCGACTGGATGTAGGTTTTATTATGAGATTTGTGGTTGTATCATGGCCCTAAATCGTCATGACCAGGCTCTTCCGTTATTATTATCCCAAAAATTTGCTCGTACACTTCCAAAATTGTTTTTTTTTTTTTTTCCATCACACAGGTTTCTATTGTAATAATAATTTATGCCGGGTTACCAGAATCTGCCAACAAATTTTCTTTAGATGAAATTTTCGAATGATTAATTTCCGTGGTATTATTAGCAACTCGAGAGCCCGATTTCATATCATGTTCCGTAAAATTGATAATAAATATATATTTATCTATTTATAATTTTTTGTCTTTGTTACTCATGAAAATTAAATGATATTCTTAATGGGTTTCACATCATTTTTACAACACTACATGAAATATTTCTTCGGAGAAATTTATCTACCTAAACTGGACTAAAGGGATTAATAAGTCACTAGTCTCATTTTATTTTCTTCTTTTCCTCCGTATTGTACTAGCATAATGAATATAAATCTTTGTTTTTTGTTTGAGTTTTTGTGTCTAAAATCTTCAAATGCATGAGATATTTCCATTTGGCTTAGTCTATAAATTCATTTATATTATATAACATGTTAAAGGCTCTATTTATACACCTTAGTTTGAGGTTTCCATAATAATAGTTACTTATGTTATCTATAATGTTTTTCGCAACTAGTACACTGTAAATTTCTTTTTCTAGTTTAATGCTTTCCATACCTATGTTGTTTAAGCCAACACCTTTGACTAGCAATTTATATAGATCCGTGGGTGAAATATGTGTTAATTTTCACAAACTCTTTCAAATATTTATATAAGAATTTAATATGCTCCTCTTATTTTTCCAATAAGTAGTTCTATTGGGACCATTCCTTTGTGAAGGATGTTAGTCACACACCAAATATATATATTTCTATACTAAAATTATTTTCATTTATAACTATGGTTAGCCAGGTCTCCTTACTAGCTGAAATTATATAAAGCACTAAAATCTACACTCTCCCATTCTGCTATTATTGTAGAAGACAATTTATAGATAAACGGTAGTTCGTTTTTGAATCTAAGGTAATTTTTACTTAGTAAATTCAACAAGTTCCTCTTACCCACATATTTCTGAAATGTTCTGTGTCTAATTGTTAACTTATTATTAACATAAACATATTAAAGTTACATAGTTATGAATTATGAGGTAAAATAAATCTCTAGATTTAAACCAAAGGCTAAGGTTTAGGAGCTTCTCGGGATGATTTTTCTCATATTTCTAGTTCCTACAACATGCGTAGCTAAGAGGATAATTTTTGTTCTATAGACTTTCATAAATAGAATAATAACTTTTAAAAATAGAAATTCACTTAGCATTTATGACAATTAATCATTGTAAACGATAACCGATGTTGTAAAAATTGGGTAAATGTTAAACATACCACTTCCCCGCACCGACTCAATCCTTCCCAACCTTAGAGTCCTCTATCTCCAGAATTTCACCTGTTTCAGACTAGCCTATTCCAGACCAACCTCTAATCTATTCAGAATATTCTATTTAAGCTTGCCTCCCCAAGCCCTGCTTTCTACTTCTCCGGCCCGTAATATCAGATGTCTTCTTCATGTTTGCTCAGGCTTCCCTATTTAGGACTTTAAAGTTTCTTTCCACAGCCTTTTTACCTCTTCCCAACTACTTCCACCTCATCGGGGAAACTATATTTTCCTCAAAATCTAATTTGGAAATAAATTCTTTCAAGTATTTTTGAAATATTTTTGGGGAAATATTTGCCTCAATCCATCCTCATGGATTTAGAAAGTGATCTCATAATTTCTATTTATTAATCTCAGACAATTTATTTTATTTATTTTTCAAATTTAAATATTTAATTACATCCACAAAATACTTGTCCATTGGGGTCCACTCCCCTTAGGATTAAAGTTCAAATGTCTAGCTTTGAAAGAAAAACATAAACTAGGGGTGTTACAGTAAGAGACAAATAGGGAAGACAAATGCATGAGAGAGAGAGAGAGAGATAGAGAGAGAGAGCGAGGAGGAGGGTGGAATAAAAAGAGAAAGAAAAGGCTATAGAGAAAAGAATAAATAGGGAAAGAGGGGGAAATAGGGACAGATGGAGGAGGGAGAGGGATAGGGGAGAGAGAGACTAAAGGGGAAGGATTGTGAAGTGGAGAGAGATATGGATATATTAGGGAAATATGGTGGGATGGAGATATAGAAAGAGAGGAAGAGAGTCAAGTAAGAAGGAGGGGAAGATAGGGCAAGATCAAGGGATATAGAAGTAAAATATAGGGATGAGAGAGAGGAAGATGGGGAGAGGCATGGGGAGAGAGAGGTATATAGGAGGAATAATTAAGGAAGGAGATATAAATGGGTCGGTAGAGGGAGGAAATTATAAATATAGAGGACGGGATGGAGGGAAGGTGAGAATGAGGAACGAGGGAGAGATAGAGAGAGAGAAAAGAATTGATAAAAGGGAAAAGTTGTAGGCTTTAGGAAAATAATTGATGAGTCTAAAATTCTGGAAAAAAAAGTGATCATGCTTTGAAATGATTATTTTATATAACTTATATTTAAAAAAAATGAAATCCTGGGACCGCATTGAATGACCATACAATTTTTTTATTTTATTGAAATAAAAGGTACATTAGATGAGCGTGTAATCTTAAGTAGTTGTCTATGTTATATTTTTTACAGGATGTCTAAAATTTTTTATGAGTAACTCTAATTATGTTTTTTTAGTGAAAATTTTCGTTTTTTTCCAAATTTATATTGTAACTAGTTGTGAATCTTTTCAAAGAATCTATTAAAAAATTTTGGGGGCAAGTACATCATTTCTTGACTCTACTATTGTAGTTAATTTCTTTTACTAGTCCTTAGAGCCATATACTTGGTAATAAAATTTTCATAGAAAATGTGAATAATAAGAATGTAGTCAATTACAAATAGTCTTTCATTGTGATCAATCTAAAATTATTTTCCTCTACTATTATTATTGTCACCCTTGTTAGTTTTTCCATATTTTCATATCGATTATATGAAAAGGACAGTTAAAATCATAAACCATTTAAATATCTAGGTTGAACTATTGTACTAAACATCATACATTGTCTCTCTTTCTCTTCAATATTAATAGGTTGAATTAATATAACACAAAAATCAATGTACATTTTCAATAATTTTGTGCTCTTACACTAAAATCAATGCACAATGCTAATCTAGTCACTTTAAAATTAATGTATCATCAATGTACATCTAATTACATCAAATCAAAAATCAATGTCTACACTGAAATCAATGCATATAATTCAAAAAATCAAATAAGATTAGAAAACAACATCTAGATTGAAATAAATGGATCTAATGCAGGTAATCAAATAGGATTAGAAATCAACATCGATATTGAAATCAATGTATCTAGTGCAAGTAAGAAAATAAAATTAGAACTCAACATCTGCACTGAAATCAATGCATCTCGTGCAAGAATTCTAAGAGGATTAGAAATCGCCATCTACACCAAAACCAATGCATTTAGTGCAAGCAATCAAATAGCATCATAAGTCATATACATTGAAATCAATGCAACTAGTGCAAGTAGTCAAATATAATTAGAAATAAAAATCTACACTGAAATTAATGCATCTAGTACAAGCATTAAAATAGGATAATAAATCATCGTCTACACTGAAATCAATGAATTTAGTGTGAGAAATAATATAGGATTAGAGATCATATACATTTAAATCAATACATCTCATGCAATAAATTAAATATAATTAGAAATCAACATCTACACTAAAATCAGTCCATCTAGTGAAAGAAATCAAAATGGATTAGATATCGCCATCTACACTGAAATAAATTTATGTATTGAAAGAAAAAATATTCCCTTTCTCCCCCCTTGAAATACATCTATCTTTCTCTCCCTCTCTCCACTCTCTCGCATCCTCCCTCTTCCTTCTTCTCTCTCCATTTCCCTCCCACATCTCTATCTCTCTCTCTCTCTTCACCCTCCAACTTTGTTACTATACTCCTCCCTCTCTCCTTCCCTCCATATCTCCTTCTTTGTCACTTTATCTCACCCCAAAACATACACACTCTATATCCATCTCTCCCTTGTCACTTAATCTCTCTCTCCACTTCTCACTCTCTATGTATTTATTCTTCCCTCCCTCTCTTCCCTTCCAACTCCATCTCTCTATCCCTCCATCTCTCCTTCTATCTCCCATACTCTCTCCTCCTCTCTCTTGTCCTTCCTCTCTCTCTCCCTTTCCCTCTCTCTCTCCCTCTCTTCCTATATTTCTCTTTTACCTATAATTTTCTCTCTTCCCCCATCACTCTCTTCCTCTCTCTCAAGTCATCTCTCTTGTCCTTCCTCTCTCTCCCTTTTTCTCCTACCTTCATCGATATTTTATTCTCTCTCTCTCTCTCTCTCTCTCTCAACAACTACACTAAAATCAATGCATATAGTGCAAGAAATTAAATAGGATTATAAATCACCATCCACAATTAAATAAATTCATCTAGTGCTATAAATAATCTTGTCTCTCTCCCCATACAACTCCATCTCTCTTTCCATCCCTCTCTCCACTCTCTAACATCCTCTCCCTCTTCCTTCCCCTCTCACCCTTCCTCTAACGCATCAATCTCTCTCTCTCCCTCTCTCTCTATCTCTCTCTCTCTCCAAATTTGTTACTATATCCCTCCCTCTCTCCTACTCCCCCCATTCCCTCCATATCTCCTTATTTTCCTCTTTATCTCACTCCCAAACATACACACACTCTCTCTATGTATCCCTTGTCACTCTCTCTCTCTCTCCACTTGTCACTTTATACATATTTCTACTTCCCTCCCTTTCTCACCCTCCAAATCCCTCTCTCTATCCCTCCCTCTCTCGCCCTCCAACTCCATCTGTCTATCCCTCCCTCTCTCGTCATATCTCCCTCCCTCTCTCCTCCAATATCTCTTCCTTCCTCTCTCTCCCTTCCTCTCATACCTCCCTCTCTCTTCCCTCATCTCTCTCTCTCTCTCTCGCTCTCTCTCTTTTCCCTCCAATCCTCTCTCTTCGCCCATCACTCTCTTCCTCTCTCTCAAGTAATCTATCTCATCCTTCCTATCTCTCCCTCCCTGTCTCTCTCTATATTTCTTTTCCATCCAATCATATCTTTCTCTATATCTCTGCCCTAAAATCCTCTCTCTTCCCCATCAATCTATCTCTCTCTCTACCTCAAACTATGTTACTATATCCCTAACTTTCTCCTTCTCTCTCCTTCTTTCCCCCCTTCTATCCATCTCTCCTTCTTTGTCTCTTTATCTTACCCCTAAATATACAAAATCTCTCTCCATATCTCACTTGTCACTTCGTCTCTCTCTCCACTTCTCACTCTCTATGTCTTTCTTCTTCCCTCCCTCTATCCCACTCCAACTCCATCTCTTTATCCCTTCCTCTCTACTCCTCTCTCTCAAGTCCCCTCTCTCTTCCTTCCTCTCTCTCTCTCTCTCTCT
Organism: Pinus albicaulis; assembly: GCA_034641835.2. NCBI lineage: Eukaryota > Viridiplantae > Streptophyta > Pinopsida > Pinales > Pinaceae > Pinus > Pinus albicaulis. The sequence continues at coordinate 1,689,079,899 of CM076578.1, forward strand.
GTCTACCCTCCAATCATCTCACTATATCCATCCCTCTGTCCTCCTCTCTTTCCCCTCCATATGTATGTCTCTGTCTTCCTCTCTTACCCTTTTCTACCTCTCTCACTCCTCTTGCTCTATCTCTCTCTCTTCATTCCTCCTATCCCCTCTCCTTCAGTTTATCCCCATCTCTCCCTTCTCACTCCCCCTATCTCTCCACCTTTATCAATCTATGTCCTTGTTCTTCCCTTCCATATATATCTAGAGTTAATATATATCATGGTGTATTAATGTATATTATAATATAGAAAATTTAATATTGTATTAATCAAAATTTATTAAATGTAATAATATGAATATGAATATTAGATCTAATAATAATTTGATATTAATATTAGGTTTCATAATTTTTTTTTTGGCATGGTATTAATAATAATTTTTCCAAGAGGCTTCACCTAAAAAAAACCTTTTTTTTTAGTGTTTCTAAATATAAAGAAGTTTATGGAGTAAATATAAAGAGGTTTTATTTATTTACCATATCTCTTATATTTACCATGTTATTTGTCCCATAGGCTTGGTATATAATTAGATGTTGATTTATAATGATATTTTGATAGGTTTTTATATATTTATCATGCCTCTTTATACACCTTTTATATTGATTTTTTTATTTACCACACCACTTTTATAAATATGGTATTTAGCCCATGGTGTTAATAATAATTTGTCCCATGGTATTTGGCCTACAGGCTTCACCTAAGTAGAACCTCTTTTTGAGTTCCTTAAATATAAAGAGATTTATGGAGTAAATATATAAAAAATGCTTTATTTATTTACCATACCTCTGGTCTATTTCTATTTTTATTTATTTATCTTACATAAACCTCTTTATATTTCAAATTTATATTATGTTTATACATAATAATAATTAGGTTTATTTTTAAATAGGACCGACATTAGATAAAAAATGTTAAATTTTAAACATTACATTTGCTTTTACATGTTTACGTTTTTACGTGAGATCTATCGTCATATTGAGTTGTAGAGATAATACATAGTTATATTTTAATAATTAATCTTAGCCTATTAATAAACTTAAAAAATTATATATAATATAAAGAATCAAGTTATATGTGATTTAAGATTAAAAATAATGTTTTGGTTTATATTGGTGAAAATTATTTTTATTATATTTTTTAGGACGAAACATACTTACACATCGGGGTCATACTGGACTGTAAAATATGTTTCTTGTCACAACCAAAGAGATGTATAAAAACAGACAAAATGTAAAAATAATAAAAAAACAAAACCATGGAAGAAGAACTTGTTCACACAATGGTCCAAATGGGTGAACAGTCGACCACTATATAATGAACATGACTGCTTTCGAAGTGATTCATCATACATGTAAATTCTTACGATTCGATTTCAAGGTCGAGTTGAGCTTGTGCTTGTGCTAGTTGCGTTAAGCCTAGAAGACCTCTTCGGCATCATTTTTAATGAATCTTTAACCAAATACCTAAGTAGGTCAACCTTGGCTCACACAAAGAGCTCAAGATAATCATTTTAACTTGCACAACTTATATCATTGATATCAAAACACCGACATGAAAGCACGGTGATAAAACTGAAAATGGAGTGGTTTACAAAGTTTTATGGATAAAATAATTGATTTCTTGTTGGCGGGAATCATAGAGTGGGACATACTCATAAAAATGAATGAATACGTTATGGAATTACATGGGATAAACCCCCACATGAAAGCACATTCATAAAACTGAAAATGGAGTGATTTATATAATTATTTCTCTCGATATAATAATTGATTTCGCATTAGCGGGAATCATATATGTTGATGAAAATGAATGAATATGTTATGGAATTATATGGGATAAAATTTGACTAAGGAAAATAAAGGTAAAATAACTTGGATGCCAATCACCGTGTATATTCTCAAACTATTAAAGGTTAAAATAACATGATTCAAATGATTATGTATTTATTCAAATCATTAAAGATAACATATGTTGTTTTTGTTTTTTTTTCTAGTAAAATTATAAAACGTCACATAATAAGTTAATTTATAGCCAAAGAATCTAAGAGTTAGAATAGAGTGTATAAGTGATGACAATAAAAATAATATATATTAGAGATATCATATATATATGGACCATATATATCAAGTTAGATGTGGTCGCTAAAGCAACGTCTTCCTATACCTAGTGTTCTAGATGTCCAAAGCAAGGTGTAATCAAACCAATAATACATCCATGAGTTACATATGGATTCATATATCTTAATTGGAAAATGATCAATGTCACAAGAATCAGAGGGGTTGAAATGATGATCAAAATTTAAAACTATGCTTTAAAAAATCATATAGAAAGTGGATAGCAGGTTCTATGACATCCAACTTTTGATTTGCAATGGGAAATCCTCAAAATTCTCTCCAAAGAAAGGTGTCCCATTGAGGGGGTAAAGAAGAGGTATGGGGCCCCACAAATTTGATATTTCAAAAAGTTTGAATATTGGTTTGCCAACTTTTTCCCTAAGTAACAAGGCAACATGGAAGGAGGTAACCCCCTTAGAAGAGTTCAAAAGGGGAAGGCCACATAAGGCTTTATATAAATATTTAAATCCAAGGGCATCCCTCATAAAAAGAGCTAGACATTTATTGGAAGTATGTAGACAACAACCCACCTAAATCTTGATAAAGAAAATATAACATCCCTTGAATCCTATAATAAATGGGGCATCTACACATGAGATGATCCTCTAATTGTATCTTGTGTATATGGAAAAGCTAGAAAATGTTATTGAGAAGAGGAATATCATGATGATTAGTTTCAACTCGATGCTAATGCAAACCCACTTTGAACTCAAGTTCAACTCTACGTTATCATAATGCATCAACCCTAATGTAGAACAACCTCACGATGTAAAAGGAATTTAAACATGATTTAACCTTTATAGTGCCCCACATTCACCCCCTAACTAACCACTCACGACAAATGTGAGGCTCTTTCAAGCATTGATGTGGATAATACCATTTTATTTCCTCTTATGCATTGTATTATAAATTGACACGATTGAGTTTTCTATAGCAAACAAAATATTTGTATCAATGGTTAACTCCTTGTGCATTAGGGATAAATAGGTCTTGTCAATGTGGGTGGTCTATGCATTTCCAACTCCTTATGTGGGAAATAAATACAAGATCCATTTTAATAAGAAGTGGAGATATTGAGAGAAATTCTTATTCAGGTTTTGCAAATTATACAGTTGCTCTACATTTGACATACATGGTAATAAGGGAATTACCCACATACACATATCCTAAAGACCAATACCTATTTAGGAGAAGGTTAGAGTAGGACTTGTAGGAGACAAGCCTATGGTTATAATAAGGGGTTGGACAAAGATTTTAGATAAAGGGAGACTTTTGGTTATGCATAATTACTTGGTTGGTTTCTCAAGTCACAAAAAGGAAGGCTATACATGATGGCATGACAACTAGGGAGTTCCAAGGAGTGCCAAAGAATTACAGGAAGTACTAACACATGTTAGAAATTTCCAAGGCATGATAGGAATGCCAAGGCAAGCCAAGGGTTAAGGCATGCCAACATGTGTTAGGTGCCAAGGTGTGGCATGAACGCATGCTAGGGAGTATTAGGGCCAACTCCTAGTGAAACGAAACTGATAACTAGTTTAAAATGCATGGAAATGAAGTGTCAACGAGTTCCAGGTGTGCTAAAGAGGGAGTTACAAGGTGTGATAGGCAGTTCCAAGGCATGATAAATTGTTAGGGAATCATACCAAGATGTTCCAAGCACTAAGGTGTGCCAATGTATGTTAAGGAGTTTCATGTACTGCAAGGGAAACACAAGGGATAACTAGGTAAAAATCCATGGAAATGAATGAATAAGAGTGTGTTGTAGGGAGTGTCAGCTAGTTCTTGATGTGCTAAGGAGGGAGTGACATGGTATGCTAGGAAATGCTAAGTCAGCTAGAGTGATATGGTAGCATGCGTCCAAAATGTGTCAAGTGTTAGGGTGTGCCAACATGTGTTGGAAGTGTTTGGGAGTGCCAAAGAAACATAAGGGAGCACTAGGTCAAAATGTATGGAAATGAATGAATAAGAGTATGTGGAAGGGAGTTTCAACAAGTTCCATGTGTGCTAAGGAGGGAGTGACATGGTATGATAGGAAGAGCTAAGTCATGCTAGAGTTTCAGGGTGACATGCAACCAAGATATAATAGGTTACAGGTGTGACAACATGTGCTAGGAAGTGTTAAGGAGTGCCAAGAAACACAAGGGAGCACTAGGTCAAATTAATGCATGCATGCAAATGAATGAATAAGATTTTGTAACAGGAAGTGTTAGTGAGTTACAGTTGTGGTAATGAGGGAGTGACATGGTATGTTAGCTAGTGCTAAGGTATGCTAGAGGCTAGAGTAGCATGCCAAGATGTTCTAGGTGCTACAGTGTTCCAATGTATGCCAGGGAGTGTTATAGAGTGCCAGGAAAACAAAAGGGAGTGCTAGTTTCAAATGCATGGAAATGAATGAATAAGAGTGTTTTACATGGAGTGTTAGTTATTTTTAGGTTTTCTAAGAAGGGAGTGACAAGGTATACTAAGTAGTGCCAACAAATGCTAGAGTGGGAAACATGCCAAGATGTGCTAGGTGCCAGGGTGTCCCAATGTGTGCCAAAGAGTGTTAAGGAGCTCCATGGAAACACAAGGGAGAACTAATTCAAAATTCAATGAAATTAATAGATACGAGACTATGATAGGGAGTGTTAGTGAGTTCCAAGTGTGTTAAGGAGGGAGTGACAAGGTTATATGGTAGGAAGTGCTAAGGCATGTTAGAGTGCCAGGGCATGTGAGGGAGTGTTAGTGCATGCCAAGGGGTGCCATATAATGAAAATAAATGTAGGGAATGGTAACACACACCACATAGTTCCAATGGATTGTTAGATCTGCTAGGTGCTATGTTGTGTCAATATGTAAACTATATTGCTTAGTTTTTTTATGGCCAGAGTTGGACGTGAGCCTTGACTTAGTAACTTGTTAAGAGAGATGAATTGAGATTGGATATGATTAGCCTAAGATGAGCTATATATAGTTATTAGGTGAAAACTAAATAGTTTATTTGTAGTAATTCTACCTTCATCAAGTTGTTGTAGTTGAGGCAGGACTTGGTGGGGTTACCAAGTCTCAAGAAAAGTAAGGGTAGTTGTGAGGGCATGATAGATAATGAGTGAAAAGGCATGCCAAGGAATTAAAATTCATGCTAACACATTCCAAACAATGTCAATGAATATCTAGGAGTGCTAGGGAGTTTCAGGGGAACACAAGGGAGAACTAGGCTAAAATGCTTAGAAATTAATGAATAAGAGTGTATGGCAAGGAATGTCAACAAATTCCAAGTGTCCCAAGAATGAATTTTTTTAGGAGAAGTTTAGAATATGACTTGCATGAAGTAATCATATGGTTGTGATAAGGTGTGTAAAAAACAGTTTCAAAGAAATGGAGACTTTGGGTTGGGTATAACATTATTTTTCCAATTACCTGGTTAGGTTCCCAAGTCGCAAAAAAAAATTATCTATGAGGGCGTGACAACTAGGGAGTGCAAAGGTGTTCAAGGGAATGCTAGGAAACACTAACACATGCTAGATAGTTCTAAAGAATGTTATAATTCCCAAGAAATTCAAATTTCTAAGGCATGACAAGATGTGCCAGGTGCCAGGGTGTGGTGCCAATGCATTCTAGTGTGTGCTAGGGCTAAGCGCCAGTGAAACACAAGGGAACGCTAGTTTCAAATGCATTGACTTGAACGAATAAGAGTGTGACGGGGAGTGTTAGCGAGTTATAGGTGTGCTAGCTGTCAGGAACTGTTAAGATGTGCAAGGGAGTGCCAAAGCATGCCAAGGAATGTAGGGGATGTTAACAGGTGCCACGTGGTTGCAATTGATTGTTATACGTGTCAAGTGCTATGTAATATCAAGACGTAGACTATGTTGCTTAATTATTTTACGACCATGATTGGATGTGAGCTTTGTCTTCATAAATTTTTAAGTTATATGATTTGAGATTCAACATGAGTAGCCTAAGATTATTTATAGGAAGTTCTTAGGTGAAAAAGGAATAGTCTAGTTGTAGTAACTATAACTTGGTCAAGTTGTTGTAGTCGAGGTAGGATTTGGTTGAGTTCCCAAGTTGCAACAAAAGGAAGGGTAGCATTGACGGGTGTTCGAATTCCATCAACCAAGGTGGTCTCCCCAATGCGAAGTCCCAATTATACCTCACATTGTTTGGAATAGGAGCCCCATCCGAATATCAACCAGATTTCCATATGTCCTTTTATATTTTTCTTGGCTTTCACTGTCAGCAAGAGAGAGAAGAGTATGTGTTCCTTTGCGAAAATCAAGTAAGTTTGCATGGTGAATGTTCTATTGTAGGTGTATCAAGGTTATTTTACGATAGAGGGGAGAAATGTGAGCCTCTAAGAGAAGGGTAGTATTACTACACTAGTAGAGTCCCACACGAGAAAAAGGGATAATTTCCTAACATCAAGGAGAATAGTTCTCATAGATGTGGCGATTGCTACAACTGTTACAACATTTTTCAATAATATAAGCACTAAAATAATCGAAATAGTTCAACTACTTTAGTACAGGTGACAAAAAAATGAATCGTAAACATTCACTGAACAGTCTTACAAATACTCACGATCCATGCATGAAAATGTGTCGGGCATCAGGCTTCGAGTATTAAGTAAAAGTACCAAAATACATGAATACAACTAACAAGTAGTTGTGAGGGCATGATAGCTAAGGAGTGTTAGGGCATTCCAAGTAATGAAAATGCATGCTAACAAATTCTATATAGTGTAAATGCATGTCAAGGAGTGTTGCAGGGAAGTGTTAGGGCATCACAAAGGTGAAATAGTTCAAAATGCATGGAAATGAGCGAAAAAGAGTGTGTGTTAGGGAGCGCTAGTGAATTCCAGGTGTCCCAAGGACAAAGTTTGTTAGGAAAATTTTAGAATAGGAGTTATAAGAGGCTAACATATGATTTTGATAAAGGGCTGCACAAAAGTAGTTTCAGACAAAGGGAGACTTTGGGCTAAGCACACCACTATTTTTCAATTAATTGGCTAGGTTCCCAAATTGCAAAAAATGTAAGGTTGTATATAATTGAATGAAAAATATGGTGTTCCAAGGTATGCCGGGGAATTCCAAAAGTGCTAACACATTCTAGATAGTTCCAAGGAATTTTATGAATTCCAAGACATGCTAAGTGCTAAGGCATGTGAATATTTTCTAGGTGCTAATGTGTGGCCTGAACACATGTTAGGGAGTGTTAAGGAGTGTTGGGTAAACACAAGGGAGCACTAGTTTTAATTTCATTGAAATGAACAAGTAAGAGTGTGTGATAGGGACTGTTAGCGACTTCCAAGTATGCTAACGAGGTAGTGAGAAGGTATGCTAGGTAGTGCCAAGGAATTCTAGAGTGATAGGGAATAATTCCAAGATGTACCAAGTGCCAAGGTGTGCCAATGTGTGTTAAGGAGTGTTAGTGAATGCTAGGGAAACTCAAGGGAGTGCTTGGTAAAAATTCATGGAAATGAATGAATAAGAGTGTGTGACAGTGAGTGTCAACGAGTGTTGGGTGTGTAAAGGAGGGAGTGACATGGTATGCTAGGAAGTGATAAGGGATTCTAGAGTGTCAGGGTAGCATGCCTCCAAGATGTGTTAGGTGCCATGGCATCCCAACGCGTGCTAGGAAATTTTATGGAGTGCAAGGGAAACACAAGGGAGAACTAGGTCCAATTAATGCATGGAAATGAATGAGTAAGATTTTGTGATAGGAAGTATTGGTGAGTTTTGGGTCTGCAAAGGAGGGACTATCAAGGTATGCTTGGAATTTCTAAGGAATGCTAGAGGCCAGGGAAACATGCTAAGAAGTGCCATGTGCAAGGGTTTTCTACTGCATGTCAGGGAGTGTTTGGGAGTGCCAAGGAAACACAAGGGAGAAAAAGTTTCAAATGCATGGAAATAAATGAATAAGAGTGTGTGGCAGGGAGTGTTAGAGAGTTCTAGGTGTGTTAATGAGGGAGTGATAACGTATGCTTGATAATGCCAAGCAACGTTAGAATTTTAGGGTGACATGCCAAGATCTGCTAAGTGCTATAGTGTGTCAATGCATGCCGGGGAATGTTATGGAGTCCCATGGAAAAATAAGGGATAAATATTTGAAAATGAATGGAAATGAACTGATAAGAGTGTGTGATAGGGAGTGTCAATGAGTTTAAGATGTGCTAAGGGGGGAGTGAGAAGGTTATATGCTAGGAAATGCCAAGTCATGCTAGAGTGCTAGGGCATTTCAGGGAGTAGTAGTTTGTGCTAGAGAGTTTGAAAGCATAAGAAGGAATGTAGGGGATGATAACACGTCCCACATAGTGCCAAGGCATTCTAAGACATGATAGTGGATATGGCATGTCAAGAGGTAAATTATGTTCCTTATTTTTTTTACTGTCACGATTGGATGTGAGCCTTATCTTGGTAACTTGTTAAGTGGAATGAGTTGTGATTGGACATGAGTATCCTAAGATGAGTTATAGGTATTCCTTAGGTGACCAAGGAATCTGTTGAATTTCTATGGAACATGGGGATCTGGGTTTTACCTTATAATGTTTGATGCAAACACACTCATGTGGCACAACACATCTACTTTAATGCACAATAGAGTCTACAAAAATCATGGAATAAACTAGTGCACATGAAAATTTTTAACTTGTTAAAACCCTTCTTCATTACATTAAAAACTATAAAACAACAGGCTAGATCTCTCGTATTGGGGATCATGGCCCTTTACATTCACAATGATACAAGGAATACAAATAGGGTTTTCTGTTAGTCCTTTGACAACCAATATATCCTTAACAAGAAAACACTTGACTTAATTTTTGATGATGGCCACACACAATCCTTTGAATCCACGTGTCTATAACGCATCTGGGAGGTCATCTTTCCTCCCCTTCTCTAACTCCTTAATATACCTCTATTAATGATCTAAACTCCTTTGGGTTACTGAACTCGGCTCAAAAAGATCTGCTCTCTAGCTTCTTCCTTTTTCTTCCAAGGTTTGCCGCAATTGGATCTTCAATTAACTGTTCACAACTCCATTTTTGAACATCTCTTTGGTCTGCCCAATTTTTACATACTACTATTCCAATATGACAACTCTAGGGCTATGGAGGATGCCCTTATTATCATTGAATCAATCCTTTGCAATAAAATGAACTAGGGCTAGATGGCTGGTCCACTTGACTACTACTTTAGTCATTTAAAGTGTGCACATCCTTAGGCCTAATACAAATTCCCTTATACCACTTTTGTTGTCCTTTACAAGCACATGAATTATGGATATGCTTTGATAGTCATGCAAAAAACTTCCAATTGTACTTGGACTACCATCAATCTTCCCAACCATTATCAATTATTTTATTCATCTAGGGCCCACAACATTTCCCTTATCTAGGGATCTTCAAATATTCCACCTAACAATGTTTTGAGTCCTCTCAAAATAATTTTTCTTCTGTACCAATTTTTTTTTTTTCCAATATATGAATAGATCTGAACTACTCCTCTTATCATCCTCCTAAAAATTTGAAGATGATTGAACTAGGGTCACAAATCAACGAATAAAAACCCATTGACTAACTGTTTATAGTTTGCTTCAGATATATGTCGAAATTTATATATACAGTCCACCAAAATCATCTCCTCTTAGTTTTAATCCATTCTTCATATGGCACATTTATTCTGTTCAATATATGCTTAGGTTTCACCCTCCTTTGGATCTGCTATATCCACACATACTCCTATAAACAATCTTCCAAATCTATGGTCTGTATTGCAGAGATAAACCTTGCTCTAAGCGTCACAGCCTCTCTTATTCTACGTATGTTTGTCACAATATTAAGGGCATACTTTATGGACTAAATATGCTATGAAATATCCCTAAATAGGGAATTATACTTATGTTCTAATTTATTTATAACAAACCCTATACACCCATAGAAAAAATAATAACCCTTGTCTTCATAAGAGACTTTTCTTAGTTCATTGGATCCATAGATTCTGGGAATTTATTTTACTAAATCTTGACATGAACTTCAAATCTCTATGACCCTTAAACTAGGGTTACCTTAGTCAATATTATGCATGAGGCTACTTCTGTTCTGACCCTAAATTCTAGTGTAGGCCCTCATCCATTTGTATTTTTATTTATCACATACCTTGCGACATATTAACCACCACAAGAAAGGGTCTCAACCCTCTATAATATTTTATAATTTGATGCATATTTCACACAAATATACCACTGAAATCACATGCCCAAAGTCTCATGATCAACCTCTCTTGAGCTCAATCTTCCAGAAGAGAACCAATGATATTCCATCCTACTTCCTAGTTCAAACCCATTAATATATGTCATTATTGTGAACCCTCACATGATGATATTTCTCTTAGTGTATGATCATGGCCTCCTTTTATCATCCCTTACTCGACCCTCTAACTCAACCTACTTTAGTACTACATCTCTCATGACATCCTTGATCAAATGATCTCCTTCTCTCTCAATGTTCTTGCCCTCGCCCTAAGGCATCCTTAAATATATTTTTGTAGGTCTCTTAGGAACCCTTTAAAAATTATGGGTTTCATCCACTTAGGCCTTCAAAAATGTTAATTTTCTTTTTTAATTTTTGTTTAGATTTAAACCCCATTATGTGTCCAAACCCCTTCACTTGGGTTTTTTCTGACAAAGACTTTTGTGACTAATCTCACACAAACCCATATGACTAGGGTTGTGGATTACCTCTCAAGCTACATAATTCAATAACATGGTATAATTGTATTAACCATAAATTGGACAAGCTCTTGTATTCAAGCGAGGACTTGGTTGGGTTCCCAAGTTGCAAATTAAGTAAGGGTAGTTGTGAGGGCATTTGTAACACCCCTAGTTTTATGTTTTTCAAATTAGACATTTGAACGTCAGCCCAAAGGGGAGTGGACCCCAATGGATAATTATTGTGTGGATGTAGTTAATTATTTATTATGAAAAATAAATAAAATGTTTTTTGTGCACTATGACCAAATGAGATTTTTGAGATCACTTGCCTAATCCATGAGGTATGGAAATAGGCTAAGAATTTCCCCAAAAATATTTCAAAAAGCTTTGAAAGAATTTATTTCTAATTTATATTTTTGAGGAAAAATATATATTTCCCCAATGATGAGGAAAGTAGTTGGGAAGAGGTAAAAAGCTGGAAAAGCAGAAAACAACTTTAAAAGTCCCTAAATAAGGGAAGCCTAGGAAAACAGGAATAAAAGAATCCTGAAATTATGGACGCGGAATTGGAAATAGACTTTGGGGAGAGAATAGCTTAAATAAGCTACACCAGAACAAATTGGGGTTGGTCTGTCTTGGAGGGATCTCAGCTCGGGGGTGAATTCTGGAGATAGGGGAATTCTATGGTTGGGAGGATTGGTCATAGAAAATTTGTGGTATGTACATATCATCTATTATCCTGTTATAGATTTTATTATGAAATTTTAGGATATTATTTGTATTTGAACTATGAAAATGATGTGTTTTAAATAATAAATTCCTACATTTAACAAAATTAGTTAGAAGAAATAAATCTTCTAATTTCTGTATAGTTGTAGGAATATAATATAGAGGAGAATATCAACCAGAATCTCTAAACCTGACATTGGTTTAAATCTGGAGATATGTCTTACTCCCATATATAATTAAATCTCATAAATTTAATATTATTCTATAGTTAGAGCTAGAATTTATAAACAAGAAAATATGAATTTAAAAGGATTGGAAATATCAAATTCTGGATAAATAATTCAAGAAAGAAAACATCAAATTTTTATAAAATTAAATTGTAACTGGGTACTGTAGGCAGAAATTTTATTTAAACAAATATAAATTTTATTATGGAAGGAGATAACATTTTATCGAAATAATCCTTTTAGCATCAGAAAAGAACTCTGTTATAAAGCTAATAGTTAGTATTTCTGCTTAAAGTAACTAGAGTATTTCAAAGTACAACTGCAAAATATATATATATATATATATATATATATATATATATATATATATTTCTGAATGCGAAAATATATGAGAATAGAATTAATTTTATACAAAAGGAGGCTTATGCAATCTTTTAAACTATTTTCTAGGTATAAAAATGTTAACTGGAAGAAATTTTAGGAACATAGAGAGGAACTCTTTTATACCATTATCTCAACCTGTAACATGATAATACAACTCTCAAAAATCTTACAAAGGTAACAACTTTTTTGAGAACAGTAGTATTTTAGAAATATCCGATGTGATTGTTAAACCCCTACGTTTTAAACATAAAAATTCTACTGATAATTCATTTCTGTCCTGGTTGTTACAACTATTAACCCTGAGAGAGTTCTCAACATATTTCATCGAAAAATATGTAATTTCTGATTATGTAGAAATTATGTGATAAATAAAAATAATTACATATTGACCTGAGATTGTGAAGTAACCATAAATATATATATTATCTATAAAATAATTTCAATAAATTTCACAGCAGATAAAAAGACTGATCTATATAGGGATAACCTGAAAGGTTATAAACTGTAAAAATAGTAATAAAAATTAAATTGAACCAAGGTTACTATATTCAAAGAAGAATATAAATAATACACTATAACAAAGCCTGGAAGAAAACTTGGGATGAAAATATATATATATATATATATATATATATATATATATATATATATATTAGTCAAAGTATATCATGGCTATGGCCATAAACCCAACAATATATATATAAACAGAATTGTTTAAAAGGGATTGGGAAATTCCATTCATAAATGTTACTAAAAATAATTTGGGTATTAAATAGTCTGAACTTAAAAACTCTCGAAGGTTAATGATACTATTTTTATATTCTAAATACACTTGAACAAGTGATAGCAGAGTATGCTAGAATATATAATAATATTAAAAAAAATCAAGTATGGTACGATCTTCAGGGTCGAGGAGTTGAAGAACAGTACTTGACCAACCTGTGGAGGGAACAATATACTCTGGTTTAGTATGCGAATAACCAATTATAGAGAAGCAACAAGTGAAAGAAAAACAAAATAGATGAGAGAGAGGGAGTACCTGCACTCACAGAACGAGTAATAATTAATGTATTTCCAGAATAAAAAATGGAAATAATGTGTTTAAAAAACCAATTTTGTGTAACAAGTTACCTATGGGTCGGATGGGGTTCGACCTCACTTCGGGCTCGTGTCGCCGAGAGGGAACGAACCAAGTATTTTTCATAGTAACTGTAAACAAAAAGAAATTATGTTAATTTTTGAGGTTTGACAGCCTCAGACATGAAATAGATACCAAAACAATGGTGTGTATTTGGAAGAGATACCAAAACCAGAGCATGTATTGTCGTTAGAAAGCCTCTATTAAACAAAATTAGAAAGATAGCTATGCGACACGACAAGTATTTTGTCGGATCATTATAAAACAAATATAAAATCTTGAAAATAACAAAATTGAGCTACAGGGGTATGGCATTATAGAAATAAGAAAAAAATTTAAATATGTATTCTCATACAGAGCAAATCGATTAAACATGAAAAATTAGGGAAATTCTTCTCAGGAAAATTTCCAAACGCAAAACAAATTAAAATTTCAGGAATCATAATATAACCACAACGCAAACGTATTAAAATCAGTTGAAGGAAGAGAAACAAATTAGAGTACCTGTAGCCTAGCCAATGCATCGAACTACGGTAGCATCACGAGGTGCCCAATGTGGATTTAGCCTCGTATTCACTCAGAGTAAGAACTGAACAAATCTCTCTTGACGGAGAAACCCTTGGAGAAGAATGATATGTTAAATCTACTGTATTTAATAGAGATGTATAAATTAAAACCCTAATCGCATCCATCCCTACACCTGTCAAACATCTGATGGTTCTCTCGTGGATCGAGACCCGCCAACTGATATTTCAAAAACCCTAAATGTGTTATACGTTACAGTACCACTACAAATAAGAGCATTTAAAACAAATCACAGAGAAGTGATATGCACCATTAAACAATGAATTGTTAGGTGGCTCGAGGGAATGATCTATCGATGGAATTAAATGCATGCGTACCATTCCAGACTTATGAGAAGTAAATAAGTAACGTGAGTCAGTAAGCATACAAACTTTTCCATTATTCAAAATAAAAACAATGATTGGGTATTAATGCTAAGATAAATGAAATCCTTATGTATATTCCAAAGATAGGAATAGCATAAGTCAAAAAATTCTCCATTAGTAAAGGGTATGACCATGGTTTAATCGTAAGGCAAACAGACAAAAAAATAAAATGGATAATGCCTTCACCATTTAAATGGATTGTTATAAAAGCCGTCCATATATGTATTTATTCATATGATAAATAGGGTTGAATATCATTAAGTGACTTAATGTTAAGTTCAAATATTAAAAATGAAATATAATTTAATTCATATAAATGAATACATTATGATAATGGAACCCTATGAGACATGTGGAATTGTGGTAAGAATATCCTAAAATCTTATGAAATTTAAATCATAAATATAATTACAGTTAAAAATAAAAGGGTATGAAAACCATTACCATGTATATTTATATACCTATGATGAGTGAGGTGGAGTCTCATCAATGGGGTCAATGTTAAGTTAACAATGAAGTTCTTAGGATAAAGTGAGTATTAAATTTTGGAATGAGAAAGGGATAATACGTTATGGAAGGATAATGCATATATATGGTTAGATACAGATGTTAAGAAATAAAATAAATTAAGTTAAATGGAATTATGGAATGATAATGCATATATATGGTTAGATACAATTGTTAAGAAACAAAATAAATTAAGTTAAATGGAATTATGCTAAAGGAAAATAATGTATAGCTTAGATATTATTAATCTAAGAATGGAAAAAAAAAAATTGTTTTTAGGTACAGTGGAGAGACATTACAAATTGTATCAAAGCCCATGTTAGAAAAAACTGGGTTGTTGTTGTGCTCACTACATAAAATAATTAATATATATATATATATTGTTATTGATGTTGTGTTGTTTGAGTGTACTAAGGTACTGAACTGAAAAGTCAATGGCTAAAGAAGATGAACTCTATGTCGATCTGGATGGTAGAGATAATACACCAGATCCCAAGCTCCTCTGATCGCCATGTTTCAGGTTGCAAAGGGATATGGCCAAGTTTAAAAGCCAGAATGACAGGCTATCATTAGCTAGTGAGGAGCAGGAGAAACTGATAAGAGAACTGACTTCGCGGAATAACCAAGAAGGTGAAGGTTACGGAAGGAGGAGGAAAGGTAGGTTCTCAGATGATTCTAAGGAAGATGACATTACTAGACATCAGTCTAAACAGAAGAACGAATTACAGGGTGAATTCCATAAAATTAAACCTCCTTCCTATGATGGAGAGAAAGAGGAAGATGCTGAAGCATGGTTGTTGAATATGATTAAGTGTTTTCATGTCTACAAATATGAAAGAAATCTGAAGGATAGATTAGCTATCTACCAATTGCAAGGTAAGGCTACCTTGTGGTGGGAGGAGACAAAAATGGTTCATGCCATTGATGAAAAAACAGTGACTTGGGAAGATTTCCAAGTCAAGTTTAAAAACCGTTATCTGAACGAATGCTATTATGATGATAAAGAAAAGGAGTTTCATGAACTCAGATTGGGACAGCTCACCATAGATGAGTTTTTCACCAAGTTTACAAATTTGGTAAGGTATGTTCCTTATATTCGTGAAGAGAAAACAAAGGTACAAAGGTTTTTGAACTGTTTGCCTATTGTGTACAAGGAGAAAATATAATTCGATAATCCAAAAACTATGGATGAAGTGGTGAGGAAAGCTAGATTATGCTACCAGCAGTTTAAAGGAAAGATTGAACATGGGAAAATCTGGATAAACAAGGTTGAATTCAAAGGAAAGAAACATAAACCAGCTTACTTGAAGAACTTTGGCAGGGATCATCAGAGGAAGAAATTTAACAAATCAAAGGAAAGTCAAACTGCTCAGTCCCAATTTGGTTCAAAACAAATAGATGGGGATAATAAGAAGGAAGGAACAGTTAAAATGTGGGAGCCTTTGAAATGTTGGGGTTGCAGAGAACCTCACCTATTGAGGGACTGTCCACACAGAAATATTCAGATGATTCTGAGAGATAGATAAGCTACCACAGTGAATGATGTAGCAAGGAACGTACCCACTATCAGTGCAGCCTTGGAAAACCGACAAGCAGAACACCAGGTTACTATGGTCGAGATGGAAGGTAAAATCTTTGATCAATCTGCTACATTTTTAATTGATCCGGGTGCTTCTTTGAGTTATATTAGTCCACAAGTTGTAGAAAAATGTAAACTCAGAACAGAAAATTTTCAATAGCCTTGGTTGTTACAATTAGCTACTGGAACTAAACGCAATTTAACTCATAAGCTACCTAAAACAGCTATGAAACTAGATGAATATCAAAGAGAAGTTGATTTAAACATTCTGCCATTATGTTCTTACAATTTATTGATAGGAATGGACTGGTTAGAGAAAATAAAGGCTATGATGAACTATTGGGATAAAAATCTGAATTGCATAGATAAGGAAGGGAGACCCTTTATACTCAAAGGAAAACCAAAACCAACCTCTGTAAGACAAATATCCGCTCTAAAATTAAAAAGAATAGCTAGAAAAGGATATCAAGTATTTGTTGTACATGTTGAATAATTAGGACAATAAATTAAAGAAAACCTGCTAGACACTTTACGACTGGTAAGAGAATTCAAGGAAGTTTTTCCAGATGAGATTCCTCATCTTCCCCCCAAAAGAGAAATTGATTTTTCAATCGATTTGGTGCCAGGAGAAACACCCATTTCTAGAGCCCCTTACCAGAAGAGCCCCCCTGAACTCATGGAATTAAAAATGCAATTACAAAAATTGCTGGATAAAGGGTACTTCAGACCGAGTGTATCTCCTTGGGGAGCACTGGCGTTGTTCGTGAAAAAAAAGGATGGAACCTTCAGAATGTGCATTGATTATCGTCAACTGAATAAGTTGACAATAAAAAACAGATACCCATTGCCCAGAATAGACGACCCTTTTGATCAGGTGAGAGGGGCTTTAGCATTTTCTAAGATTGATTTGAGGAATGGTTATCACCAACTCATAATTAAGGAGGAAGATATCAGTAAAAAATATTTTCAAACTAGGTATGGTCACTACGAATTTGTAGTCCTACCTTTTGGTTTGAAAAATTCCACTGCCACTTTTATGTGCTTAATGAATACTGTTTTGAACAAGTACTTAGATAAATTCATACTAGTGTTCATAAAGTGATATTCTAGTATATTCAAAGAGTGAGGAAAAACATAAGGAACACCTTAGAATTGTGTTACAGACTCTTAAGGAAAATCAATTGTATGCCAAGTTTAGAAAATGTGAATTTTATAAGGATAAAATTCAATATCTGGGCCATATTAATTCTGAACAAGGATTGGCTGTGGATCCTGAAAAGATAAAAGCCATAAGAGAGTGGCATGTGCCTACTGATGTATCAGCAGTAAAGTAATTTATGGGGATTGCAGGTTATTATCGATGGTTTGTGGAAAGATTTTCTGCAATAACATATCCCATAACTTCAATATAGAGGGAAGGCGCAAAATTTGAGTGGACTGAAAAATGCCAAAACAACTTGGAACAACTAAAATTAAAACTTACTAGAACCACTATTCTGAATATTGCAGATCTTGACAAAGAGTTTGTCGTGTGTACGGATGCATGTAGAGAGGGATTGAGAGGAGTTTTGTTGCAAGAAAATTTTGTTATTGCATATGAATCTAGAAAACATAAGAAACATGAACAGAATTACAGTGTATATGATCTTGAATTGGCAGCTGTAATTCATGCGTTAAAGATGTGGCGACACTCTCTTCTTGGGAAAAAATTTACATTGATGACAGATCATATCAGTCTCAAGTATTTATTTTCTCAAACAGATTTGAATGCTCGACAAGCCAGATGGTTGTCTTTTCTGAGTGAATTTGATATGGACATAAAACATATTAAAGGAAAAGAAAACAAAATTGTTGATGCTCTAAGCATAAATTCTTTCCAACACATAAGAAACATTGGAAGTAGTGCTAGTTTTGAATTAGAAGAATTAGTTAAAAAGGTAGCATATCAAGATCCCAACTATGAGAATCTACAATTGAAAATGCTGAAAAAAGAAATCGCTGAATACACCCAAAATCAGAAAGGGCTAATCTGCTATAGAAATAAATTGTACATCCCTAATGTGGATTCTTTGAAAAATTAAATCTTGGATGAATATCATAAACAGCCATGTTCAAGACACCCTGGATATCAGAAAATGCTTACAGCCTTAAAAAATAAATTGTTTTGGCCAAGAATGAAAAAGGATGTAGCAAACTATTTAGCTAGATGCATGGAGTGTCAACTAGTCAAAGTTGAACATCAGCATCTAGCTGGTCTTTTGAATCCCTTTCCAATTGCAGAATGGAAATGGGACACTGTTTCTATAGATTTTATAACTGGGTTACCCATAACAAAGTATCATCATGACTCAGTAATGGTAGTGGTAGATACTTTTACAAAGGCTGCACATTTCATACCTGTAAAATCTACTTTTGGGACAACCCAAGTAGCAAATGTGTTTCTAAAATAAATATTAAGACTGCACGGGGTCCCAAAGATGATTATTTCTGATCGAGATGCTAAGTTCACAGCAGCCTTATAGAAAGGTCTGTTTGGGGGCATGGGCACTAAATTGAATTTTAGCACTGCTTATCATCCTCAGACGGATGGTCAAATAGAGAGAACAAATCAAAATTTGGAGGATATGCTAAGAATGTATGTGATGGATAGGCCATCAAAATGGGAGGACTACTTACATTTAGTCGAATTCACTTATAACAATAGCTATCAATCCTCCATCAAAATGAGTCTGTTTGAAGCACTCTATGGAAGAAAGTGTCGTACTCCTTTAAGTTGGAGCCAACCTGAAGATAAGCTAGTAATTGGGGCATATACTCTACAAGAAATGGAAAGGATTGTCAAACAAATATAGAGAAACATCAAGACAACACAAGACCGACAGAAAAGCTATGGTGATATGAAGAGAATACACCGAGAGTTCAAATTTGGTGATCATGTGTATCTATGTATTAAACCTAAAAAGAGCACACTTTATGCGGGAAGTTGTGAAAAATTGGCTCCTAGATACTGTGGGCCTTTTGAGGTGTTATAAAGGGTGGGACCAGTGGTGTATAAACTAGCCTTACCTCCCCATATTAAAGTTCATGATGTGTTTCATGTTTCATTATTAAAAATATATGTACATGATGCTTCTATTATTGTTGATTGGAATGTGATATAGGTGGAACCAGAAGGCGAGTTCCTTCCAGAGTCGCTTCAAATATTGGAACGGGAAGAAATTGAATTGAGAAATTGAACAGTAGCCAGATTAAAGGTGCAGTGGAAGCACTTTACTGCTGAAGAAGCTATGTGGGAAAGAGAAGCTAAGATGATGGAAAAATATCCACATTTATTTTCAAAATAAACTCTAGTAGTTAGTTGTTACCACCGAGGACGGTGTTTGTTTTTAGAGGGGGAATATGTAACACCCCAGTTTTATGTTTTTCAAATTATACATTTGAACTTCAGTCCAAAGGGCAGTGGACCCCAATGGATAATTATTGTGTGAATGTAGTTAACTATTTATTATGAAAAATAAATAAATAAAATTCTGTGCACTATGACCAAATGAGATTTTTGAGATCACTTGCCTAATCCATGAGGTATGGAAAGAGGCTAAGACTTTCCCCAAAAATATTTCAAAAAGCCTTGAAAGAATTTATTTCTAATTTAAAGTTTTGAGGAAAAATCTAAATTTCCCCAATGATGAGGAAAGTAGTTGGGAAGAGGTAAAAAGCTGGAAAAGCATAAAGTAGCTTTAAAAGTCCCTAAATGAGCGAGGCCTAGGAAAACAAGAATAAAATAATCATAAAATTCTGGACGCAGAATTGGAAACGGGCTTCGTGGAGAGCATAGCTTAAATAAGCTACTCCAAAACAGATTAGGTTGGTCTGTCTTGGAGGGATCTCAACTCAGGGGTGAATTCTGTAGATAGGGGAATTCTACAATTGGGAGGATTGGTCATAGAAAATTTGTGGTATGTACATATCATCTATTATCCTGTTATAGATTTTATTATGAAATGTTAGGATATTATTTGGATTTTAACTATGAAAATGATGTGTTTTAAATAATAAATTCCTACATTTAACATAATTAGTTAGAAGAAATAAAACTTCTAATTTATGTATAGTTGTAGGAATATAATATAGAGGAGAATATCAACCAGAATCTCCAAACCTGACATTGGTTTAAATCTGGAGATATGTCTTACTCCCATATATAAGTAAATCTCATAACTTTAATCTTCTTCTGTAGTTAGAGCTAGAATTTATAAACAAGAAACTATGAATTTAATAGGATTGGAAATATTAAATTCTGGATAAATAATTCAAGAAAGAAAACAACATATTTTTATAAAAATTAAAGTGTAACTGGGTATTGTAAGAAGAAATTTTAATTAAACAAATATAAATTTTATTTAAACAAATATAAATTTTATTCTGGAAGGAGATAACATTTTATCGAAATAATCCTTTTAGCATCAAAAAAGAACTCTGTTACAAAGCTAATAGTTAGTATTTCTGCTTAAAGTAACTAGAGTATTGAAAAGTACAAATGCATAATATATATATATATATATATATATATATATATATATTTCTGAATGCAGAAATAGATGAGAATAGAATTAATTTTATACAAAAGGAGGCTTATGCAAAATTTTAAACTATTTTCTGGGTATAAAAATGTTAACCGGAAGAAATTTTAGGAACATACAGAGGAACTCTTTTATACCATTATCTCAACCTGTAGCATGATAATACAACTATCAAAAATCTTACAAAGGAAAAAACATTTTTGAGAACAGTAGTATTTCAGAAATCTACGATGTGATTACTAAACCCCTACGTTTTAAACATAAACATTCTATTGATAATTCATTTTTGTCCTAGTTGTTACAACTATTAACCCTAAGAGAGTTCTCAACATACTTCATGGAAAAATATGTAATTTATGAGTATATAGAAATTATGTGATAAATAAAAAGAATTACATAGTGACCTGAGATTATGAAGTAACCATAAATATATATATTATCTATAAAATTATTTTAATAAATTTCATAGCAGATAAAAAGACTGATCTATATAGGGATAACTTGAAAGGTTACAAACTATAAAAATAGTAATATAAATTAAATCGAACCAAGGTTCCTATATTCAAAGAGGAATATAAATAATACACTATAACGAAGCCTGGATAAAAACTTGGGATGAATATATATATATATATATATATATATATATATATATATATATATATATATATATATATATATCATTCAAATTAGATCACAACTATGGCCATAAAACCAACAATATATATATAAAAATAATTGTTTAAAAGGGATTGGGAGAGTCCATTCATAAATATCACTAAAAATAATTTGTGTATTAAATAGTTCGAACTTAAAAACTCTTGAAGGTTAATGAGAGAATTTTTATATTCCAAATACACCCGAACAAGTGATAGCAGAGTATGCTAGAATATATAATAATATCAAACAAAATCAAGTACAATACTATCTTCAAGGTCAACGAGTTGAAGAACATTACTTGACCAACTTGTGGAGGGAACAATATACTCTAGTTTAGTATGCGAATAACCAATTGTAGAGAAGAAACAAGTGATAGCGAAACAAAATAGATGAGAGAGAGGGAGTACTTGCACTCACAGAATGAGTAATAATTAATGTATTTCCAGAAGAAAAAAATGGAAATAATGTATTACAAAACCAATTTTCTGTAACAAGTTACCTATGTGTCGGATGGGGTTCAACCTCACTTCGGGCTCATGTCGCCGAGAGGGTACGGACCAAGTATTGGTCATACTAACAGTAAACGAAAAGAAATTATGTTAATTTTTGAGGTTCGACAGCCTCATACGTGGAATAGATACCAAAATGATAGCGTGTATTTGGAAGAGATACCAAAACAAGAGCATGTATTGTCATTAGAAAACCTCTATTAAACAAAATTAGAAAGCTAGCTATGCGACACGAAAAGTATTGTTGTCAGATCATTATAAATCAAATCTAAGATCTTGAGAATAACAAAATCGAGCTACAGGGGTATGGCATTATAAAAATAAGAAAAAATTTTAAATATGTATTCTCATACAGAGCAAATCAATTAAACACGAAAAATTGGGGAAATGCTTCTTAGGAAAATTTCCAAACGCAAAACAAATTAAAATTTTAGGAATCATAATATAACCACAATGAAAACATATTAAAATCAGCTGAAGGAAGAGAAACGAATTAGAGTTCCTGTAACCTAGCCAACGCATCGAACCAGGGTAGCATCAGGAGGTCCACAATGTGGATTTAGCCTCGTATTAACTCGGAGTAGGAACTAAACAAATCTCTCTTGACGGAGAAACCCTCGGAGAAGAATGAAATGTTAAATCCATTGTATTTAGTAGAGATGGATAAATTAAAACCTTAATCGCATCCAACCCTACACCTGTCAAACATCCGATGGTTCTCTCGTGGATCGAGACCTGCCAACCGATATTTCAAAAACCATAAATGTGTTATACGTTACAGTACCACTACAGATAAGTGGATTTAAAACAAATCACAGAGATGTGATATGCACCATTAAACAATGAACTGTTAGGTGGCTCGAGGGAATGATCTGTCGATGGAATTAAATGCATGCGTACCATTCCAGACTTATAAGAAGTAAATAAGTAATGTGTGTCACTAACCATACAAACTTTTCCATTATTCGAAAGAAAAACAACGATTGGGTATTAATGCTAAGATAAACGAAATCCTTATGTATATTCCAAAGATAGGAATAGCATAAGTCAAACAATTATCCATTAGTAGAGGGTGTGACCATGGTTTAATCGTAAGGCAAATGGACAAAAAAATAAAATGGATAATGCCTTCACCATTTAAATGGATTGTTATAAATCCGACCATATATGTATTTATACATATGATAAATGGGGTCGAATATCATTAAGTGACTTAATGTTAAGTTCAAATATTAAAAATGAAATATAATGTAATTCATATAAATGAATACATTATGATAATGTAACCCTATGAGACATGTGGAATTGTGGTAAGAATATCCTAAGCTCTTATGAAATTTAAATCATAAATATAATTACAGTTAAAAATAAAAGGGTATGAAAACCATTACCATGTATATTTATATACATATGATGAGTGAGGTGGAGTCTCGTCAATTGGGTCAATGTTAAGTTAACAGTGAAATTATCATGATAAAGTGAGTATTAAATTTTGGAATTAGAAAGGGATAATAAAATATGGAATGATAATGCATATATATGGTTAGATACAGTTTTTAAGAAACAAAATAAATTAAGTTAAATGGAATTATGATAAAGGAAAATAATGTATAGCTTAGATATTTTTAATCTAAGAATGGAAGAAAATATATATATTTATGTGTGTGTGTGTGTGTGTGTGTGTGTGTGTGTGTGTGTGTGTGTGTGTATATATTTAGGTATATTTGAGAGACATTACACCATTATAATAAGGGAGGGTAAGGGCATGCCAAGGAACGAAAAGGCATGATAACACATGCCAAAAAATTTCAATGCATGCTAAGGAGTGTTAGGGATTGTCAAGGAATCACAAGGGAGAACTAGGTCAAAATGCATGGAAAGGAATGAATAAGATTGTGTTTCACGGAGTGTCAGCTAATTAGAGTGTGCTAAGGACGAAGTATGTTAGGAGAATATTAGAATAGGATTTTCATGATGCCAACCTACGGTTTCAATAAGGGAATTGACACAGTAGTTTTAGAAAAATGGAGACTTTGTGTTGGACACAACATTGTTTCTCCTTTAGCTATTTTTTTATATGATATGTGGCACAATTTGGTTGTATGCTCATGTTTTAAAATATTCTAGATAATTGCATATTCTACATTTTTGTGTATAATTTTTGTTGCACTCGACTTATGTAGGATTATATCTTGTGTGTATTGTGCATATTTTGGTTCTTGCAAACTCTCAATTAATTCTCTATTGTTTATATGAACTGGACATACATGTGAAATATTTCCTATGTAAGCTATGTTGCATAGTTTTTTTTTGGCCATGGCTAGATGTGATACTTGTCTTGGTAACTAGGTATGTGGGACAATTTGATCTTCTAGGCTGTCCTTAAGTGAACAAGGAACAATCTACTTGTAGTATGTATAATTGGTCAAGTTGTTGTAACTTATGTAGGCCAATGTCACATGAACTGCAATATCCAAGAACTTGATTGGGTTCCGAAGTTGTGAAAAAATGTCAGGCTAAATAGCTCTGAGGTAATGAGTTCCAAGGTGTGTTATGGGATTCTAGGGCATGCTAACATGGACCACATAGTGTGAAAGCATGCCAAACATGCTAAGATGTTCCAAGTGCTAAGGCATGCCAAGATGCACAAGGGTGTGATAATGCATGCTAACGACTATTAGTTCAAGAAAAAGGAGAAAAAAATTAAACTACAAGGAAATGAAAACATAAGAGGGTTAATAATTCATAAATTTACCTTTTTCAAGAGGGGCATGCTAGGCATACAAACACTAGTCCCCTATAGGCGCCAGATGCCAATGTGTGTCAAGGATTTTAATGCATGCTATGAAGTGGCAGGGCATGTCGAAGAGTGCTAAGGTGTGCTAGATAGTGCCAATGCATGCTAAGGAGTGTTGGGTAGTACTATAACAACACAAGGGAGCTCTAGATAAATATGCATGGAAGTGAATCAATACGAGCATGTGTTGGGCAGCGTCAATTAGTTCTATTTTTCTTGTCAAGGAGGGAGTGAAAAGGTATGCTAAGCACTGGTAAGACATGATAGCGAATATCAGGGCATGTCAAGATGTTTCAGAGTGTTCTAGGGAGTTTCAGAGTGTGCTAACATGTGCCAAATAGTTCCAAGGCATGCCAAGACATGTTACGTGCTAAGGCATGGTAGGATGTGCAGGGTGTCAGGGTATTCCAATGTATGTCAAGGAATCAACACAAAGAACCAAGCTAAAATGCAAGGAAATTAACACATAATATGATTAATAAGTAGGGATTTATATTTTTCAAAAGAGGCATTCTAGGATCACTAATAATAGGTTCCAATACATGCAAAGTAACAATCTGTGCCAAGTGCTAATGTATGTCAATGCATTCCAAGGTGTTTTAGGGCATGCTAGGGATTACAGGGCATGCCAACACATGCTAGGAGAGTGCTATGTTGTGTTAGGGCATGCCAACATGTGCTTGGGAGTCCTACTCATGGAAATATCTTCTAGGTACAAATATGTTCCAATACATGTCAGGAGAAAAGGAATGTTATTATGTGTTAAGGCATGTTAAGGTGTGTCGGGACTGTTGAGGAGTGCTAGGTCTCTCTCATTAATAGAATTGATAGAGCTTGATTATGTATCAAATAATATAGTTCCTACACACAATAGTGGAAATTTATCTAAAGGGAATTTTCTAGAAAATAAATCTAATAGAGATGAATCATGTCTTGACTCATAGTAAAACTATATTCTCATTACTTGAAGTAAATGATACACACTAATTATTTCTTAACAAATTGACTAAATCTAACCACTATGGACTTGGAAACATCATGAAAAATATTTCACAACAATGGTCTTAAATCATTATATTTTGACAAAAAATATAGTAACAAGCACATAGTGTCATTAAAAACTCATTGGAATGATCAGTGATGACAAACATTTTTTGACCATCACCAAAAAATAACCAAAAACAGGATTGGTGAGGGTCAATAAATGATCGTCACTAGAAGTGTAACCAAAGAGAGAATTAGTGATGGGCCTTTAATGACCCTCACCAAAAGTTTCATTGAAAATGGATTTGGTGGAAAACCTTAAAGGACCATCACTATATACACTTACAACAATGCTTTTTTAAGGACCGTCACCATATGTGACATTGGTGATGGACCTTAAAGGACCGTCACATGCATGACCCTCACCAATGACATTTTTTGTTGTAGTGCCTACTTATTTTACAACATGTGACAAGGGAAATAAAGGTGATAAAATTAAATATTATTTCAAATCAAATAAACGTAATCTAGACATGTCAAAACTTAGATTTTTTAACTATCAAAAGCATGGTCACTTTTATCGTGACTATAAAGAAAGAAGAAGAGCATCTAGATTTTAAAAAAAAAATCAATTATAGAAAAGGCTCTTATGAAAATAAAAGTAAAGGAAATCCTATGAAAACCATAAATCCAAGGTATAGAAATAATGCAGCAGAAACGCAATCATTATATTTTCATTTTTCTTCTCTTTCCAGTTCTTCTTCTGCATATTCATTTGATAGCTGGTTAGTTGATAGTGGTGCTTCCAAACATTTTATAGGTTACAAAGAAGCCCTATATAATCTATTTGAGAGGGGGAATGAATTAAATGTTAACCTTGGAGATACTTATACTCACCAAGTGAAAGGTTATGGTTCAATTTCATTTCACTTAAATGATGGAAAATCTATTTTTGTACAATTTTTGTATGTACCTGGCTGGAAAATGAATTTGGTATCCATATCTTATCTAGAATATAAATGAATATAAATTTATTCTATTAATGGAAAGGCTCTAACCTGGAATTGAACTCAATTATGAGAGGAGCCTTCACTCTTGGATGAAGATGTGAAGGGATTTACAAAGTCAATGGTAAACCCATTCATGCATTGGTCCATTATAACAATCTTCAGTGTGAGTTATTGCACAAAATATTTTATCACCTACACTAAAAAGCCTTACCTCATGTAGGAAGATGGAATCTAGAATGCTTGAGATTGGAATGGATCAGGAAGGTGTTTTCGTAGGATGTGCAAGTGGAAAGAATATAAAGGGACCACTCCCTTCAAGCAGAAAAAAATTAGTCAAGTACTTCAGCTCATATATTATGATTTATGTAGACCTATGCCTATCACTTCTATTGGTGGCTAAATATATTTCATGATTTTTGTTTATGATTTGTCTCGCAATACGTGGATATTATTTTTGAAAAATAAATGGGAAGCATTTGACGTGTTTAGATATTTCTAGGCTCTAATTGAGAATCAAACTGAAAAGCTGATAAAATATTTTAGATCTGATAATGAGGGAGATTTCACCTCCAATGTTTTTAATGATATTTGAAAATATGTCGGAATAAAGAAATAAACAATTGTGTCATATAATCCACAACCAAATGGTGTGGTTGAGAGGAAGACCAGAACCACTATGGAAGTGGTCAGAGCCATGCAACATGATGAAAAGCTACCAAAGTTTTTTTGGGGAGAAGATGTATATACCATTTTTTGTGTGAAAAATATAACTCCTCATAAATCTTTAAACAATAATACTCTTGAAGAATTCTTCACTCGTAAAAGGATTCAGGTGAGTTATTTTATAATATTTGGTTTTCCTGTATACTTCCATGTGCCAAAAGAGAAAATGAACAAGCTGGAAGCTTCAGGTATGAAAGGTATTTTTTTTTGGTTATTTAGATAATTAAAAAGCTTATAGAATTTATGTACCTATTCAACGAGCTATAGATTTTAGTAGAGAAGTACATTTGATGAAGATGCAAATCTTAGAAAAGCAAGGACCTCTCCTCCTCCTCACATTGCTGAAAGACAAGATGTTAATGAAATAGAGGCTACGTCAGAGTCAAGACATATGTGGAAGAGGCTACATGAACTGAAACCTAATAATGAACTTGCTGATAATCTAATGGGTTCCATAGATCCTTTAGATCCTCTGCCATATGATCTTCCTATGTAATATCCCGAAATCAGGGATTCAGAAAAACATCAACTGTATAATGGTCTTGATGTGATTAATAAGATTATAATAAGTGTGAGGAACATAAATAAATCATATTTAACTACATCAGCCACTTTAATTCAGATTTACAATCTAAAGGATGGGGAAAATCAACAATTTATGCACTAAAAATATTAATATTAGATATTTGCGTACAAAAAGGGGATGGGGATGGTTGGATATGATATCTCAAGTCATGAGGGACTTATGCTCCGAATTTAAGCTCAAAATAAGCATTATAGCTAAGTTAAACAGTTGCTCCTTTCCCGACTAGTCTAGAAAACCCTAATTTCCCATCACTTTGCTAAACAAAAATTTATGAATACTATGAGAGCGTAATTCCCACTATGTTTTCTACATAAAATGATGGAATATGACTAATATATAGATTATATTGATCAAATAGTAGATAAATAGACGTTTAACCTCTTTTACACAAAGGAAAGGGCACCCGGCAAGGGTTTCCGGCAATTTATATGTACCAAAACTAGGACTGCAGAAAATAACATAGTCTACTGCAACTCTGAATTGAAAATGATTGAATATGATAATATCAGCTCAGATAAATGAGGGTATCAAAGCTCTAACCCTTATAATAAAAAATACATCAATCCTCCCAAGGGATTGCTTGAAATATACAAAATGGAAAAAATGTCAGAGTTGCTCGGCAACAGCTGCAACTCAAATCTGGAACTAAGTAGAGAAGGCTGAAGATGATGAAAAATATAAATTTTACCTCCTCCAATGTATCTCCAAATTGGGAGGCTGATCCTTACACTTGAGATCCCACCCTCCAATCAATCTGCAAAACCCCGCAGCAAATGCACTATGAAAATAACACAACTATTGGAGAAACTGCACAGTAGGGGAAAGAATATGTGTTGGCCTGATTTCTAGATCTAAAAATAAGCTCTCAAGCTTCCAAAATAATCCTCCAAAGGAAAGAAAGACTCCCCCTCTGAAAAACAAGCAATGGAAGAGGTGTTGTGGAGTCTCCACCGCAACACCCTACAACACAGTATTATGTTGCTGCAGCAATAACGCTGTATTTGAGGATGATGCTTCGGTATTGAGCCAAAATACTGATGGGACAACCTCACCCGAGTAGGCACTCGAAGTCCCCCGGGGCTGAGGGTGATATCTCCGAACGGAGACACTCGGTGCACTAAACAGTGCTGCAGACTAGTTAAACAACCAACGTGCTCAAGAAGTCTAAATGACCAACTCAATATCATAAACATATGCATGAATGGAAATAGATCTCCTCCCCTCCATTTATATAGCAATTGGAGACTGATCATGGGTCCTTCCTCTAGAAGCTTCCCTCCTACGTTGTCATGTAGTGCTTTCCAACTCATACCCTGAGCTGGTTGACTTGGTCAAACCTCTTTGCAAATATCTCCTTTCACACATGAGGGTGTTAAATCTAGTTCCATGGTTGATCCCTTTTCATACTAGAGGGATTTTATTTATTTTGTTATTATCTTTGGGCCTCCTTACGCAATTATTCATCTCCTAAATGAGTTTAGACAAAATTTAATGTTCCAATTTATTGAAGAAAAATTTTGAACATTACAGTCCTCCCCTCCCAAATGTTGCTTGTCCCCAAACAACTGCAAGGATAGAACTGAAGAATCTCCAGTCAAGGCATGGAGTCTGGAATATAATGAGTAACATCTCCCTCATGTGGATCCTCCATCCCCAAGCAATCATCCAAACAAAATGAGCTACCTCCCAACAAGGCAACTCCTGAAAATCTCCTTCCACCTCAAGCTCCAGTAATGAAGGTGGGCTGAAAATATGAACTTGGAAAGCATCATAGCTTACCCCATGCTATCCTTCTCTCCACTCATGAAAACTGTAGAGTGTATGCTGATCTTGGGTTGCAAAATTATTGTCGTTTCGGGTATATCTCTAAAACACGGCAACTCCAACCAGAGATAGACTGGGAGGGAATTTACCAGATATTCCACCTCTAAAAAGAGGATGAGATATGAAGGCTACTTGGCCCTTTCCAGACTCTTTCTATAGAACTGCTTGAAGAATCCCACTCAAAAGTGACTTGTGGCAATATGAAAATGCATATATGAGCATACCATGAAGAGACAACATTTTACAATGAGTTGTGGGACAAGAATATGAACATATAGCTAAGAATAATGTATAGCTACAAAAGAGTGTACAAGTCTTGACGAAACAACCTCTCAAGAAAAGCAATACAAGCCTCAATAATACATGTACATGAATATGAAAGAACACTGCTATTTCTGCATAAACCTAGGCTATGAGGACGTAGTCTATGATAGAATATTGCTCTGAAATGATGTCAATACATGGATATGGCAATATATGGCTCAAATACAATAGGGGAGCGATGCTCTAACCCTTATAAGAAAAATTACATCAATCCTCCAAAGGATTGGCTAAAACATACAAAATGGCCAAAATGTCGGAGTAGCTGGGCAGCTACGGCAACTCTGGAACTAGAAATACATAGAGAAGGCTGAATAATATGGAAATATCTGAAGTAAACCTCCTCCAATGGCAAAGTGAAGAACAATCATCCAAAGAAGGCTCCTCCAACAATGAAGAGCAAGCTGGACCAAAACAATCCATCCATGAAGAATAGGACATGGTCATCATGAAACATCCTAATGAGAGGTTTGCTAAAGGTTTTACATGATGATACATGATGCAAACAATTTCTCACAAGGATACAACGCAGTCTCATCCCCTGCAACTTCAGAAAATTACATGGCAAGCAATATCCATGATTCATCACATCTACTAAAGGATAGTAAATGGCTGAATGTAACAACAATAATACATGATCAATCACTTGCCCATGGTTGTACAATGGATGAATATCAATCTTATGGCCCACCTCAAAAGAGAACAAATATTTTTCTGTGGTGGTCATATCTCCTCTCATGCTCCCATTAGAACATGCAGTGCAGAAATTGTGAGAATTCTTCCCACTCACGGACACATCCTGCTCATGTGTCTCCCTCATAATCAAGCCTCCCATACAAATCTGATCTATATCATGAAATGGAGACATGATCAGCAGCAAAATAAAGAAAATGCTGAAGGTTACAAGTGATTCAAGAAGGTACCAACAATTTTCCCCGTAGTGACAGCGCAGTTTTACAAGTTGCTTCTTGATACGAGTACATGGAAAAATGTTTCTTTTAACATGTTTAATCATGCATGTCTTTATATGATACATGCTATAGTGCAGAAAATTAACATACATGTAGTGATAAAATATTTTCCCAAGGCCACAAAAGAGATGGTTGCCTCCATCATGTACATTGGCCCAATACAATTCATGGAGAAATTTGACGAGCTTTCCCTCTTCTGAAGCAATGCACTATATAAGAATGGTAAGAGTGTGAAAATAAATTAATGTATAAAAAATCTTCTCACCATATACTGGAAGTAGGATGGTACATGGGTCCATACACGAGTCCTGCATAGTGTTTTGGCATGCTATGAAGAAGAATGAACCAGGTGCTGCAAGAAGATAATCCTCCTCATGCTTGGAAATCCATGTTAAGAATAATATGCCATAGATGTCTCTATCATCATTACCTCCTCTTTGTTCATCAAGTGCAAAAAATATGAAGTGATCTTGGGACCTATGGGTTATGGATCCACCATATCTCTGTTGGGCACACTTCATCCATATGTCTTTACTCCAAGGTGACAACGCTATGAGCTTATGCAAACAAGCCCATGTCAATACACAAATATTTTCTTTGGCATGCTCCTTGTCAAATATTCTTCCAATAATTCTGCAACAAATATGGAATACCTCCCAAGATGGAAGTTCTTCCAAATCATCATCAAATACCAAGGAGATAGTGCCATCCCCTCCTCCTGCAACATCATACAAAGTGTGAGAGAAAATCTGCCCTTGCTCTCCCAAGCAAAGAAACAAAGTATTTTGCTGCCTCCTCATACTTCCATCATATAACTCATGTGATGAAGACACATGAGTGTCATGCATCCATTCTCTATGCTTCTCAATGATGCAAGTATCCTGCGATATTTTCTCCATCCTCCTACTCTTAGGAAGAGTGTTTTCCAAGTGATGGCCAAACTCTTTCAAGAGTAACCAGCGCAGCCAAGCCTCCTGCTGCTTGGTATCATAGATCTATAAGTAGCCTCCTAGTTCCTTGCTCATCAACCACATACATTCAATCACCTGTGGATGCCTCCTTCTTCTCCTCATCTTGGTACTCCTCCCATGAGGGCTACCATTCTCCCAAATCAAATTCCTGTCTCTGTACTTTATGGGATTTTGAAATGTAAGCTTTTCAAGGATCAATGAGACCCTATCAAGAATCAAATAGGTGGTAGGAAAAAACCTCCCATCATGATGTGTATGGCTCAAGGGATTTCCAACACAAGCATGAGAGATGTTATCCATCCTAATATGTCCTCCATATTCTATCTGCTCTTGTGAGAAGGGAAGAAAAGCATTGCATTCCATGGTGTGTCGAAGTGCATCTCCAATGAGATCTCTCCTTGAGACCTCCCTTTCATCCATAGTCTTCCAAAACCAATGAGGTCTTGGATTTGAAAGTAGAATTTCCTCTTTGAGCCGAGAAGAGCTCATTGAGGAAGTGTCATCTTCAAGGGAGAAAAGGTTTCTTAATCCAAGATGTCTACCATCAATCTTCAAGGCTTCAAAACCCAACCTCCAATGTGATGTACAATCCAACAATGGCTCATGAGAATGATGGTTTGATTCCTTCTTGAGTGTTTCCACGTTGCACAGCGCAGTGCAACCAAGCTGCTCTATAGTAGAAATGAGATTTGACTCTTGGACATGCAAAATTAAATCCCCACATTGATCAAAATAATTTGCTGTGACAATGGAATGTGGAAATATTTTCATACCTTGATGTGCATTTGGAACTTCTTGTAGGGCTACAAGAGTCCCTTCCTCAAAAGTGTTGGCTGCCCCAACTGTTGATGCATGTGGCTGCTCCTCCATGAGTGAGACAATGTTATCATAAGCCTCCTCAAGAGGTGATGTGATCTCTTTTTTCTTTGTTCTTTCTCCATCAAAGGTTTGGATAAAAATTTGAGTGAACTCTGCAAAAGTCTTCAGCCTTTCATGGCTCAAGTGGCTGCACCACCAATCATAGGCTTCACCCTCCAAATGCAGCACTGAGATTTCAACAACTTCTTTACCTGCTACAGGATGTAGTAGGAAAAATGCCTCCAACTTTCTCACCCAAGTTCTTGCATTAGATGACCCATCAAAGGTAGACAACAAAAATCTATTGCCTTTGATTTCTTTTCTGCTACATGGCCTCTTCTCTTCCTTCAACTCGATAAAATGAGGAAAATCTAAAGTCTTTCTGAAGGCTCTAGGTTGAGATCTATACTCAACAAGGTAATCACTGAGAATCTGATGATCCAAATATCTTCCATGCTCAATATCTTCTTCTTGATGAGAATAGGAAGTGCATGGTACTTCCTCTTCTTTTTCTTCAATCTTCTTGACCTCCTCAAAGGTGGATGCATTTCCTCTGGATCTGAAAATAGATGAGAATAAACTCATTTTTTTCAATGTTCTGATCTTCTTGGGCTTAGACTCACATGGATCAGTGGATCCCTCATACATGGGAAAAGGTGACCTCCCAGTGGTATGCTGCAACTTTGAACTCTGCGTGCTAGATCCCCCATTGTTCCATTCACTTTCATCCTGCCTGAGCTAACAGTAATCTTTGAAAGGCAAAGCTGCTCTGAAGTCTTCCCCCATGGACTATCATTTACGAAAATAGTCTCCAAAGGGTATATGATCATGCTGCCTCCCTTTGTCAGTTGGTACTAGAGTTAAGAATGTAGGCATTGTGATCCTGGTTGGCCTACTGAAGGCTGTTGAATGCTGATCACATTTTTGTGAGATCCCCATATTTGTCACCTCTACGGCTTCTTATGGGTAAGATTATTCCTACCCTCTTTTTTCATAGAAAAAATTCCCCATGGTTTCTCTTCCGGTTTCGTAGATAACTAGCTCCACAGGCTAAGCCAGAACTATGCTCTGATACCAATGTAATATCCTGAAATCATTGATTCAGCAAAAAATCAACTATATAATGGTCTTGATGTGATGAATTAGCTTAGAATAATCATGAGGAACATAAATACATCATATTTAACTATAGAAACCACTTTAATTCAGATTTACAATCCAAAGGATGGGGAAAATAAACAATTTATGTACTAAAAAGCTTAATATCAGTGATTTACGTAAAGACAGGGGATGGGGATAGTTGGATATGATATCTTAGGTCATGTGGGACCTATGCTCCAAACATAAGCTCAAAATAAGCATTATAACTAAGTTAAACAGTTCCTCCTTTCTTGACTAGTCTAGAAAACCCTGATTTCCCATGACTTTGCTAAACAGAAATTTATGAATACTATGAGAGCATAATTCCCACTAGGGTTGCTACAGAAAATGATGGAATATGACTGATATATATCTTATATTGATAAAATAGCAGAGAAATAGAGGTTTAACCTCTTTTACACAAATGAAAGGGCACCCGGCAAGGGTTTCCAGCAATTTATATGTACCAAAAGTAGGACTGCAGAAAATAACGTAGTATACTGCAAATTTGCATTGAAAATGACTGAATATGATAATATCAGCTCATATAAATGAGTGGATCAAAGCTCTAACCCTTATAAGAAAAAATACATCAATCCTCCAAGGGATTGGCTGAAATATACAAAATGGGAAAAATGTCAGAGTTGCTGGGCAACAGCTGCAACGAAAATCTGGAACTAAGTAGAGAAGGCTGAAGATGATGAAAAATATGAAGTATACCTCCTCCAATGGATCTCCAAAGTGGGAGGCTGATCCTTACACTTGAGATCCCACCCTCCAATCAATCTGCAAAACCCCGCAGCAAATGCACTATGAAAATAACGCAGCTATTGGAGAAAATACGCAGTAGGGGAAATAATATGTGTTGGCCTGAGGGAAAGATCTACAAATAATCTCTCAAGCTTCCAAACTGATCCTTCAAAGGAAAGAAAGACTCCCCCTCTGAAAAACAAACAATGGAAGAGGTGTTGTGGAGTCTCCACGACAACACCCTACAACACAATATTATGCTACTGCAGCAATAACGATGTCCTGAAGGATGATGCTTCAGTCTAAAGCCAAAATACTGATGAGAAAACATCACCTGAGCAGGCACTCGAAGTCCCCCGGGGCTGAGGGTGAGATCTCCGAACGGAAACACTCGGTGCACTAAACAGTGCTGCAGACTAGTTAAACAACCAACATGCTCAAGAAGTCGAAATGAACAACTCAATATCATAAACATATGCATGAATGGAAATAGATCTCCTCCCCTCCATTTATATAGCAATTGGATACTCTTCATAGGCCCTTCCTCTAGAAGCTTCCCTCCTACGTTGTCATGTAGTGCTTTCCATCTCATACCCTGCGCTAGTTGACTTGGTCAAACCTCTTTGCAAATATCTCCTTTCACACATGAGGGTGTGAAATCTGGTTCCATGGCTGATCCCTTTTCATACTAGAGGGATTTTATTTATGTTTTTATTATCTTTGGGCCTCCTTACCCAATTATTCATCTCCTAAATGAGTTTAGACAAGATTTAATGTTCCAATTTATTGAGAAAAAATTGGAAGATTACATCCTATTAGAAAGAGACCAGTATGGTTGCGAGATACCTTGCAAGATGTTGAACAACATGTTTCCCCAAAATGAAAATTGAAAGAAAGTAAGAAGCCAAGTAGGTTTCAAGGGTATGTTGCTGTAATGAGAAACATAATTTAGGCACAACCATGAGCCTTTGAATAATGTTGAATTTCCATGACATTGGGTCTAGGATAGAATCTTAAAATATCTAACGCTACCAAACTAAGAATATCAACAGATCTACTATTCACAACAGAATGTAAATAACATTAAATCAAATATGTGCATAAGATAGAAACATTTTTACATTTTTCAACCTAACATCGTTATACTAAAAAACATAAATACAATATTTTAGGGCTATCGTACCATGGGTAATGGTCCTCAATCATCCACTAGTACAAGATACAAACTGGAGATTTGTTTTTGTACATCAACGATCAATATTCCTTCAATAACATACTCTAACCATATGTTTGATGCAGTCAACTCTCTCAGCTCCTCTCATTCGTACCCTCTACCTACCTAGTCCTTCAGATCTCGATATGCAACTACTACCTCTATCAACACTCCAAAGCCATCTGGACACTGAACCTTGGGTGTCAATCGGCTCTCTAGTTATACCTTATTCCATCAAGGGCACAAAACATCGAGACTCCTCTCGAGGTCTTAAAAACTCCACTTGTGAACAGTTATCAATATTTCCACTACTGCTCCTTGACTACTCAAGGATTTCGTCCCACTATGGTCTTCCTGTGATGCTCTGATGATTATCAACATAGGGAATGAAGGGTTGCCACCTATTAATATATGCTTTCCATATCCCACAATTAACATGGGCTAGGAGTGATTCCCATCATATGAAATAGAATTCCTTCTCCGCAAACAAGTCTTCGGCTCCACAAACTTCTCCTTGTTGATCAGACACTTCAGGTCCTAAAATGCCACTCTAGCAAGTATCTTTGTCCATCAAGGTGTTGCACACTGGGTTCACACTTGGGAACTATCGCAATGTTCTTTGGCAGAACATAAATTCCCAGTCACCTCCACACTCGATCTACTCTCACGTTTCCCTCAAAAAGTCCACAAGTGACCAATTATGTTGTATCATATACACCTAGCTATGGCATCCAACACCTAGGAAACCCCTCCACATGTCTGCTCGTAGTCTTCACCAAAAGGCCTCTACTAGGAAACTTATCCACTAGGATATTTTCTCCTAGTTGGGGTTTCTTAGCACCCAATACAACCCCAACACATTGATCCCATAGACTACTAATCAAACTGATTCAATCATTGAGTTTCACTGTGGAATTTCCCCACTAGTAAGGGTCTCTAACTAACATTTTAACCCTTCCTCCTTGGCTTCCACAGGTTACACTAGACTCTGATCCAAAATTGATCTTAATATTTACCCAATACAAGACACAAATAAATTTTCCAAATATGATTTTTGTGTTAATATTTACTGTGATTAGTTAGAGCATCGACATGCTATAAAATCCCTTAACCAAGTCATTAAACAACCCTAAAAAACTATGGCCTACCCTTGTATAAGTCCTCTACCTCCAGGTTGTTGATTATGGCTCAATATAGTCCTAAAAAAGTCCCACGCAAGCCCTTTTCTGTAGGTTTAGGGCCTGCAGCCTACCACAAATTGCTTCATGTACCCATGACCTTCTAAAATAGAGTTTCCAATGCACATATAACATTCAAAACAACCTTGAATTAGTTTCATCTAATGAAACCTTACTACTGGTTAATATTCACTCCAAAATAGTCATACGAGTGATGAACTAAATGTCCCTCCCTCCTTCCTTGGAAATTCCCTAACGTGCATTCCAATAAAACAAACACACTTCTTCTTGAATGAGCTCCTTTCTCTCTCCCTCTATGCTACCTTGTAGTGCACAAAATGGATGGTTAATGTTATCCAAAACAAATCCTATATATACACATAAATGAGGGCATATTCAACGTTATTTGAGGGGTTGAAAAATTGTCACATGTCTTCTTTATGCCAAGCTGACCTAGAATCCTCACGTGCAAACCCATGTATAACCTTCAAAAACTCCTATCTCCATTTATACAACTCGGAATCAGATGAATATTGTTGATTTAGATTCATCTCTCCGAGAGTTATCATTCTCATCCATCACATGTGGAGATGTGCTCATGGTTTTGGCGCAAATACCGATGGGTGAAAAACCCCAAGCTTGGGTTCCCCCAAACCTATGGCTTGGAGTACATCCCAAGCTACACAAAAATAAACACTCCCTCTTATCAAGGGAGGTACTTCCATGAATAGGAAGCAACCATCATCATCCGACGGTACTACCCCATCTGTCATCCATCACTATATGATACCCTGTAGAATGAACCTGTCAATCTTAGTAATATCTCTGCC
The DNA here is from genome assembly GCA_034641835.2 of Pinus albicaulis. Taxonomy (NCBI): domain Eukaryota; kingdom Viridiplantae; phylum Streptophyta; class Pinopsida; order Pinales; family Pinaceae; genus Pinus; species Pinus albicaulis. Next base: position 1,689,118,161 of record CM076578.1, read on the forward strand.
TCATCACATATAAACTTCAATATCCTCCACATCCATAGGGCTGCTCCCTCTAAGGCTAGACTATCTCTGAGCCTTCACAATATCCACTAGCTCAGTCGTGCAAGCACTCATCCTCCTGGATCAAATACCACTTATGTGAATCCCTCCAATCTCGGATATGAAACATCGTGATCTGATGAAAAATATAGCACGCCAACCTGTAGGCCATCACATGAAGCCATATCGATCAACCTGACCTCATCCATTCCAAATTAACCCTTGAGTTGTCCCAACCATCCATGAAAATTCATGGGAATTCCGCGGTGAACAACCTCTGCTACAACAAACTCTTATTCAACAGGATTAGCACCAATCCACCATAACTGCTAAGAAATCTTGATGTGAAGCTAGCCAAGACCACATCTCCATGTCTTCAGTTGAACCGTCTACTCCATGATCTACACACTGATAACCCCCTCTGAGTTTCTTCATCATGCATACTATTAGTCACTGTCCCTCAAAGTTTCTTAGACACGCTCTGATACCATGTCGAATTTACATGACCTTGGTTTTAGGATATAATCTTAAAATATCTGGCACTACTAAACCAACAATCTAAACAGAACTACTTCTCACAAAAGAATATAGAAAATAGTAAATTACAAAATATAGACAACTTACGTTTTTCAACCCAACATCATTATATTAAAAACATATAATACAATAGTCTAGAGCTCTCGTACGAGGGAAAATGGACCTCAATAATCCATTGGTATCAGATACAAACTAGGGATTAATGTCAATATGTCGATGACCAATCTTCCCTTAACAATATACTGTGACCATCTGGCTGATTCAATAGACTCTCTCAGCTCCTCTTGGTCGTACCCTTTACCTGTTTATTCCTTTGGCTCCAGATCTGCAACTCCTGCCTCTATCAATGCTCCAAGTCCATCTGGCCACTGAAACTTAGCTGTCAATATGCTCTCTAGTTGTGCCTTAGTCCATCAAGGGTGCAAAATACCAAGACTTCTATCGAGTTGTTCACATCTCCACTTATGAAAAGCTCTCAATTTTCCCATTGTTTCTCCTCAACTACTCGACGAAATCAGCCCACTATTGTCTTCCTATGCCACACTAATGAAGACCAACATAGGGCACATAGAGCTTCCACCTATAACTATAATATGTATATCTCTCATAATGAACATGTTCTACGAGGACTTTGATCATCTGTTGTAGAAGACATTCTCCACACACAAGTCTCAGGCTCCACAAACTACTCCTCACTAATCAAATCATTGAGCTCCAACCATTAGGGGAATTTTGAGGTCTAAAATAGGCCTCCTAAGGAAATTATAAAATAATAGTAGAAATAATAAAATAAGATTTGATTACATCATCAAATTTTAGAGGGAAAAAAGGAAAAACTACTTTTTGAACTTATCTCCCTAAGGGTTTACTCAAATTTCGAGCTGGAATACTTGTTTGATGAAAATTTTAATTCCTCATCCAAATATTTCCCATGTTGAATACTTTTTATGCACTTTTCTACATGAAAAATGAGAAATACATAAAAAGCGCGATTGAAATCACGTTTTTTTATGTATTTCTCATTTTTTGTGTAGCAGTGTCTATCAAAAGTATGAAACATGGGTAAGACTTTGATGAGGAATTAAATTTTTCATCCAACGAGTATTCCCACTCTAAATTTTAGCAAACCCTTAGGGAGATAAGTTCAAAATACGAGTTGAAAAAGCAATTTTATTATTTTATTAATTTTTATTATTTTTATTTTTTTACTCCAAAAATGGTGAATCATCCCTCATGGTTGAAATCATCATTTTTAATCCTATTGTTTCTTATAAATTTTATTCTTGTGTACATTTCACTTAGGGGGCCCAATTTAGACCTCAAAATTACCCTAATGAACTGCCACTCTAGCAACTACCTTTGTCCATCAAGGTGTTTCATTTTGGGCTCCAACTTGGGAAATATCATGCTATCCTCTGGGAGATAATAAATTCACAATCACTTCCATACTCATTCCACCTTTATACTACCCTCCAACAATCCACGTGTGAAAAATTTTGTTGTAGCATCTGCACCTAGTTATGGAATCCAACACCTAGGAAACTCCTCCACATGGTTGCTTACATTATTCACCAACAATCCCCTCCTAGGACACCTATACACTATGATATATACTCCTAGTTGGGGTTTCTTAACACCTAATACAACCCTAACACATTTCTCCCACAGAATTCTAATTAAATTGATTCAATCATTGATTTTCACTATGGAATATTCCCACTAGTAGCAGATGCTAACCAAAATGTTAAACCATCCTCCTTGCCGTCCATAGGCTCAACTAGACTTTGATTGAAAAATGGTATTAATATTGACCCAACACAAGACCCAAATAATTATTCCATATCTTCTTTTTCTATTGTTCCTTACTATCACTGGTTAGGGCATCCACATGCTACAAAAACCCTTAACCAAGTCATCAATCAACCCTAAAAAATTGTGGGCTACCCTTGTATAAGTCCTTTTCCTCCATGCTATTTATTAGGGCTCAATAGCCCTAAAAAAATACCATTCAAGGCATTTTCTGTGCGGTTTGGTCCTGTGGCCTACCATATATTTCTTACTGTACCCATGACCTCCTAAAACAATTTTTCTTGCACACACATTAGATTCAAAACATCTATAATTAGTCCCCTCTATTGTCTCCTTACATCTAGTTAATATTCCCTCTAAAACAGTCATATGATTTACCTAAATATCCATCCCTCCTTCACTATAAATTCCCTAACCTACGACCCAATAAAGATGTTACAGTTCTCCTTGAATGAGCTCCTTTCTCTATCCTTTTGTGTTTCCTTGTATTGGACAAAATTGATGGTTAATAGTATCAACAACACCTCCTATATATACACATAAATAGTGGCTTCCTCACCGATATCTAAGGGCTTCAAAAGTTGACACATGTCTTATTTACGCAAAGATGCCTAGACTCCTCATGTGCAAACACATTTAGAACCTTCAAAAAATTCATATATCCATTTCTAAAACTGTAAATCAGATGATTCTCATTGCAATTTATTTTTCTCGCTGAGAGATATCGTTCTCATCCATCACATTTTGAAATTTTCTCATTTTTTTGGCCCAAATCGCGATGGGTTCAAAACCCTAAGCTTGGGTTCCAAGCCCACAAGTGACTCTTATGGTGCTTTGCCCTCCAATCCCCGAATCCTAGGGCTTGGAGTACCTCCAAAGCTACGCAATAATAAACAAAGAAGCTACAAAAGAACAAGTTTTGAAACATTTCATGACTGAAGAATACAATTCTATCATCCAAAATGATGTCTAGGAAGTGGTTCCTAGACCTCAAGGTAAATCTATTGTCACTTCCAAATTTTTGTTTAAGACTAAACATGGTGTAGATTGTACTATTGAAAAACATTACCTCTAGATTTGTAGCTAGCATTTCCTCTTAGAAAGAGGGAATATATTAAGATAACATTTTTGCACCTATATCTAGATATACTACTATTCGATCTATTATTTCCTTTGTTGCTAGCTAGGGATTGACTCTTCATCAAATGGATGTGAAAACATTTTTCTTGCATGGCTTCCACAAGGAAGACTTATTTGTGGAACAACCACAAGGTTTTGAAGAGCATGACAAGGAAACTCGTGTATGCAGACTAAATAAAACCTTATATGGGTTGAATAAAGCTCCAAGATCTTGGTATGCTCACATTGATAACTACCTGATAAATCTTGGTTTCATAAGAAACAATGTAGACCCAAACCTATACTTCAAGACACTGCAAGGTATACCTTTTATTTTGGTACTTTATGTTGATGACTTATTCTTGACAGGAGGAGAACCTCTTATCCTCTAGTGTAAGAGGGAGTTATTGTGAACTTTAAATGGAAGACCTTGGTTTGATGCATTGCATTATGGGTCTAGAGGTCTAGCAAAGACATAGTGAAATTTATTTTTTTGAAGGAAAATATATTTTTAATATTCTTGAAATATTTTCTATTGTGGAATCTAAGTCCATCCATACTCTTATGGAAATGATCTTTAAGAAATTATGTAGAAAAGTTGCAGGACCTAGTCTAGAAAATCCCATAGAGTATAGACAGCTCATTGGTGCTTTTATTTTTTTGGTAAACACTAGGCATGATACATTATTTGTTTTAAACACTTTAAGTCATCATATGATTGATCTCTTTCATGCCCACCGTATTTCTACAAAACATCTACTTAGATACCTGAATGGAACAATAAATTTTGGATTGAAATATATTGCTAAAAATGTAAGTATTCGTCGATATTTTGATGTTGATTGGGCAGATAAATCTACTGATAAAAAGCGAATATGTTGCACCAAGTAGAAATGAAGTTTAGTAAATTTCTACTAGCATGCCTATTTGTGAGGCAATTTGGCCAAGAAATATTTTTGTAGAACTATATGAGTGAGTTCTAGACACAAAAATTATATATTGTGAAACAAATAGAGACTTATTTAAGTATTCCTAGGTGGCTTAGTGAAATGTGACAAGGAATATTTATTAAATAATGATTTATTAAATATTCCTAGAGAAAATAAAACAAATGATGGTTTATTTAATTATTATCGTGGTTTTAAATAAAAAATAAATTAATAAAAGTTGTTTATTAAATTATTTCTTATAGTGAAAGTGATTTTACTATGGAAAAATTGAACACACATGGTGTATTTCAATCCACCTAGTTAGAAATGGTTAGGTGATCATTTTTTGGTGATAACTGATTTCCCCCAATGTACGAGCATTATGATAAAAACATACAACTGAAATACATTGTAAGTTACACTTCCACAATACACCAAAGAGGATTCAAAGGGAGAGAGAGACGACTAAAGAAATGCGAGGAAGGACACAAATTGGGGGGGTGTGTTAGGTCCCTATATTACTAGTATACTCCGTTATTGTTGCTAGTGTAACCCCCTTATTGTTATTTTTGTAACCCTATAACCCCAATATTATTATTATTATGCCCTTTCACTATTATTGTTAGGACGACTAGGATTATATTGTGACCCCACGGACTCCTATATATAGAAGAAGGTCTTGTCATTTGTATCATCCAATGATTTTTCATTTATGTAATGTAAAGGAGGTTTCCCCCTCGGGGTGGCTTATTTTTAAGGCATTAATCTCTCTTTTATTCTATTTTTGAAGTTTGTTTCATAACATTTGGTATCATACCTTTGGATTCTAGGGTTTTACTGCTCCAAACAAGCTATCGTGGAAGTTTCTCTATAACGTTTTTTCTAAAAAATATCAAAAGCTGAATTTGTTATCACGCAAAGCCGAAATCCTGAGGAACTTGTTGTAAAAATTTCAGATATTGGTTCATAACATTTTCGTATATATGATAAGTTCAAGTTAGGGTTGGTTCAGGCTCTCAAATTTCATCTCAAAGAGGTGACAGTGGGAAAATCGTCATAACTATCTATGAGCATCAGATTGGAATTTTGTAAAAATTGGTTGCAAGAACATGAATTTTAGTTTCCTGTGTATCAATTTCAGATTTGAAGGATGAAACAGTGACATGTGGCACGTCATACAAGTTCGCTCTACTGAACAAATCCATAATTAGGTCATTGTGGGAGATTGGATGTAACTCTTCCTTGATGAATCAAAATTAGGTCAGACTTATGGAATTTGAAAGAAGATTCATAGGGATACTACAGGGCTAAATTTCAATATTGAATATCTGAGATTTCATAGATAATTAAGTTTCAATATTGAGATCCTCAAAAGAAAAAAAAATTTGTGTATTTTGTTTTCGAATTGCATAAGTCTTGTGTGAAAAATAAGTTTGAAGTGATTCCAAGGGCATATTGAAGCATAGATATCAACATTGGGTTCTAAAATTACACCTTAGGAGAATTCAACACCCACTAAGCCTTGAGAAGGTTCTATTATGACTCATGAAGCAGAAGAATCACAACGTGACATATCAAAATTATAAGAGGAAGTGCACCAAATTTCTCTCTCGCAAAGAGCAACAAAAAATGAAATGGAATTTTTTAAGAAAGGTGTGGAAGCTAAGATGGATAGTTTGAATAAAGGAATGTAATCTAAGATGGATGGTTTGAACAATGACATGGAAACTAATATGGATGGCATGGAAACTAGCATGGAAGCTAAGATGGATGGCATGGAAGCTAAAATCGATGAAAAAATGAAAGACAACATGGAAGAACTGAAGAATGATCTAAAAGCAGACATGGAGGGTTTGATGATAAGGTTAATACAAGAAATGATTCCTAATGACGGAAATATAGTAGAGGAAACTCATGATGAAAACAAAATAAATGTTAATCATGATTTCATAAACTCTAATGTTGGATTGAAGAACCACCATATTCCAAAGATGGATATGAGGAAGTTTGATGGAAAGGATCCCATAACATGGATACTACAGATGGAGCAACGGGTGAAAATGTGAAGTTGGGTAACACTTTTTATCCTTTTTGAGAAAAAAAATTCATTTTTTTTGTTCTTCAACTTTCTGCAAGCCAAAAATTTTTTTCTATTTATAATTTCATTTTTCTATAAAATTAAAAGTTGTCAAAAATTTTATTAGTTTTCTATTACTTATTTTTGGCAATTTTTTGTACACATTTGATATGTCAACTTAGCGTTTCTTTGAGTGTGTGTTTTTTAACAATCAAAGGATTCATAAGAAGTCATGTTTATACGCACTGGTGTATTCTTCGAAACGTTGTGTTTTTGATAAACAAAATGTGTTACAATAATCTAGACATAGTCAACTTCGGTTTCGTTGTATTTACAAAACAAACTGATCCGTATCATAATTACTAGAATTTTTTGAACTGATCCAATATGAAAAAGCTTCATATTTTGAATATGTTTCGTGACCCACAAAATTTCTCAAGAAATAAGTTATAAAATAAAAATCTAGAAACTACCCATTACAGACGACAGACCAATGTAATGCACCATAATTTTTTAATTTCTTTTATAGTGTATTTTGGAAGATACAAAATATTGATTTCACTAAATCATAATGACCTTTAGAAATTGTTTGCACCATTTTTATTACAAAATTACTTAAAATTAGTAAATATTTATGAAATTCCATAAAAGTTATATTTCCTGAAAGTAGATTGAATTCTGAAAATGCTTGTCTTGGTTTTGACAATTAATTTAGAATGTTTCTTGGAGTTTAATCATGCCAAAGTTGAATATATGTATTCAGAGCTTGGATCTACGTAATTACAGACCTGTTAGTTCCGTCGAACTTGTAAAAAAGTTCGGCCAAATTGTTTTTTTGCACCGATAGCCCGTAAAGTGTAATGACACAAAATTTACTTGAATTTCTGTCGACTGGAAAATATAATGAAACCTCTCCAAAAAAATCATTTCGCGGCAATATAAATTGACATAGAAGCATTCATTATTTTCTCATAATTTCTCAAATTTCTTCATTTGGTCTGATTTTGCAAAGGATTGTTTTGGGTTTAAGGAAATTTCTTGGAGGTACATTCAAAGGACATTTTTTCAAAGGATTGTTTTACATTTATGGAATTTTCTTGGAGGTACATTCAAAAGAAATTTTTGCAAAGGATTGTTTTGGGTTTTTTGGGTTTAAGGACATTTTTTGGAGGTACATTCAAAGGCCATTTTTTGGAGGTATGTGGTACATTTTCTGGATGTCTTTTGGGCTTCACTTGTTTTGAAGGTATTTTGTTTTTAGAGGTTTTGGGCTTAATTTTCATTGCTTTTTTAATGTATTTTGTTTTTAGAAGTTTTGGGTTTAATTTTCATTGAGTTTTTTTTTAAGTATTTTGTTTTTAGAAGTTTTGGGCTTAGTTTTCAAAGGACATTGTTTTGGATGTATTTTGTTTTTTAAAGGTTTTTGGGCTTAATTTCCAAAAGAAATTTTTTGGTTTTAAGTTATTTTGTTTTTAGTATTTTTGAGCTTAATTTTCAAAGGACATTTTTTTTGACGTATTTTGTTTTGAGAGGTTTTTGGGCTTAATTTCAAACAGACATTTTTTTTACTTAATTTCGAAAGGACTCTTTTTAGGCTTGGTATTCAAAGGAAATTTTTTAGAAGTATTTTTTAAAGTGATATTTTTTTAGAGGCTTTTTTGAAGTATTTTTTGAAATGGAAATTTTTAAGTTGGAATTAATTTCAATGGACATTTTTTGGACATTTAGTGTCATATTTTTAGGGTACATTTTTTGGGTTGAAGTAAATATTTTATAATGAATTTTTAAAATAAGTTTTTGTCTAACTTTTTAAATGAATTTTTTTTGCAGGACTTGCAATTAAATATTTTGAGCTTTGTTTCATTTTTGTAAGACATTTATTTCTCAAATTTTTTAAGGTAAGTGTTTTGGATTGAAGTATTTTCTTTTTTCAAAAAATTTTAAAATGAGTTTTTTTTTTAAATTCAATGTTTTGTGACGTTTTTTTTTAATTGAGTTTTTGTCTAAAATTTAGAAGGAAATTTTTTGAACTTCATACTCTATTATCATGGGAAATCAAAGGAATTACATGAGAAAATGGGATCGAAAAAGAGACCCTGAGAAACATAGAGAATAGGGGAGAGAATCTTGCAAAAGAAAGGGAGAAGCACTCTCAAATATTGAAAGGGAAAATCAACCTCAACTAGATGTTGAAGCATGTATGTAAATGTAAATATTATGAATTTAATATTAGTGTAAAATTTGTTCAAGATTAATTTTTATTTGATGAACTAATTTGAAAAATATTTTTCAATGTAAATAGAAAGAGATATTCCTCAAAACATTGATGATGAGGTACAAAATTTTGAAAGAGAAAGTGAAAGAGATATTGAATCAATGATTGAAGATGGTGAAAATGTTGAAAGGAATTAAAGTGAAGAAATTGAATCGCATGCATGTATAGTAACTATATATATATATATATATATATATATATATATATATATATATATATATATATATATATATATATATATATATATATATATATATATATATATATATATATATCTGTGTGTGTGTGTGTGTGTGTGTGTGTGTGTTGAACACATGCATGTATTATTGAAATTATACATATTTATTAATTCAGTTATTTATTGAATATGTAAACTTATTATGTACTATTCATTTGAATATGTACAGATGAAATCAATGTCGATGATGAGATGTTAGAAAATGTTGACACTCACACATATGGAGATAAAAGAGCTGGCAATGTTATACAATATTGTGTTAAACACATTTTTGATACATACTTCATAAAGGAAAATGTGATAGTTCAAGCCCTAATTTTGAAACGTCTCCTATCATTAAGGAAATTAAAAGAAGCTACGACTTTACTGGTTATTCGAAAATCAACAAAAGATAATAAAAAAATGAAGGAAAATGTGATACAAAATATATATAGTGCTATAAATTTGATTAGAGGATCTAGACAGAAAAATCTTTCACTTGTATGTAGAGCAATACGTATGGCAATGGTTTCATCAAGTACTAAAGAGAATTACTTGGTAAAATATATGGCACGAGCATTAGGAACCTCACGAAAAACTTGGCACAAACATTGGAAATTTCGGTTGCAAATAGATGTAAATGATGAACTCGCTTTTTGGAGAGATATTTGTAGGCAACCATACAAAGATAAACTTGGAGAAAATTTTGAAAAAACAATATTTGAATATTCAAAGAATAATTCACGTGTTTCGCGAAATGCAAGGGATGTGATGCGAAGAAGAATATCACGAAATCAGTATGAAGAACATGAAAAAAATTTCTTTGAAACCACTCAAATAGAGTTGTTCAACAAGTTCAAATAAGAGAATCATAAAATTCATGTCTCAATTAGTGCTTTTGTTCAACAAAAACCATGGTATGTAAAACCTAACACCATATGCGACACTTGTTGTTGTTGTTATCATGTGGAATTTCGGTTATATTATGACACATTCCTTCATTTTTGTAGAAAAATTTGGAAAGATTCACCTCCTACTTCCACTATCCCTAATTTCATATCTCAAATTCTATGTGAAAGAGAAAGTGATGAATTATTTTTGGAAAAGAAATGTGTTGGTGGTAAAAAATGCGATGACTGCAGAAATTTGGCTAAATTTCAAAACAAATATCATACTAATATAAATGATCAATCATTGTCCAACATCAAAGTGAAATGGAAGAGATATGAATATATCCATATATCGATTCAAGGTTCAAATAGTGCTAAAGAAATTGAATTACAACAACAAGAAATTTTTGTGATAGATTTCTTGAGAAAGTTTGAGGCGGAAATTTATAAATACACCAAGTATTCCCATAGAGCTCAATGGAAATACTTTCAATTCAAGAAATCCATGAAGTTTTTCTGCCAGGGACCATTTTGTCAGTAATTGATTCTACAGAAAACTACATATTTGTTCCACAAAAATAAATTAAGAGTTAATACTATCATTTGGACCAAGTCTCCATGCTCGTCCATAATATATATAGACATGCTGAACAAAACATCGATCATATAGAAATCACCATTGAAGATCACCATGTTATTAAAGAATATCACTTTTATATCAGTGATGATCATACACATGCTACATATTTTGTACAACACTGTTCTGGAAAGATTTATGACTCCTTGAAAAGTTGTGGAATAAAATTCAATGAACATTGGATATGGTGAGATGGATGCATAGTTCAATTTGCAATGTTTGGAGAAATGCAATTAGAGGAGACTACAATATCATCTGATGGTGATCGAGTTTCTAATCTTGTTAGAGAAGGTAAAATTTGAATTTATTTCAAATGATAGAGATCTAGGAATAGATACTAAAATTATTTTAAAGTTAATTTTTCATGTTAATTATGATCTAAATTTAAATACATAAGTTTTTTAAGTTTTCTTTATTGTGCAAGAGATGTTTTTTCTGTAATTGCACCTACTGAAAACGGTGAAGTATTATTTTATGTGTTGCACTAAAAGAAAGATGAAATTATTAGAAAATTATAATTATCATAGGTTTCCATATCATAGAGGATCTATTATATGGAAAGGTTATTTTTTTAGACAAACTAATCAAAGTGGTGATTTTGCTTACTTTGAAGACTATGAACCTGATGTCATAAGTTGTCAATATAGTCACTTGGTGTGTGCAACATGCACAAAGTTGATATAGGTTCAATCAAAGAAAAAACGAAAAATTAAGAAATGGAAAATGTCAAAATCTGATCATGAACGGATCATTGAAGATGGCATTCCATTGGATTTTTTTAATTGAACTTCCCAACAATTTCTTCTTTTTGGATTCATGTTTTAGAATTTATAGAACTCAACTAAAAATTGAGCTACCCTGTTATGTTATATGTGCAAGTGTTTGGACATGTACATTATTTTGGTACATGCACACTAGTATCAACTGAAAGTGGATTTTCTATACATGCATTGATGAAAAATGTTGCATGTATTTGATATATATATGTTCTAGAATGAAATTAACTGAAAGTAGCTAAATTCCATTTGAATTGATGAAAAATGTTGAAGTACTAGATATATATGTTCTAGAATGCAATTAACTGAAAATAGCTTTTCTATGTGCATTGATGAAAATGTTGCATGTACTGGATATATATGTTCTATAATGGAATTAATTGAAAGTAGGTTTTCTATACATGCATTGATGAAAAATTTTGCACATACTGGATATATATATACACTATAGAATGCATTTTTAAAATTTTATGATTGTTTGAGACATCTAACAAGACCTAGAATCTTATGATTGTTTATATATATATATAGATAGATAGATGTATGTATTTCATTTCAATCATTTTAACATATCTATTCAAACATGTGTAAAATAATCTCTACATGTGCATATATTCATGTGAATTTTATTCTTTTTGGAAAACAACAACTTGAATTTGAAAAAAAAAACATAATATCATAATCACATGCCACACATAGTTCAACCATGCAAAACTTGAAGTTTAAAAACAAAAACATTATATCACAACATTATTTCACATGCCATGCCAATTGTAGTTCAACTATCCAATAAAACCAAAACATTATATCACATGCGAAATGTAGATGAACCATACAAAACATAAGTTTTAATTTAACAAAACATTATAGATCACTACATTACTTCACATGCCAAATGTAATTCAACCATCCAAAACATAATTTAAAAAAAAAAAAAAAAAAAAATTATAACACAACATTACTTCACATGCCAAATATAGTTCAACCATCCAAAACTTGATTTTTAAAAACAAAAACATTATATCACAACATTACTTAACATGCCAATTGTAGTTCAACTATCCAATAAAAGAAAAACATTATATCACATGCCAATTGTAGTTCAGCTATCCAAAACTTAAGTTTTAAAAACAAAACATTAATATAGATCACAACATTACTTCACATGCCAAATGTAGTTCAACCATCCAAAACTTAAGTTTTAAAAACAAAACAAATTATAACACAACATTACTTCACATGCCAAATGTAGTTCAACCATCCAAAACTTGAGTTTTAAAAACAAAACATTATAGATCACAAGCATCAAGTATCAAGTAACATTACTTCACATGCCAAATGTAGTTAAACCAAAACACTTTAAAAAAAAAAGTATAACACAACATTACTTCACATCACATGCCAAATGTAGTTGAACGATCCAAAACTTGAGCTTTAAAAAAAAAATATAAAGCACTATAGCACTACTTGACATGGAAAATGTAGTTCAACCATCCAAAACTTAAGTTTTAAAAACATTATATATCACATTCACATATACCAAATGTAGTTCACATAAAATATGTCCAAAATTTGTAAATCTCAGAAGTATCAAGTATCAAGTATCAAGTTTTATATGACTGCATCTAGATAAGACTATATATAAAAAAGTAAATTTAAGACTAAATCTATTGAAAACATAGTTTTGCATGTGTGCATGTTCAAGTAGTGCATGTTCATCATCCATCAAATACACATGGATGTAGTGTCTCTCCCAGCAAAGTCACAATGCTCGAGTTATCCTTCGAAGCATGGGGAACCTCTACACAATGTGTACGGACATTAAAATTTGATATTTTAAAGTTGAGTGAGAATATATAGAACTTCATGTAAAAAACAAAATGTAAAATAAAAATCATGCAATACCTCATGAAACTTCCCCCACAGAAACATCTTCAAAAATAAATTGTACAATATATGTATATATATATGTATATTAAAAAATTTCAATTTAAAATGCATATATAAACTTAGTTTCAATAATATTAAAAAAAAAATTAGACAACTTATTCAAATGGTTGTAATGGTGTGGATGTTCCTATCTCCATTGCGAGAGTTGGTGGAGAAAATAAATTCTCTATATAAACCTAAAATTCAAAAAATTTAAAAGTATAAAATAACTCAAGATCAAGATCTCAATTTATAATAAAACTTTTAAACTTCAATTTATAAATTCTAACTTAAAAACATATATTTAAGTGAAAAATTGAATACTTCTGCTGGTGGATTTGGCACATCTCCTAAGAGAGGCTCCAAAAGAAAATCTCCAAAAACCTAAAATTCAAAAAATTTAAAATAACTCAAAATCTCTAGATCTCAATTTATAATAAAACTTTTAAACTTCAATTATAACTTATAACTTAAAATATATATATATATATATATATATATTTAAGTGAAAAAGTGAATACTTGTGCTGGTGGATTTGGCACATCTCCTAACGGTGGCTCGGAAAGAAAATATCCAAAAACCTAAAATTCAAAAAAATTAAAATAAATCAAGATCTAGATATATCTCATTTTTTAATAGAATTTTTTTAGGTGTAATATATAAATTAAAAACATAAATTTTAAAAGTGAAAATTTTTCTATACTTGTGATTGTAGATTTGGCACATCTCCTAACGAAGATAAGGTACATCTCCCAAGGAAGAAGAAGGTACCTCCATCCCAAAAACATCGGACATAATCGAAATCTATTAAAACATTTTATTATATATATGTATGCAAAATTATTTATTAAAAATATCTCATCATGTTTGATATATATAATAATAGATAAAAAAATAACTGTACATCATCAATTTCAATTAGAAAACACTAACATTTGCCAACATATCTTGATGGTGAGAACCATCTTGATTGTATGATTGATGGTGAGACCCATCTTGATTGTTTGAACCAAAGGCTCTGACCATGATATTAATATTTTCTTCATTCATCAAGAATGGCAGCTGCAAATGGTGTTAACATATAATGATACATTTTTGTTAGATTAATGTATACAAATAAATGTATGTATATATGTATTTATTACAAATTGAACATGTTAAAATAATTGAACCCTAACCATTAACACATATCGTTCCCATTCCCTCTTCCTCATGAACAATTAGGTCCTGCCAACCATAGCGACAATTCTTTTCATATGTTTTTAGATCCTCAACACTCATGTTGTAAATCTCCTCATCTGTATAATACACAAAATTAGCGTGTGCATTCTCATGTGCTCTTTGTCAATTCAGTCAAACATCGACTCCACCCAATCCACTGTGAACATTGTCAATGATGACATCCCTTGCTTCTCGACTAATTTCATAAGTGGCTTCCATCTTTGACCGCAAAGTTTTGACATGAAAAGGTCGACTAAGCAATGGTGGCTCAAGGTGAGGCAAATCAAAATAACGCCTAGAGCTCCTACGGTCACACAATCAACCTTTCCCAAGACCAAAACATTCAGAGGGAAGGTCATTGTAATTGGGTTTCGTTTGCAAAAATAATTTTTCATAAGATAATTTTATAAAATAATGCAGAACCTCGTCGTTCCATGGGAGTCTTCCATAGGCCGCAAGGTGTCTATCATACAAATAGTGAGCTATATGAGGGTGCTTGAAATATTGCAACTTCAACATATTTATTTTTTGCCCTTCTTTGAAATTAAACATAGACTTGGAAATTTATGTTGTAACTTTTTGTTTAACAACCTCCCATTTATCAAGACCCATCACTATTTTCTTTCCTTTTCTTTTCTCATGACTTCTAAAAAAGTATCATTGGTTGACCAAGATCTCATGGCTTTGACACATCTACTATTTTGCCTAAAGAGTTTATAGCTATTTCCAAACTTTGAGGACTCTCAGCAGGTAGAGTCAAAGCCATGAGATCTCTCTTCAATTTTGCATGAAAATGTTGACACCTTTCTAAGGTGCATTGTTGCATGTTTGTTTCCCAATGTCTATCAGAGATGATGGAAGGATAATTCTTTGTTGCTAGACAACATTATTCTTGAATGATGCGTTCTACCTTACATTTTTTTGAGCAACAATTGGAGTAGAATTTTCAGCCTCTGCATCAATATATAAAGTTTATATATTAAAAAAACACATGTAAACAAATTTGTACAAATTGAATGAAAATAATATTCAAATTGATGGCCACCTCAATGTGGTTGGCTATCATCTTGCCCACCATGATACTGTTGAGAACCAGAATTACCCAGCTGAGAACCAACACGACCATCCATTGATTAGCCTTTGGGGGAATACATACCACCACCTTCACACAATCTGGCAGCACTTATTGACGGCCCTCTAAGGGAATCTGAAACACCACCAAACTCAGGAGATGAGAGAGAAGTTTCATAAACAAATATGAATTTATAATCAGTTCAAAAATACATTCATACATATAAATACATGTACATATTCATTGATTAATTCGCATGAACCATATCACGTTTCTGTTAACCGTGGGCATGCTCCATTGATGGAGTAGACACCCTTCTCCTTTTAGCTCCTAAAAAATAAAAAAGAAACTTATTAACAACTAACTGAACTCTCAAATTTTATAAAAAATCAATTCCATATGTACACACATGTATGTATATGTATGTAGATTTAAGGTTATATTTAAATACCATGAACATCCCTCGATCCTTGATCCCCCTCTCTCGTAGAGAGATGGGATTATGTTGATCTTCTTTGTTCATCCTCCATGATATATATATATATATAGAATGGACATTTACAATTATTTTTTTAAATAAGTATTTAAAATAAATTCAAAATAAATTTCAGAAAATTAATGTAATTTAGTGTATAAAAATTATGTAAGACACAAATTTCAAACGACTAATTGATGTGTGAAACTCAATTTAAGCAAAAAAAATTTATAAAAATGTTAATTAGCCAAATTAAGCTATACATGGTGGGAGCACGCTTGGTATAAAATTGAAAAAAACACATGGTCATTAAAAAAGAAGGGTTAAACTCCATTTAAAAAAAAATTGTTGAAGTCCCCACATTTTAATTTTATAAAAATGTGAAGTTCACCACTTGTTGCAAATGTGAAGTTCACCAAGTTGCGGTTTACATGGTGTGATGGGAGCACACTTGCTATATAATTGAAAAAAACAAATGGTCATTAAAAAAGACGCATTTATAAGTACAAAAAACACACATATTCAATATATGTTACAATGTTCATCAATAAATTTTGAAGGAGAGTTTCTCAACACTAATTCATCTCTAAGAGATGAATCTTGAATTTTTTAAGAAGAGTGTCTCAAAACTAATTCATCTTTGAGAGATGAATCTTAAATTTTTGAAGAAGAGTGTGTCAAAACTAGATCATCTTTGAGAGATGAATCTTGCATTGGCATTGCCTCGTATAAATCTAATTCATCTATTAATTCATCTCTGATATATGAATATTGAATTGGCATTTCCCCATGCAATAGATCAACAGACATCTTATTCAAATTTGTGCAATGCCTTATACTAAAAAATTGAAATTGGCTAATAATATTGTTTTCTATTCCATGTAGTTCTTTTAGCCTCTTCTTCTTAACTTTTTAGACACCTTTCATCTAGTTGCACACAAGTTTAGAATTGGTGAAAACTACAATTCCATTTGATCCATCCTCCATAGTTTTTCCCAAGCCTTCTATCAATGCAATATAATTTTCCTCATTGTTTGTTGTTCTTCCCAGTATATTCATTTTCCTTTAGAGGACTTTGCTAGTCACAATATTAGAAAGCACATATGTAATCACTACTTTCCCTGGATTGGGATAGTAAGAAACACCTATGCATAATGTCCATTTTTCAACCATATTTAGTGGGTTTTTTAATCCTGAAAAAAACAAAATTAATAAAAATATATTAAATTGAAATTTATTGCAAATGCATGGGATAAATGACACATATGCATGGGATAAATGACATGTGCATGGTTTATCTTAAAGTTTCAATTAAATTTTATGGTAGAATTCACATCTAGAAATGATATGTGTTAAATATTACATTTCCTAGAGTTTAAGGGAGATTTATGAAATATATACATGGTTCATGCATGGTTCATGCATGGTTTGCATGAAAGTTTTCCTTTAAATTTGTGGCAGAAATCACATCTAGAAATGGTCTGCCTTAAGAAAGGATGAGATCTAGAGGCTACCTGGCCCTTTACATGCCTTAAGAAAGGATGAGATCCAAAGGCTACGTAGCCCTTTATAAAGGCTATCTAGCCCTTTACATACTGCTTTAAAACTTGTAGAAGTTAAGACTCAACCAAAAAACTAAAATTGTATGGAAGTTCAGCCACTTTAGGTTCAATTTTTAGGTCTTAAAGTTTTCCTTGAATTAATGGGGGAAAGCCTTTAATTTGGGGGATACAATCCTATGAGAGTTCAACCACTTTAGGTTCAATTTTTAGTCCTTAAAGTTTGCCTTGAATTAATGGAAGAAAGCCTTAATTTTGTGGGAGAAATGACATTTACATGGTTTGCAAAATTATTTTATGCACTTACTAAAACAACTAGTTGTGGTGGTTGATGAAGTTATGTCAAAAGTCACACCTTTATGAGTTTGTGGGAGTAATGAAATAGAAATGACACGTGCCTTAAATTTTTCCTAAAAGTTTATGGGAGAAGGGAGAAATGACACATGTACAAGGTTTGCCTTATATTAGTAGTGGTTTATGGATATTAAAATGAAGAACTTCTATTTCTGTTCGAGAGATTGACTGTAGGACCATTTACTAGATATGTCACATTTGATAAAATATGAGATCCAGAGGCTACCTGCCCCTTTACAGACTCTTCCTTTGGAACTTATAGAAGTTAACACTTAACAAACAGACTAAAATTCTATGGAAGTTCAAAATCCTATGAGATTTCAGCCACTTCAAGTTCAATTTTTAGGTCTTAAAGTTTGCCTTGAATTAATGAGAGAAAGCCTTTAGTTTGTGGGAGAAATTACATTTAAATGGTTTGAAAAATTATTTTATGCACTTACTAAAAACATGATTTAAATTTAATGGGAGAAAGCCAACATGACACATGCTTTAAAAAAATTTCCTAAGAATTTATGGGAGAAATGACACATGTACACAATTTTTCTTAAAGTGGTTGTGGTTTATTAATATTAAAATGAAGAACTTCTATTTAGATCTATTCCAAAAATTTCCTGTAGGGGCATTTACTAGATATGTCACCTTTTAGAAGAGATGAGATCCAGAGGCTACTTGGCCTTTTACAGACTCTGCCTTTATAACTTATAGAAGTTAACACTACGTAGCCCTTTACAGACTCTACCTATAGAACCTTGTAGAAGATAACACTCAATAGACAGACTAAAATCCTATGGAAGTTCAACCACTTTAGGTTCATTTTTTAGGCTTTAAAGTTTTCCTTCAATTAATGGGAGAAAGCCTTTATTTTTAGAGTAACCTTATAAAATTCTTTAGTGTGAAGATAGTACTTTACATACAAAACAATGGAATTGAAGACTATGCTTATATATCAAAGTTTTTTTATGAAAAATTAGTTATGTCCTTAATAAGAAGTATGATTTATCACTTATCTAATTTTTTAATAATTTATAATAATGTCATTTTTGGCTTGTACTATCATTCATGCTTGATATGTACAAGAATTTTACAACTTCAACATCAACCAACACTATCATAAATTAGTTATGTCCTTAATAAGAAGTATGATTTAGCACTTATAAAATTGTTTAATAATATATAATAATTGATATGTACAAGAATTTAACAACTTCGACATCAACCTACGCTGTCATCATATCACTGTCGCCATGTCAATCTACATTATGTATATCCATTAAATCATAAAAGACTCTGCTTTTAACATTTTAAAACTAAAGCAACATGGAAGGTGTTAATTTAGGTACATTAATACACTCCACTTTTAACATTTTACAAGAATAAAGCAACATGTAGGGTGTAAATTTAGGTACATTAATAAAATATAGCCATGTCAATATAGATTATTAAGATCCATTAGATCATAAAACACTCCACTTTTAACATTTTACATTTTACTCCATTTGAGTTTGGGGGATCGGGATCCTATCCTATGGAAGTTCATCTACTTTCAATTTTTAGGCCTCAAAGTTTTCCTTGAATTAATGGGAGAAAGCCATGAGAAATGACACTTGATTTAAAGTTAATGGGAGAAAGCCAATCACATATGCTTTAAATTTTTCCTTAAGAGTTTATGGGAGAAATGACACAAGTACACAATTTTCCTTAAAGTGGTTGTGGTTTATGGATATTAAAATGATGAAATTCTATTTAGATCTATTCGAGAGATTGACTATAGGGGAATTTAGTGGATACGTCACCTTTCATAAAAGATGAGATCTAGAGGCTACCTGGACCTTTACATACTCTGCCTATATAACTTGTATAAGTTGACACTACATGTCCTAATTATACCCTACGAAGTGTGTAGAGGAGTTGTGGAATCACCCACACTACTTTAAAAAAACAGAAGGGTGTACAAGAGTGTACTAAGTTCAAAAATATGGTCATATTGTTGGATATATTTCCCAAAAGCCCAAATGTACTCCTTAAGTATCTGTGAGGTCTATATAACCATCTACAAAAACAAGTGATTATTTCCAAGCGAAGGATAATGTATGAGCCATGTGTATATTCACATTATATAGAAACCATATAGGCCAAAATAAAGGGTACATAAGAGGTTTGAAGAAAAAATAGCACCAAGAAGCTTTGAAGGAGGGGAATAAGAACTGAAAATGGGGGCAGGATAAGAACAAAATAGCCACTACACATTCATGCAAGGGTAGTAGAAATAATTCTAACCGTTGCAACATTGATGGTCACATTAAACATAATTATTGGATGTTTGGTATGTGTTATATTCTTTATGTGAATGCCCCCATGCACTATATATTTTTCTAAGCATAGTGGTGGAAATAAAATGGGAGGAAAGGACCCCCACTTTAGGGTTTCATAGAGACGAAAAATCCCCCAGACATGGGTGTTCAGGGGTAGTGCCCTAGAAAAACGTTTTTGGGAAAAAAAATTTGTACCTTTATGATGGTTTTCATCACATGGTTTTTTTCTTTTAGAATTTTTCTAGTGCATGGTATTTTACCCCATGGTTCTACAGTTTTAGTTAAAGAACTAAAGTTTTATTTGATCCAAGGTAATGGATTGGTAGTTTATAATTGTCGTGGGATATATACATATATACATACATACATATGTGTGTGTGTGTGTGTGTGTGTCTGATGGTCTGAAAATTAATATATTAATAAAAAAAATGATCTTCTCGTTTTGGGTTTCTCGAGTAAATTATATGTTAATGCATGTGTTTTACATTGAATAGTTTTCATTTTATTAAGAATATATTTGAAAAAATTAACTATATAAGGTTAAAACCTATGTTTTGTATCAAATTACTTTTGGTTTCAATGGGAAAATTTTATGGCTAATGTGTTTTTCTTGAAATGTGATAGACCCCATTAAAATGGGAGATATGTCAAATTGATTCCAATGGTGAAATAAAATAGTTTAGTAGTTTAAAGATATAGATGCATAAATTAAATGAGCATAGTTTTGAGATACATAAGTCGAAAATGGAATAGTTGTTGGTGAAAAAATATCAGAGGATTAATATGGATATATGTGCTTCATTAAAATATATTTTTCTAGAAGGATAAACTAAGTTTGAAAGAAGGGAAAATATCACAATACAATTATGTCTCTTAGATGTTGAAGAATGTAGCTAGGTTCAATCTTCATTATTAATATGTTTGTCCAAAAAAAAATTCTAATTATTAAATGACTTATTAAAGCACGGGTTTCATGCTTGGGTCATATTTAGATTAAGGAACCCATTGTGGAATTATAGGTAAGTCATTACAAATTTAAATTGATACATTTTTTCCTTTTAAATAATGTAATCAGTATTGAGCCAAATTCAATTTATTAGACTCCTCCATCAATCCATCTTCTTCTACAGGGTCATCATCCTCGATCTCCTTAAAAAATCTTCTTCTAAGTCAACCTTCAAGTCAGTCTCTCTCAAAATATACATGTGAGCCTCAAATAAAAATATTCAAGTCATCCTATATGGAGACACAACTCTTCACTAAGTCATGTGGGCTCTTTACTATGGAAAAATAATATGTATGCCCAGCTGATGTTTTCGCATTACCAACACAGAATTTTGTACTAAAATTATAGAGATAGGTTCAGCCTAATTACAGGTTTAGATGGGTTTCTTTATACTTTGGTACAATTGCAGAAGGACTAAATTTCAGGCTAAATACAAAGATACAATTTAGATGAAGTTTGTATTTCTTCAAAGGATTGGTTTTGTGTTATATAGTTTTGATGCTATTCAGTGTAATTGCAGTTAATTAAAGCCACAATATTGGCCCTAATTATGTTTCATTACCACCACAGAAAGGAGATTGGATAAGCAAATATTTCAGTGTTATCT
This sequence comes from Pinus albicaulis, assembly GCA_034641835.2. NCBI lineage: Eukaryota > Viridiplantae > Streptophyta > Pinopsida > Pinales > Pinaceae > Pinus > Pinus albicaulis. Next base: position 1,689,139,998 of record CM076578.1, read on the forward strand.
CATTCACCGAGTCACTAGGTCATGTCAGCTCATTTAATGTGGAAAAATAATATGTATACCCAGCAAAGGTTTTCACATTACCAACATAGAATTCTATACTAAAATTATAGAGATAGGTTCAGCCTAATTACAGGTTTAGATGGCTGGCTATAGGCTTCAGTACAATTACAAAAGGACTAAATTTTAGGCTAGATACAAAGATGCAATTCAGATGAGTTTTGTATTTCTTCAGAGGATAGTTTTGGTGCTATTCAGTGTAATTGCAGTTAATTAAAGCCAAAATATTGGTGATATTTATGTTTCATTACCAACATAGAAAGGATCTTGGATAAGAGAACATTTTAGTGTTATCTCATTCAATGAACTTAGTGCTACAAAAATCAGTGCTAATATAGTCACGAGTTATCACAAAGAAATTTTTTGTGTTGTGAAAATGGAAGAGTTACCCCTAGCAGTGTGCCTACATCTTGTGTCCTATTTTATTTTTTGATTTTTATTAGTCTCGATGATAAGAAAACATAAATTTTAAGAACAAATAATAATAATTCAAACGACACAACATAATGTCGTAATAAGGAAAATAATTTAACTGCCAAACCTATGGATTTCCCAACACTGTATTGGAGATAAGGTCATGATCAAAATCAAGTTTTAGAATCCACTTATACATATCCTTAGTGAAAGGTTCTTGAATATCATGTCATTTAAGCTAACATGAAGATGGAAACGCAGACACAGATGCGGGCCCAAAACACATAGCAGATGCAGACGAAACAATTGAAAGCAGTCATAGAATTTACAATCATAATTTACAATCATGACAAAAATAACAGCAATTGAAATCAGTCATACAATTTACAGTCATATAATTACAGTCAATTGCCACACAAAATGCATTCATAGAATTTATAGAAATTGAATGCAGCTGGTGCCAACCTGGAAATTCAAAATTTGGAGCCGAGACCGAACAAAAAGACTCTGCGAAGACCAGAGATGTAGACATATACCCAGGCCTAAGAAACACAACACCAGAGATGTAGACATAGACACAAGCCCGAAACACACAGCAGAGACATAGGTACAAAACACACATCACCAGAGACGTAGACGAAGATGCTCGAAACACACACCAGAGATGAAGGCTCGAAACATACAACAAATGAAACACGATCACAACAGATGATCTTAAAACCCATTAACAGCTCTAGGCTGGTGTATTTATAAACTAAATTTCTACCAGACTATTTTAAGAGTTTGGTCGAACTAATAGTTCAGCCAAACTAATCATTCGACCAAACTTATGTTGCTTTTTTTCCAATCTTCAGCCAAAAAATTATTTTCCCACGCCATTAGTACGCCATTAATGTAAATGACAGAATGAGTTTGGTCAAACTAATTTCAAAAGTTCGGCCAAAATCTATAATAGGCTGAATTGTTATAAAATTTCACCCAAGTTGTTGAGAAAAAAAAAATTATGCCCCCATTCTCACAAAAGTGTAACCCAACTTCGTGGCTTTACCCCACTATTTCGATCTCAATAATATGCACAACACACAAAAGTTACACCTTGCAAATTTACATTTAGAACAAAATACATTTGTATGGTATTGATGGCTTTTCTAACGTAAAAAAAATAAAATCACTTGGTCAATTTTTACGGAGGAAATGATAACACATTATGAGGATACAAAGAGAAAAACCTTCTTTAGCCAATTGATAAATCTCAAACAAAAGGGTTTAGTGGTGGAGCACATTGAGGACCTCCAAAAATTTAATATAAGGGTAAGTGATGTTCTAGAAGAACACAAGATTGATGTCTTCATAGGGAATTTAAAGGATAACATCCAACATGAAGTTCGTGTTTTGGAACCTGATTCATTGGAGAAGGCATTCAGGTTGGCAAGAAAAATTGAATGTAAAATTATGGCGACAGGGAAGCCTACCACTCACATGTATAAAGATGGAAGTGTTACTACTCCTAGACTTCCATAAAAAACAAGGTTGGCACCACACCAATTGGAAGAAAAAAGAGCAAAAGGGTTTTGCTAGAGTTGTGATAGAAAATACAATAAAGGTCATAAGTATGGTGAGAAGAAACTATTTTACAGAGATTGTGAAGAGGAAGAAGAAAATGAACAAGAAACTTCAAAAGAAGAGGATTTACACCAGAAACCAACACTAGAAGAAGAAGAAATGAGGCCCACCATATCGTGTAATGCATTGGCATGAATTACCACTACTCAAACTCTCAAGGTAGAAGGACATATAAAGAAGAAGAAGGTAATAGTTTTGATTGATTCAGGTAGTACCCATAATTTTATTCATTGTAACATATTCAAGGAAATGAATTTCTTCCTATACCCAGCACCGGAATTTCAATTGATGGTTGCAAATGGAGGAATTATAAATTTCTCTGGAAAATGCCATAATATCAAGCTAACCATGGGGTGATATGTATTTAATAGTCCAATGCTTTCAATTCCAATGGAAGGTGTTGATGTTGTACTAGGAGTACAATGGTTACAATCTTTTGGGACAGTAGATTTTAATTTTTAAGAAATTTTCTTGATTTTTTTTTTCAGAAGAAAAGGAAATCGAATTATGGGTTATCGCAGGCAAGGCAGGAAAGATAATAAGATTCAATGTCATGGCACAGCTTCTGAAGAAATAACAATAAGGCGTAATTGCAAAATTATGCTCACTAGAAGTTCCAACATCAAAATCATCTATTTCTCTAGATCTACAAAAAGTCTTGCACAATCATTCCAAGGTTTTTGAAGCTCCAAAAGGACTCCCACCTATTTGTGATCACGATCATGCTATTCATTTGATTCCATGAAGTGGTCCTCCAAACATCAGGCCTTACAGATATACTTTTGTCCAAAATAGCGAAATTGAACATATTATTGCATAAATGTTAGAGGCTGGTATAATTCAACCTAGTGAAAGTTCTTTCTCTGCTCCAGAAGTATTGATGAGTTATTGGATGAATTACATGGAAAAATTTGTTTTACCAAGTTGGATCTTTGTTCAAGATATCATGAAATTAGAATGAAGACTAAATATATTCCAAAAACAACATTTCAAGCTCATGTGGGTCATTATGAATTTTTGGTCATGCCTTTTGGCATTACTAATGCACTTTCTACATTTCAAGGGTTGATGAATTTCATTTTCAAACCCTTCCTTAGAAAATGTGTGCTAGTATTTTTTGATGACATACTAATCTACAACAGGTCTTGGAAGGATAATTTTCAACATGTTGACAGGGTTCTCAAACTATTTGAGGAGAAACAATTATATGCAAAACAATCCAAATGTATCTTTGGAGTACAAGAGGTGGAATATCTGGGTCATATTTTATCTGAAGAGGGTGTTAAGGTAGACCCTAGAAAAATTAAAGCCATTAAGTAATGGAATTTCCCCACAACCATAAACCATTTACAGGGATTTGTCAGGTTAACAGGGTATTATCGCAAGTTTTTTAAGAATTATGGGAGAATAGTAGCACTTGTAACAACATTATTGAAGAAATATGAATTTTCATGGACTCCTGAAGAAACTAAGGCCTTTGAACATCTTAAATATGCAATGTGTCTAGCGCTAGTCTTAGATACACCATACTTCACAAAAACCTTTTATTGTGGAATGTGATTCCTTGAGAAATGGAATTGCTGCTATTTTAATGCAAGAAGGAAGACCCATTGCTTTTGAAAGTTGTCGAATCAAAGGAGAATATTTAGAAAATAATATTTATGAGAAGGAAATGTTGGCAATACTACATGCACTAAAGAAATGGCGACCTTACAGAATGGGAGGACACTTCAAGGTAAAAACTAATCATGATAGTCTTAAACACTTTTTCGAACAAAGCCTATCTTCATAAGAGCAACAAAAATGGGTCACAAAGATGTTGGGTTATGACTTTCAAATCATCTACAAAAAAAGGAAGCTAAATGTTGTTGCACATGAACTCTCAACAAAGGATGAAGAGGTGGAAGCATTTCTTTGTGCCAGTTCTATTATGCAACTAGATTGATAGCTGAAGCAAGGGATGAATGGAAGAAGGAAGAAGAGGTGTGGACACTCATTCAAAAGTTGCAGCAAGATCCTAGTACATATGATACATTTAGTTAGAAAAATTGTTCCTCGTGGTACAAAGATTGCTTATATATTTGCAAGAATTCCCAACAAAAACAAAATATTCTTTTGGAATTGCACACTTCTCCTTTAGGAGGACACTCAAGATTTTTAAAAACTTACCACAGGGTGAAGAAATAATTTTTTTGGGATGGTCTTAAATCTGATATTCAAAATTTTGTGGTGCAATGTTTGGTTTTACAGCAAAATAATGTTGAGATAACTAAGACCTCAGGTCTTCAACAATATTTATCCATTCCAAGTCAATGTTGGGAGGAGATTTCAATGGATTTTATGACAGTTTTACCTAAGCCCAAAGGAAAGAGTGTCATCATGGTGGTAGTTGATAGAATTATAAAGTATGCACACTTTTGTGCATTATCTCATCCATTTAAAGCAACTAGATTTGCTACTGCATTTATGGAAACAATTCAAAACCTACATGGAAACCCAACGATTATTGTAAGTGACAAAGATCCCATTTTTACTGGAAATATTTTTACAGAATTATTTTCCTGTTTGGGTACTCAACTATCTCATATCTCATCTTATCATCATCAATCCGATGGTAAAACTGATATAGTGAATAAATGTTAGGAAGGATGTCTTCATTTTTTTGTATTTGATAATAAAACACAATGGGTCAAGTGGTTACCTCTCGCTGAATGGTGGTATAACACTTCCTTCCATACTGCAACAAAAATGACCCCCTTTATGGCACTTTATGGATATTATCCAGTTTCCATCACATCTTCTTTAAGAGAAAATTATAAGGTTCAAGAAGTGGCATATCACATCAAACATCAACAATAATTTCTCCAACTCTTAAAGGATAACCTAAATTTGGCACAAAATCGAATGAAACAACAAGAAGATCAACATCGCAGTAAGAGAAGTTTTGATGTAGGGGACTCAATATTTTTACGACTATAACTATACAAACAAATTTCCCTCAAGCAAGCTAAGAAGGATAATAAATTATCGCCAATGTAATATTTTCCTTACAAGGTGTTGCAAAATATTGGTACTATGGCATACAAATTGGAGCTTCCTTCTTCTTCACGAGTGCATATAGTTTTCCATGTTCATGCTTAAAGAAGGTTATAGATGAAAATATTCTAGTTCAAACAATATTGCCAGAACTTGATGAGGAAGAAAAAATCATATTGAAACCTGAAGCGGTCATGGAAACAAGAACTCGACAGCTACGGAATCGATCAATTTCAGAGTATCTCATCAAGTGGAAGAACTTACCCACTGAAGATTCTACATGGGAGGATGAGAATTTTATACAGAAGCACCCAGAGCTACTCAAGCATTGAGGACAACACCTTTTTTGAAGGAGAGGGGCATGTTAGGTCCCCATATTACTTTAAAGTATAGTCCTTATTATGATATTGTTACCTCTTTACATAGCTTGCACTGTAACCCCAATGTTATTGTTCTCATATTTGTTGTTAGTTCATATAGGATTATATTGCACCATGGAACTTGGTATATAGAAGGAGTGTTTTTTTTCATTTAAATGGCCCATAATTGTTCATTTAAAAGAATGAAGAGAAGCTTTCCCAAGTGGCTTATTTATAAGCATGGATTCTTTTCTTTCTAGTTTCTTGAGATTTGCTCTTTTATAATAGGTGAGACCCACAAATGACAGTAGGTCTCCCTTTATGCAGGCATGGATTTCAAACCAGCATGGTGACACACCCATACCTCACTTATAACTGAATACAAAGAATAATGGCGAGCCCAAAAATGTGGGTATGAGCTACAAAGTACATAATACATGATCCACTAGAATCAATAGGCGAAGACATAATACAATGAATTCCATATACATAATGCACCTAGAAAAACTTAGGCCAAGAGTGAATACAATAACATCTATGTAGATGAGACATAAGGCCTGTCTAGATGACATGGAGATGGGAGATCAAAACCAAATAATCCAAGCTGAAAATAGAAGGGCTCTAATTATCTAAATGGATCATCTCAATGAAACATGTATGATGTGGGCATTACAAGCAACTGGAACCAATCCCATCGAATATACGGAACTGCATCTAAGGCTAAAGTATGTTATGAGGTCATCTGGGCATGTGGGGGGATACCAAAAGGGCCAGTCCCTCATGAGGTTTGAAATATCTCACACACACCTAGGAATCACTGGTACAATTTGTTGGATCACTAGACCATTAAGTGTACGATTCTCAATCATGTGATAATGAGCTCAATTGGAACATGTGAGAAAAACCCAAGTCAAAGGAAATGAGGGATTCCTTTTCTTGATCCGAGGCATCGAACAATGATGAAATCTAGAACCAAGGTACACCTTCCTCTAGACCTTTTTTTTGGAATGAATGTGATAAATTTGACACAAAAGGGCCCACTAGAGCTGAGTTAATAAGGAATCCTAAACTAAGGCACGAGGTATCATATTAGAGTTACTGATGTACTAACATCAAGATAATAATGGAGGTATATGGACTGAGAAGCAGAAGTACAACTTCCCTTTTCATAGCATAAAAATAATGGTTGACATTGCAATGACTGACTTGATTCCAATGGGGATGGTCAAGTACTAAGATGGAAGCTTTTCGATGATGGATAATATAGCTCGAGGTCAATAATAGAAATATGAGATGAATGCGATGAAAAGATGGAGGAAATATTGTAACATAACATAATGGCACTCAAAGAAGACTCCAAAAATGCAAGGATGAGTAATCTCGAATGCCATGAAAAAGGGTGACTCGATGATGCTTCCACACAGGACAGGCCCCCGGGGACCATAAAAACATGAGTAAATAATGGTTTCCCATGATGAAAATCAACACATGAGATGAAAATTTCCAAGGAAAACTAGTACCAAAGTATAAGCGCATCAAATGCAGAGATTTGGTTTGAATTGGTGACAAGTGAAAATTCGTGGAAAAAATGGCTTTTGGGTGAAGTGTCAAATCACCATAAACAAATGAAAACCCATTATAGAATTCGGTGAAAGATTTCCAATGGTGGTCACAGATCATAAAATTGATCTATGGTTTGGTTGCAATGGGAAACAAAAAAACTAGCATTTTTCCTATAAAATAATGACTTCCCTCTAAATCCAATTCATCTATCAAGTCATAGGTGGAGAATTTAGAGAGGAGGAGAAGGACCTAAATATTATGGAGATCATAATCGACAAAACAAATGTTGTAATCAGGATCTACGAGTTGGAGGTAAGTGTCCTAACCTTACTTATCAATTTCAGTGGTTTATATTTTCAAATTAGGGCCTTAGCTGGTTGTGGGAGACCCATTCCCTTCCTCATAGTCTAATGCACTTCCTTAGGTGGTGGTAAAAAATGCATTAAATGAGTTTTTGAGGGGAAAAATAGTGTTTTTGGCAAGGAGGAAATGTATTGTGGGGGGTTTGTGCCAAGATGAAGATGGGGTATTGTGATGTATGGCTTTACATTTGAACTGAAAAAACATGAAGGTGTCTTTCAAGTATGGTAGAGCTGAAGGTATCATGGTGCAAATGAGATTTAGAGACTCTTCATGTAGAGGTCCAGGAGGATCTGACAGTCATAGGGGTTTTGTCTCTTTCTGGGGTTCTTAAGTTCTTGGAGAATCCATTGATGAGAACTGGTGAGCCATTGGTGTTAAGGATAGTGAGTTACTGGGACCCATACAGAGATGTATTCATGTTACATGTCCCTCGGATCAAGCTGAGGAACTCGAACATATACTTTTTTACAGTAATTCTCTTGTCGGGGATGGTAGGTGAGATACATCTAGTGTTTCCTTGTGGGGGGAAAATATGTGATTTTGTTGATCATCATTTTATTCTAGATGTCTGTGCAAAGGGTACGACCATTCATATTAATGAAATAGAGAGGTTGGTGACACGACATACAAACACAATAGTGGTATGGAACCAGGGTAGTCATGCCATGCATCAAATAACTGGAGGGAAAATGATGTCAGTGGAGAGTGTGTTGAGAGGGACCTACTATTGGTGGGCCCATATGGTTTTGTCATCATTGAAATGACAGGTTACCTTATGTAGGCTAAGGACCAATGATAATTGTGATTTTGGGAAAGTTATATGCTCATTCCATTTTAATAAAATCCTTGCCATGCATCGACATGTACGAATCTTAGATGGGGGCCCACAAGAGCCTAGGATGCACTCCTGGGGGATGCTACTATGATGAGGTAGAGGAGGGGAAGTCAGAAGAGTGTTCCAACCTGACTTTTCTATAGATTGGGACCAAATTTCACTGTATATAGATGAATATCAATATAGTGGCACGAAATATCAAGGAGATCTTGACTTGCCTCCACCGCCAGGACAAGCGAGTGAAAGTTATTATATTTTTGGTTGAATTTAAAGTTTAGATAATATGTATATGTTATATTTATTTCCAAACTTGTGTGATGAAAATATAGCACTAATGAAAGAAATAGGATTTGCAGGCCAATCCATACCACCTGGGTCTATAGATCGAGGCAAATCGACCACATGCCAGAGACTAGACAGTGACTCTCTGCTAGAGGATCTCTGTCATAGATTCGACGTGAACTGACTAGGGTGACTAAGTGCATATGGCATGAGTTAAAATATTGGTATACAGATGAGTGTACTGGTCTTCCCTCATAATGGCGAGGTATCACGCGACACATATTGATGCATGGACGGGTAGTTTGAGATCTACGAGCTCATAGTATTGAGCCATGGGCTCGAGAGCCTATGGATGACAGTGAATAGAGATAGGGGCACGTGGGTCCCAATTTTCGGTTATGTAAAATCGTATGGGCATGTAAGATATATTCATAGTAGTGGACTCAAAACACTTCTATGTTTTCATATAATGATACATAATATGGTTATACATATTTTCTAATGGTTGTGGTTCACCATTGGTTTGGTTCATGATTTCCTTCTTGTATGTCATAAATTCCAATCTAGAATTTTATTTGAAATGGAATATACATAATGATTTTGGGCTATAGGAACATGAATGAATGTAATAACTTCAAATTCACGTGCCAAAATATTCACTCTTACGTATTTTATAAATAGGACATGATTATGCGCATGATAAGCATCATTCAATTTCATGACAAGTAGCAGGGAATCTAGACGAACATGAAGATCAAGGATGTGATGATCAAGGGAATAAGCTAACAAGCCTATCACAACATCATATTCATCTTGTTTATTGGTTTCATATCCAATGCATATGTCGTTGGAATGAACTAACAAATGTAGAGGGGTGAGAATGGTCTAAGTTGGCGAGGCAAGATTGCTATAGAAGCAAGTCGCACCATCGGCATAATGGATATGAGGTGTGGATTATGGATCCATATGAAAGATGCAATAAGAAAAAGTACGAGATGACAAGAGGGGATGAAATCTACCTAAATGAAAAATAGAAACAGATACATGTATCTCGATGGGAAATGTTATGGGTAAATTTTCTTCAACTAGAGTGCATTGGGAGTGTTAGGACGGAGTTGGCCTTTTAAATCGTCTAAAACAAATATCACCCTTCCCAATCACTTACGGATGATGTAAGGTCCTATCCATAATGATTCAAACTTCCCATTCCCTAGTACATCATGACCTTGGTGATACACAATAACAAGGTCACCTTCATGGAAGGTACGAGGGTGGAATTTCCATTCACATTGAGCTTTGGTGCATTTTTTGACCACTTTAATGGTTTGCAATGAAACACAACGGTCTTCCTTGGCAAGCTAAAGCATGATAATTCATTTTTCTAACAGTTGGGTGTTCATTAGGAGTTCAATGAAAAGCTAAAGAGAGCGTATTTCACGCTCGAAAGGTAAGACTGCCTCCTCGCCAAAAAAAAATGTGGAAATGAGAAAACTAAGAGGCGGTTTTTAAAAAGGTTCTATAGGCTCACAGAGGATAGAAGAGCATAAGGTGCTAGTTCATCTTGTGCTTATTCACCGTCCTTTGAAGCATGGTTTTAAGAATTTTATTTACCACTTCAGCTTGGCCATTCCCATGAGGATAGTAAGACGATGAATATTGGTGCTCAAAGCCCAACAAAGAGGATAGATCATGCCATATCTCATCTTTGAAATGTCGGTTGTGGTTAGAAACTGATTGTTTCAAAACCCTGAATTGATCAATAACATTGTAGAGAAAGAATAAGGTTGCAGCACCCGTAGTATTAGTAGACATTGGCATAGCCTCAACCCATTTGGTGAAATATTCAAAAAACATTATAACATACATGTGGTTATTAGCAGATGGAGGTTAAAAATTTATGAAGTCAATGGCCCATTTACATAAAGGATCGATTACAATGACAGGATGGAGGGGTGCAGGTGGAGCTCACACTTTAGGGGCGTATAACTAAAACTTGGGATAGTGTTTGACTGCCTTAAGGTAGTCGTTGAAGAGACAATGTCGACATCGCGATGATAGAGATCATCACCAATCAAGAGGTAGTGAGGGGCTTGATATTGAATTTGTCATGTATCATCACGATTAAGATGGAGGCATATTTTTGGGTTCACAAATAAGTGAGAATGTCGCCATACCAAGGATCATCTGAGTTAATGTTGAAGAAGTGCTCATCTAGAAGATCATCATTGACCAAAAGATCTGGCACACCAATAGGAAATTTGGAAATGAATTCAAAAATGGCCAAACCTTTCTTACTATTGGGTGTGAAAATTCGAGATCGAATTCTCGAAGAATGACGATCCAATGGGCATAATTCCCATTGATGATCTATTGACTCAAGAGGAAGGACATGGCATTGGAATTGGTCATGACTCTAGTGGTACATGTAAGAATATAATGACGGAGATTTTGAATAGAGAACACAACAACTAGTGCTTCTTCCTATGTATAGGAAACAAGGGTAAAATTTAGGTTTTTAATGGTATAATATATGGCATCCTCATTTCCATTGATATCTTCCTATATGAGTACCCTCATGACTGAATACATAGAATTTGAGATGTGCATAATGAATTCCTTTTCAAAATCAAGTGGACTGATCAAGGGAGGGGAAGAGAGAGCTTGTTTACTGGCATAAATATATTGTTGAGCTTCATTATACCAAACGAATGGAATGTTATATAGATGGATTCAAAGGGACCCATGCACAATGGTGGCATAGTCAGGAAAAAAACCGATGAAGGGAGTTGGCTTTGCCTTGAAGGATTTGTAACTGGTGCAGAGTACAAAGAGGTGGAAGTTCAAGAATAGTGTGAACTTTGAGAGGGTCAAGATTTATACTATCTTTCGAAATGATAAAGCCTAATAGACAACCGAACAGAATACAAAAGACACACTTAAGTGGGTTAAGGTGAATATTATACTTGCGACATCCGAAAAAAATGGGATGCAAATCATGGAGGTGTCGTGCCTCAGAGCCTATATCGAGCGGTGAGATTTCCAAGGTACACAAGGATAATATGAGGCAAGTCATGGAAGCAATAATACATGGCCCACTGAAAAATTGGCCCCAACATTTTTAAACCGAAATGCATGACCCTATAGGAAAATGTTCCCCGCAAACAAATGAATGTGGTTTGAAGATGATAAACACGATGGATATTTATCTATTTGTATCCAAATAATCCATCCATAAAGGAAAGAATCATATGCCCCATACAATCACTAATGATTTAGTCAATAAACGGTGTGGAGAAGTTGTCATTGGGACAATATTTATTAGGTCAAAAAATTCAGTGAAAACATGAATGGTACCTTGTTTCTTGAGAACGAGAATAGGATTGGACACCCATGTGGTGTATTCAATGGAATAGATAAAGGCAACCTACTTGAGCTTATCGAGTTCAGCTTTAATGGCCTCATGTCTTGAAGGATTGATGGGTCTCAATTTTTTACAGTCAAGAATGGCATCAAGCCATGTGTTGATATGGTGTTCAACAATGGAGGGATCAAGTCCAGGCATATTGGGATAAGACCAGGTAAAAAAAATCACATAATTATTTGAATAACTTGGTGTAAGCATCAATTTCTTCTGGGGTACAATGTTACCCCAACGTGATATTTTCTTCAATCTCTATTTTATTCGATAAGTTAATCTTTATGATAGGATAGATATTGGCCATGTTTCCTTCTTCAAAATAATCTGGTGTAGGAACGAGATTTTTCAACCACTCGACTTCACCGTGGATGAATTATTTTGAATCAACAACATATTGATCATGGGTTTACTGTGAAAGTAAATACACATGATGGTGCATATCATCCCAAGGGTAATTGAGAGTGGTCATGGATTCCATGATGTCTTCATCTAAATGGAATATGAGTGGATTGGAGGAAGCAAGACCACTTGATGTGGAGGGTGTACTTGAAGCATCGTCATGAGAGAAAATATTCACATGCACATCGACAATAGGAGGGGACGAATGACCAGTAGATGGAAAATCTACCAATGTTGAGACCTGCGTATCCTATGGAGGAGTTCTGAGTGAATTGGTATGGATAACTCAAAAAGAGTCTCCAGAAAAGTATCCCCTTGATAATTACAAGTAGAGAATGGTAGCAATGTTATCCATCATCTCAACATCAGAAATAGGAATCATAAAGTGTTGTTCATATTCTAGCTCAATAATGGTGCCACAATATGTAGGTAAAGAAGTGGTGTTTTCATTACGAATGGAATATATTTCATGAAGTGCTTGGCTAGTATCACAAAAATATTTGAGATGAGGAAAGTGATGGGAACAATGACCAAGGTTGTCACATAAAGCACAACGGTGAATTGTGCATTACAATTATTTTTTTTTCTTCACTGACTTGTGTAAGGTAACATGGACCGCTAGGGTGTTAGAGTCAGGAAATGTGTTGCCAAACACCTATTTGAGATGAGGGAGTTGAAGACAATTATTGGTGCCGTTCCCAACAACATCAAACAAAGCACATGGAGTTGTCGACTTCAAAGGCTTAGGAGGAGCTGCAGTTGTTTGGGGTGCTTTGCCTTTCATTCCATTTTCTTGGGATTTCCCCCCCTCACTAGATTCTTTCACAATAGTTGTAGGTTCCTGTTGGGGTTGTTGTGGAACTAAAGCAAAGGGGAAGGTACAACCTGTTGCACCAGCATCAAAGTTGTGTAAGGTTTAAGGTGATCAGGTGGAGTGTTTTTGGCAGTATAGATGTACAAGACTAGGATCCCAAAAGTAATATTGGGTAACCTCAACGTAGCCATGACAGGGAGAAAGAAAATTCCTGGTGGTGGGAGTAATAAATGTATCTTACCCGAAGGATGATGGCTAGGAGGAATTTCTCCTAGATGGTAAAGGCCTAGAGGAATTATTCTTGGTTGAAATGGATTAGGAGAGACACTAGTAGAAGGAGGAGATCCTTGAGGAATTATACCTGTATGTTGGGTTGAGTTTGCTAAAATAGGTTGCAGAGGCACTAGATGTTGTATGGGAATACCAAACCGCTTGTGAGTAGCCTGTGATGCTTGCAGCATGAAAACAATAGGCAAGCAGGGCTAAGAATGGGTAGGTGGAGGACAATAGTAGGCACCAAGAAAAGCATAATCTTTCTAGAATCCTGTTGAGACATTGGTGATGGACAAGATAGTTGTACCATTAGTCATAGATGAAATGTTTTTTTAAGGAGAATAATTCACCTTATGATCATAGTAAGTCAGTTGATTGACTGTAACGATCTTTACTTTATGGTGAAAGAACATCTTATGGAAAACCACAAATGTGACAATTGACATGGCATAGGTGTAACTATGACCCAGAAGGATGTTGTAATCTAGTGGGGCATCGATGACTTCAATATCAATGGAGACCGTCTTACCAGTAACAATGAAAGGAAAATTGCAAAGTAAGCTAAGGGGATGATATCGATGACTGTCCCATGAACACAGAGTGATGGTGCATGGGGATAGTTCTGGTGAGTTAATTTTTTTCCAAATAATAGTTTTCTTCATGCATGTGGAGGTTCCTTTCTCAATGATACACCTTTGTACAATGGTGTTTCCAACTGAGACAAGTATTTGGAAAGCAATCGACGAAGGAAGTGGAGGATTTTCTGATTGGTCAATGTTAAAGACTATCATGTCATAATGTAAAGGATCCACCGTGCCCAAGGTATTATTTATAGCTTTCTGTTGCGATGGGAATGACTGCAGAACTTCCAGCATTGACATGGAGGTATGAGACTACACCAAGTCATCTACAATGTTGTATGTATGGGTGGTTTTGGCTAAAGCATCATTACAATGTAATGGTCCTCTGGGGATCTTGGTAATAACCTCGGCCTTAGGATCAGGGATTTGTAAGGTACCATTTCATGATAGAATGGAATCTATGGAAAATTTTGGTTGGGACTCAGTTAGAGGCTTATTGGTTGCCTTATCATATTGGCATGAACGAGTTTGAAGATTGGGCAGCTATGTATCCCTAGTCAGGAAATGGGTTACTAAGAGTTGTCGGCTAAGATGAAGAAGGGTCTTGAGGAAGCTGAGCCATGGGATCCTATTATTTATAGGTTCCCTCCTCGGCTTCCCATACTTGACAAATCTGTGGTAAAACGAGACAATCATGAGATAATCATGAGTGTAATTGCCATATGTGTTGCAACATACACAAGGCTTATTCCTACGAAGAACCATTTTATGCTTGGGTTGTCCATCCTATTGCTCGGTTGCAGGATTAAGAGGATTTCCCTGAGGTTGATTAGGTGGAGGACCTTGGTTACCCTCATTACCTTGGGATGGTTGATTTCTTTTACCTTTCACCTGATACGTCTTCTTAGTGTTGGGCGGATTGGTCATGCTCTATTGAGCATACACTTGACCTTAATGAGGAGATGTTGTTGTGGCAAATATTAAGGAGGCATCAAAGGTTGAGGCACTTTTTTCGAAGGGGCTAGAGCATTAGGTGGTGTGGGAGGAACATATGGAGGAGGGGAAACATTCGTATAAATAGGTTGAGCAATAGTTGGCCCTGGCATGTGCTGATGCGATTAGGGAAATGCGTATGGCATGCTTTAACCTTGATAAAGGTTTCGTGGTGGAGGGTGATAATTTTAGGAGGTAATGGTTCCCCCTAGGGTTCAACATAACTCATATAAGGGAGAGAATATGGTTGTTGGTAAGGGTGTCAAAGATATCCAATGATATCGTTAGCAACATGAGGTGCCCCTGGTGCATTGGCACTACTGGGCCTAGGGAGGTCTTATATATGAGTATAAACATAACCAGATTGGGAATATATCAAGTCATACTTTAAGGCTATTTGAATCACATATTCCTCTGTCTGAGGGAAGTATGAAAAAATATTTACCTATGTGGGCCAAAAACGATCTAAGAAACCAATCGATATATACAATCTCTTCAACAGCAAGAGCTCGACATGTTCTCCTCCTTCTACACCATTCTTTGACATGGTAAGAAGGGTGGGTGGAAAAATCTTAATGGAATGAAGTCAAGAGTTTGGTCCCAATGTCATAACAAATAGGTAACTGAAAATATGATAGGAAAGTTTTGGAGAGAGTCACAAAAGTGAAATGAGAGGCACGAGGTTGGTTCACATACCACTTAGCCACAACTGCAGTAAGAATGCATTGGAATAAATTAATATGAATGGATTCATCGATAATGGAATAAGGGGAACACCACATGTGTAATGAGTGAACATGATTATTGGGGTCTTTTATAGAGTTTCCCTCAAACATGGGAATGTTAAAAGGAAGTTTAGTATGCATAACTGGCTTACTTGGGTTATGTATAAGGGGATCGTTGATAAGCTGATTAAAATCTAGGAGACTCCATCCAGCCATAAAGGGTAGCAGTGGAGTAGGAGTTACCATACTGGTTGAGGTTCCACTAGTGGTATTACCCACGGTACCACCTTGGTTTCCTACACCTTCATTGGTTCCTAACATGGTGGAAATATGATGTAGAGAAGACGTGGAATCAAAGGAAACAATAGACTCAAAGTCATAAAGACTCGATTGATGGGGAGGATTAACTGCAACCCGATGGGGGTTTGGGGGGAGTAATACATCCTAATGGGAACTAAGGATGAATTCCTTGAATTGATCGCGACAAACACCTTCATGGTGCAATGATGTGAAGAAAAAGATAAAACTAAAGGACTAAAGGGTGATAGGAAAAATGAGAGTAAAAAACAACAAGAAAACACATATTTCAGTGGTGCCAAGTGTAAAAAAAATATATAATGATGCTATTATTATACAAGAAAACCCAGCCTATCAAATAAAAATGACCTCTAGCCTAAAGGTGATCTAATTCCCCAAAATATCTTAAATCTATTGTTTTAGATGACCTTTCTAAGATAAAGGTATGGTAGAGAAATGAATGCTTCCCACAACCAGTAATATAAGGTGTTTTCCTAAGATTGGTCACTATAGTTACCTTCATCCCATGGGGGTGGTTGAGTCTTGAGCTTCTTGGTAAAACATAGAATGCACAGACTTCCGTCTCAATGCGTTGGGTAGACCCGAGGAGAACCACTCAAATGATGTCCTAGCCTAGTCCCCTTTGAATCATGTTTTTGATGCACTCGGGCTTTGATCGTGGAATGGTGAAGCATTTTAAGCTCCCTAAAAACTAAAATTTCATGTCTCAATGTAAATAATCAATGATTGTTATTGGAATCTTATCCCGTTGATCCTATGCCTAACTATACAGATTGTTTGACCCTTATGCCCAAGTGAGCTTGATATATGTCTGTTATATTATTAAGTGTGGTGTTTAATGTCTTGACTTTGTGGTGTTAACCAAATTCGCGTTCCCTTAAGGTGTGTATGTGTGTGAAACAATGTGTTTAGTGGATGAGTAAATTGATCAAGTTTTATGATTCCATATGCTACTAAAATAAAAAGTTAAAATATTGTAAATAATGCTAAAACATGACAAAAAAATAAACAACAAATCAGGCACAAACCACATGAAAAAAGTGGCAAAAAATAGGCAAATAAGCTACTCAAAACACATGAAAAGTACCTGCAATATCTAATGTCAATGGGACTAAGATCTAAGGCTCTATGCTGGTGAAAATGGTGCAGACTAACAACAAAAAAAAGAGGTCATATTTATTGCAAAGGACAGGTAATAACATCAACAAACCAAGGATACTCAAGCAGATCCTAGGGGGAAAGGCAAAAGAAAAATCAAAATGGAGTTATGATGGCTAAAAAACCTATCTAAAGGGGTTGTAATAAAATCGATCAGACCCTGAAATAATAGTTCAAAGTAACGAAAGAGACAAAATAAGTAGATACGTGCCTAAGGAGGGCTGAAACAGAGGTCAAAAAACCCAAAACATTACTCTCGACAAACCTTTAAAAGCTTAGAAACAACATCCGAAAAAATATGAAAACGTAGGTTTTAACCTATTTTTTAAGGAAAACACTTTTTTTTGTCAAATAGGGAATTCTTTGCCTCATAACAAACTTATGGGGCTAAAGACTACGTTTTGGTCTCCGCAACTCTCAACCAACAGGTCTCATAAGATGTTAACCTCTCCTACTCGGTTAGTACCTGTGATCTGCGGAAACCACCAATAACAAAAACTTTGATATAATAATGGAGATAAACCTATAAATAGAAAAAGAAGCTAAAAATAGCTGCAAAAAACCCTGAAATTGTTGAAGAAAAAGTCACCCAGGAAACTGAACTTGTTACACCAGGGGAATCACCATTTGTTAGTATGAAATAGTTTTGAAGGTGTACCAAACAGACCTCATTTCAGTCACGAGTGACTAGTGACCCTAACAACAAGCGTTTTTTCTCGTAATTCATATATGCAACCAATATGTGAGAAAACCTGCAAAAATAATGGATGTATGCAAATATAAAAGCACAAACGACAGACATAAACCCGATGTAAAAAATCAATATTAGAAAAGATTTTGAAATAAAATAATTATATTAATACACCTAGCAAAGGAGATTTAAAAAAGGTCACAAGCCCCTCTCAATGGGATGGGTCCTTTCATGTCCTCGTCGCTTCATAATTTATATCTTCCTCTCTCTCAAATCTGTGAAACCTAGAAAATGTAGAACTCGAAAATGGGAGCTCGAATGGTATGTGATGATAATGGTGACCTTGATAATGATCATGGTGAGAAATGAATGAAGAAACTTATTATGTATAGAAAAGTATTAGGTTGATCTCAAAAATGGAGAATAATAAAATATTATTGACTAAAATCTAGATCTAACAACTTCGAATACTTTAATATATTTTCAGAAAGGGAAAATATATTTGAAGTGGTTAAAAACAATTATTTAGAAATACTCAAAAAACAAATGATATATTAATTATTTCATGAATGTTAATAAATGTGTGAAAATGAAATAATTATTAACCAATGATTTAATAATTATTTCAAATATGGAATTAGGGAATAATAAAAAAATAATAATTTATTTAATATTCGTAGGTCATTTAGTTAAATGTGACAAGGAATATTTTTTAAATAATTATTTAATAACTATTCCTAAAGAAAATTAAATAGATAATAGTTTATTTAATTATTCTCATGAGTTTTAATCAAAAATAACTTAATGAAAGTGGTTTATTAAATTATTTATTATAGTGAAAGTGGTTTTACTATGGTAAAATTAAACTCACGTGGTGTTTTTTGATCCACCTTTTAAGAAAAGGCTAGGTGATCATTTTATGGTGATAACATTATCCTTAATAGCATTATTATTATTATTATACTATTATTTATAAAATAGTATAAAATCATTCACCTTTAACAAATTAACAAAAATGAATTCTCTCATGAATTAAGTAAATTAAATTGAGATTCTCTTACTTGGAAAATTGAACTTCTCTCTTGGAATAAAATAGTAACTCCACACTTAAGAGAATAAACTCCCCCTCACTAATTCAATATATGGAAAAAGTGTAACTCCTCCTCATGAAATGAACTTATAACTCCCTCATTCAATTCCATTTGTAACTCTCATCAAATATTCTCTCATGTCAAAGTGTAACTCTCTCTCTCTCTCTCCTTAATTCGAATTGTAACTCCTCAAGACATGTGTTCTTCTCTATCTATTCTTGGGATGAGTTACACTCATCCTCAATTAAATTATCCCTCATGGAATTTGATTCTCCTATTATTGGCTCAAGGCATGAATTCATTTTGTAACTCTTATTTTTTCTCATATATTTAAGAAAAATCAAGTGAGAGTTGATGTAACATGTTCATTGTGAAGAAGGAGAGCTAATTTTAAGTGTGTGCAAGAGAAGCGTGAGAGCAAGTTAAGAGTAAGAGAAAGAGAATAGTTGGAGCAAGTGTGAAGGATAAGATGTGATCAAGAGAAGGAGGAGATATTCAAGAAAAGAGTAAGAGAATTTCAGCTACAAATTAATCAACATTGATGACTTTTGTGATTCTTATTCTCATTCTCTCCCTCTCTCTTTGTAATCTACTAAATAATTGAAGAAATATAATAGAAAAAGAATCATTTGGATTTTCCCCTTGTGGGTTTTCCCCTATTTATTGGACCTAACTCTCAGTGTCTCATATTTTTCCTTGGTTTTCTTCATAAGGTGCTTTAAGTTTATTTTCTATATAAAATTGCTGATATGAAAGGTTGTGAAGAAGAATTTTTCATTATGACTAATCGAAACAACATAGAACATTCAATTTTCTACAAATTACATTAAATTTTCTGTAAAGTACATTTAGTTTTCTACAAAATATATTCAACATTCTCCAAAGTACAAGTTTAGGTTTTTGCAAAGTACATTCAACGTTATGCTAAGTAAATTTTTTTCCATTAATTTATCTACAAATTACATTCAATTTTCCAAAAGCACATTTAGTTTTATACATAGAAATTTCAATTTTGTGCAAATAATTTTTTAAATTTACACATAGAACTTTCATATTTTAACTCTTGATGCCTAGATCTATAGAATTTTTTTGACGAATAAATGTTACATGTAGACCACAATTTTGTTCTGCTTTTGTAGTGGAATCAAGGATGGGATGATTTTGTGGGCTCATAACCCACAAATCTAAGATCGTGCCAGTAAAATATTTAAAACAACATACCCCATAAATTGTTTTCATCTAGTGGTATCAAGTGCAAAAGATTCATGTGTGTATTCTAAAAGAGAAGAAATAAAATAAGGTACAAGTTGATTGAGGATTTGGTGATAGATTTATTTTCTTTATGAAGGTGATAATAGAGGAAGGTGAGAAGATTTCATGAGCCTAGAGAAAGGAGTGCTTGTATGGTTATAGTGATGAGAACCAGGAAGATTTAAAAAGCCCAAGCTCAGGAAAACGTTTGGTGAGGTATCATGTAAGAAGGTGGAGACTTATTATTGTAGATGTGAGTTCCAACTCACAATTTGATGTTGTTATGAGAATATCTAAAAGAATATGGCAAGGGGGTCTTAAATTTTTTTTTACCTTGGGAGTTTCATGCTGGAGCATTAACCCATCCTATGAAAAATCACCAAGAACCACTTCTAGAAGGTGGGAAATGAAAAAAATGTGTCAAAAGGAAAGGGATTTGTTAAAAAGCTTAAGGCGATACATCCATGAGGGATATGGATTATCTTGAGAGCTTTTTGAAAAAACCATGTTGAGAGTTTTGAAGAGTGGATCATGTTGAGAGATTTATGGAGAAGATCATGGATCTTGAAATAATCCACACTATTATAATTCCCTCTATAAATTTTATCCTTTGGGAATTGAATAGAGGGATTAAATTGGATGAATATTAGGCCTCTCTAGGTGCCATTTAATAGTACAGATATTAGAATAATTCTAATTCCTATTTTAAGTGATTTTGTTAAATTTCATGGTGATTTAATGCACTGATGGCTTGGCACATACATATGTTGACTTTTTTTTATGAATTAACATTACATGTAGACCATAGGATGGTTGATTTTTTGTAGTGGAAGCAATAATGAGCTATGTTTTTGGGCTCATAACCCACATGCTGAAGATCATTCCAATAAAAATATTGAGAACGATAGACCCCATAAATTGTTTTCATTAACTATGAAATCAAAATAAGAATAGTAATTTCCTTTGATAAGTTCCATGAGAGGTCTCTCTCTCACCGTCCAATCCTTTTGTCTCACATAATCCAATTTACATAGGATTCAACTTAGAAAATTGCGCAATGGAAATTTAAAACCCAAACATGTATTATTGAAAAATTATGGTGGTAGGCGTTACGAAATAATATCGTAGCACAGTCAAACTCCTCTAGGCATTGCGAAATGATTTCGTAGTGCCCCAAAAGATATATTTTTCAAATTTATGGAAGATGAGATGAATTGAACATATTCCCAATTGATTTTTCACGGTCTCAATTCACTCTTGAACATAATAAACAATTTCATCTGCCTTTATCCATTACATTTGCAATACTATCAGAAATTAGCCAGTCGAAAATCAGTCAAAGAGTGTTTTTACAACATTCAAAGAATGTACTATTTTTTCTGTGATAACTCTCTATTCACTGTAAATACCACACAATCACTACTCCAAAACACAAAGAATGTTCCTCCTTGGGTTTGGAAACAATTACAATATAATTCCAAAGACGCATGACTAAAACACATAGTAGTTAAAGTCACAAGGTATCAACTCTTAATATTAATTGATGCAATGGATTACAGGGTCCCAAAAGCTATGCATCAACAATAAATAGCATACAAAACAAATATATGCACTACAACACACCAAAAATAATGACACACATCAGCAAAAACTGAAAAAACAATATAAACTTACCAGTGATGAAGAATTTGAGAAATAGATGGTTGAGTTAAGAGGATAACTCAATCATGTGAAATATTTTCTACAAGAAAGTCAAGATAACCAAAGTTATGGTTGGATAATGAGAATCGAGAGGAGGAATGATGTTGATTTGAAGAATAATAATTTTTTTAATAGCAAAGCGATGACAACAATAATAAGGATTATGTAGCAACATCTGTGTGTTCAAGTGAAGATTGAACAAAGAAGAAATGCCATTTTTTCTTTAGTTAATTGTGGATTAATTTTTTATTACATGAAGTAGTGACGACTTTTTTTAGTTGAGGATGATGGAAAGTAACCTTGTAATATAATGTGATGAGGAACACAAAATTTCTTAAAGGAATAAGGTGAGCAATCTCATGTAGAATCTAGAAGAGCAAAGAGCGCTCAGATGAAAATTCCATGGGAAGGAGTAAAACAAAATACTAGGAGAATACTATGCATGGAAGAGCTTAGTATGGTATTTAAAAATATGTTGTCAAAGTCAGCTTATTGCATTGGTTTGTGTGCAACTCACAATGAGGTGAGAGAAGATCATATAAGAAGTAAATCTCTTATTACTGAGAGTCATACTAAATTTTTTGAGAGAAGCCATAGTAGATCAAGTCGAGAAAAAATTTATAGAGAAGTAAATGAAAGAAAATTACAACTAGAGCTGATGATAGGACTTCTACATAAATATGAGGAAGACATGGCTTATATATGAAGTCTCTCAAATAAAGAAAAAATGAATTTGTTGTAGTGAAGCTGAGGCAAAGATCAAATGCTCAATTGGAGGAAAATATAAAGGAATTTGAGTTGCAACGATGGAAGAATAACCTAAGGGGGGCGAACACATGTCATCAAGCAGATAAAGATATGATGAACAACCTAAAAACAAAAAATTTAGGCAAGGAGGATGAAATTAAAAAAAGGAAAGAAGGAAGGTATAGTTGGATGTATGAGGGGATAAATTATGGTTATGAGGAAACCGAGTAATGCATTGGAAAGTTTGAGCAGTTTCGTAGGACTTAATGTTGAGAGTTTTCATTAGAAACAATAGATAAAGGTACATTTTTATCAAATATATGGTAATTTTTTAATATTCACTGGGCATATAATAGTAGAGGAAGGTGAGGATATTTGCATTAGCTTAGATCCAAGAGTGCTCGAAGGGTTCCAAAGAACAGAACTCGTAATATGCCAAAATACCAAATTTAGGAGAATGTTTTGTTAAGTATTATGTAGCAAGGTGCATACTTGTTGCTACAGAGGTGTGTTTTAGCTCATGAGTTGAATTTGTTAGAGGAATACTAGATACATATGACTAGTATGGGACATATATTTGTAACCTGGGAGTCGAATGTAAGTTCATAAATGGAGCACAAAATTTGATCATGATTGGACCAAAATATTTCCAACGTGATGAGATGGTCAGATGATGATGATGATGGGAGAAATACAATTTTTTTGGATGAAATTGTGAATATTTACATTAGGAGGTGAGTTTGTTTTTAGAATAAATTGGAGGAATTATTTATTAATGTAAATATAGTTTTAGTTTCACTTATTTTGTGAAGGGGAAACAATTCATCTATTGTGATTGTTGGTTGTCTCATGTTAGCTTTATTTTTAAAAGAGAAACAATGTTTTGAAAAGAGAGGTAGTGAAGAAAAAAATTCACACACAAATCTACAAAGGTTCTTTACAAAGTTGTGTGTGGAGTTTTATCTTGGGTTTCCCCTCTTTTCCATGAGTTCTATGATATTAAAAATGTGCTTCGAACCATTATGAGGGTGAGGGATGAAGTGTAATTAGATTAACATGTCCCAAATATAATTAAAACCCATATAAAACTCATTCACTTGGTCAAACATGAAGCAAAAAGATGATATCATACAAAAAAAAACTTGTTGGTAAAATAGTTGCATCATAATATGACTGTATTAGAAAAAAACTATGTTGAATGAGCATAAAATTTCACTTGTGAGATAAAACCAACGGTGACCAATAAATATGAGGTGAAAAATAGTAGCAATAGAATGATTTTCCCTCCAAAGCACAATAACTAGTCGATGTGAAGAGGATGCATAACTATGAGTCTCTTTTATAGATATTCTTTGAGCCTTTTGTGATAGTTATGTAATTTCCTCCTTTTGTCTTAACACTTAATTTTTCTAGGTTAATGGCAATTAAGAAAAACTTAATAAAATCCCTTAAGAGTGAGAAACATTTTGTGAGAGTTATATTAACTCCATTTTGAACCAAAAATAAGTGTTGTAGAACTGAGAAGAAACCTGATGATGCACTATAGTACTCTAATGAGGCTCAATGGAGAAACAATGAGAGAGAGGAAGGCCACTAATAAAGTTTCATAATTATTTTATGAGCTTGTAGTGTTATGTTAAGGAACAGTAACATGTTATGGTCCAGGAATATGCCTTAATGATGTGCTACAAAGGTAAAAAATAGAAGACAAATCAAGGAAAGGCTAAGTTTGAGAGTGTACAATGTCGTTAAGGCCCAAGAGGGCACTCTAGCACTACATTGATTCCCAAGAGAGTGCTTATTTCCTTAGAAACCTCAAACTTGTAAGGAAAATAAAATTAGAATATCACCTTAGAGTTGTATAAGTAAGTTGAAGGGATTAAGCATACCTTTCCATCGTTGGATTAGGGTTAGGGATTCTCTTTTGTGTTGGATTGGCCACTAGAGTTATATTATAATAATGAAATTTCCTCCATGTTCTTAAGTTGTTATAAAGTTAATGATAGCATTTACGTTCAAGCTAGGAATTGGAAGGTGAAATTAAGGTTGACTAACTAGGTGGCCCCCCCAACGCTCTAAGGATGAAGACACAAGGAGACATTAAGGGGGGATATGCACTAGGACACATTAAGGATGGTTATTTTAGTAGCTATAGAAGACGTATAATTCAATAATATGAACTTCTCAATATCAAGTCTATGTCATTATTATGAGCTTATCAATATCAAGTGTATGTCATTATTATGAACTTATCAATATCAAGTATATGTCATTATTAATTGTCTAGAATATTGCAAGTAATATGCCACATTATTGCACATGGCACATATTTACTCAATCATGGTGATGTGGCCAATCAATATTTTGTATCTAGATATAACATCAATCTAACCATTGTTTTATTATTTGTAGATGTTAGATCCAATATTTTGTATCTAGATCTAATACTAATCTATTTGTTTTATTATTTGTAGATGTTAGATATAGGTTTTTTCATATCTAGAATAGATGATGTTAGATATAGCACTTATTCGAGATAAAATTTAAGGTTTTTTCATATTTAGAATAGATGTACAATCATGGTTAGAATAGTGCTATTTATATTATGAACTATATTACATACTATGTTACACAAAAAAAAAAATACATTATGATAAATTATTATAAACTACTTGTTTTCATTTTACTTGGCCAATGTGGTATACACTTCATACCACTTCCATTATTGTGATAAGGAATAATAATAAGTCACTTGTTAAGATAAAAAATAGGCTTTTTCTTGTAAAATTTTAAGTATAGATCCTATCTTTCTTAAGACTAAATTTGGTCAACTATATTTTTCATAAGATAAATCATGGAAATTTATTAATTACTGATCATTTTAATTTTAATAGTTATAAATAAAATTAATTGAATGGAGTGTTTCAAAATAAGTTTTGACAAATTATATTGACTGTCTTATTTAAGATTAAAAGTATGATTAAAACTAGAGAATAAAAAGATAATTAGACAAATAAGGCTTAACACATTTACTCATATAAAAATAAAGGACCATACATGTTCAACATCGTGAGTCAAACATAGTTATGCGTGTAACAAATTTCAATTTGGTGTACACCATGAATTTACTTTAATAGAAAGCAACAAATACTTGTATCGATATTATTGATAAGAAAGAATAACCGTATGTTTTAATATATCATTCTCATTAAATTATTGTGAATTATGAGTTTGAAAATCAATACGATTGTAACGAAAATCTTGGCGAATTTAAATGAATGTCCTGAGTAATGTATTAGTTCAAAAAAGATTTCTCCAAATGGAATAGGGGTTGGAAAACTTTGTATTATAAGCTATTCATTAATATCAGAGTATTATGAAATTATTTAGATTACATCATTGTAATTTTTTCAATTTCTATTTTTCATTTTGATTCATTTTTGTAAATTAATTTTTTTTTTTCACTTTGGTATATGAAATTATTTTCATGGGTTAATAATTTCTTCCATGGATATTTATTATATATCATATGCATAATATTATTGATGAGTGTCCATTTATTAAAATAAAAAAACTTATTTGCATTTCAATATTTATTGGATTCTATAAATTATTTTATATTATTAAGTAATTATTATTTTTTAAATGTGTAAACACATATATCATATTTATTTTGATATAACTATTATATTAAATCCAGAATTTTTTTGGTGAAATGAGATTTACATAACAGTAGAAATTGTGTCATGCACCACCTTAAATGGTTCCAATATCTAGTACATATAAAATATTTCTATAGCTTCGAAAACCCTTTCTACTTTTTCCTAACCGACAAGAACTTGAATTCTACGGTAGTATTGTTATAATTTCCCAACATGAAAATATTAATGAAACTATTAATAGAAATCTAGTTATAGAATCATGGTTGTTTGGCCGTGCATTAACTTTAAACAATATAATTACAATAATGTAGAGTTAAGAACTTAATTTCTTGGTGAATTCACTTAAAAAATAAAAATAGATTTGTAGGAAAAGAATTATCACGCTGATTTTGAGGGTTTTCATGTGTTGAATTAGCTTTTCATTTGTCTAATATTTTGAAAGGAAAAGATGATTAGTGTGAACTAATTCTTGAATTAGTTGTTAATATAGGTAAACCGCTATCTTTACTTAAAATTCCATAAAATGTTTTGCGAGTTTTTCAGGAGTAACCACCAAAATATAATCCATATCACATTCCTAGAGATTTCAGCACCACTTTATCTAAGAAATATGGGTAATCAACCAATGATACCATGTCTTACCCCTAGAGAAGTGGTTTTAGTCTGAAGATTACACAATGTGGCAAAAACCATTGGGAAGTTTCATCTCAAATATGATCCAGATATTAAATAATCTTGTTAAGATCATGTTAGTAAGTTCATGGTAGAAATAAATTTAATGGGTGTTCAACATGGACATGTGTGCATACTTTCTTTTTACACTTCAAGGGTGTTCAACATGGACATGTGTGCATACTTTCTTTTTATACTTGAAGGAAAACCCTCTACATGGTAATTTTCATTTGCATTGGTTCAAGAAAGCCCTGCCTTACCCACATTCTCGCCACTCTCATGCATATAAAAATGCATCCCCATATTTATGCCCCAGCTAAAACTTCAAGTCTGGGCAAATTCACTTAGTTTTGAATTGTGGAAGCTCCTTTTAAAATCATTCACTATGGTTATAAAACCATTGCATAATAAAATCATTTCACTATGACTAATAAGCCATTTCATAAGCAGAGGCTTTCTCTTTCATTTATAATCTCATGGTTATAAAACCATACACATCTAACTTCATGAAGTTATCACCATATATTAACCAACACAAAACCCATTTGTAGAAGTTTTATTTCTGTTGTTATCTTTATGGTCAAAACCATATATCAAGAGCCAATTCATATCATTATTCTATATTGAAATCAAAGTCCACTTTTCAAATATTGATACTTGACATTAATAATTTGATTGGTTCAACTATGCAAAGTACCAATTCTGTTCATCGCAATGATAGACCTGGCCCACGGTTTTTTTATGCATGTCTGGTCATAACAAATATGACTTACCTCCATTAACGCCTACGCAAATTAATAATGTGCCTTCACCTTATTCAAGCTTGACCAATGCATTCACACATCAACTTTCGGCTTTCATCCAACGATGGACATTCTTTTACAATCGAACTTTAGTGATCTAATTTTTAGTTTCCTTTCAAACTACCCTTGATGATTACGTTTCGATTAATTTGATGATTCTGCCTTCTAATTGAATTTCATTCCAGCTTTATGCTTACGCTCCTCTGCTCTCGATTTTAATTCTGCTTGAAATCTTCATTTCGGCACTTCTCACTTGTGTTCCTTGTCAAAAGACCAAATCTCATCGATTTGAATTAATCCTTCACACAGGACTAATATGCACTATTCTACGGCTTCATTCATGCCAAATATAGCGTTATGTATTAATATGAAACAAATGAATAGATATTTGCATTAATCTAACAATGCTTCTTTTTGCAATTAACGCACAATTCCATTGCCAATTCCGAACTCAACTTATCAAATTGGATTGATAATGCTGGTTTAATGTTGTGAATTTAAAATCGATCCCAAGTCGAATCTAAAGTTGATTGAATTAAATCGAACAATTCATTCAGATTCTAATTAAACCGAGCCTCATACTTATCACTCAGTCGACTCACCATTACTGCTTTCAACTCTGGTACCTCACCTCACAGCATTCGATTTCTATTTCGGATCAGCATTCTTCTTCATAAGATCAAGTTCTATCTCTTCTGAACCGTAGCTTTATTTCAACACTTGTGCTAGCTCTGTATTAAATTCTCCATCATGCCACCATTCTGCTATCGCTCTTGGACGCAGTTCCTTGTGCCTTCAAGTTCTTTGGCTAATAAATAAGATTAACGCACGACACCTTTCCTTGAATCCATGCATTCTTTTGATCAGAATTTGCTGTGCCATCAACACATATATCTGCATTCAACAGAGAGTTAAGCTCTTTGTATACTTCTACTGTGCCATTCAATTCGATTCTCACAATTTCTTCAGTGACCTCAACCCTCAATAGGTCGATTTCATTTCAAGGCTCGAACCTGCAGTTTTAATTCATGTCAAGTACATCTAACACCTGCGTTAAATCCACAATAAGACCCAAAACCCAAATTCTAAGTCTTGATCTTAAATGTGTTGTATATTTTCAAACAGTGCGCCCATTCTCCACTCAACTGTGTAAATGTTCACAATTCAGAATTGTATGCTTTTCAACATATGTAAACCTTTATTTCATTCGATTCAAAACACAAATTGATAGTAGAATCAATTCTCCCTACACATGTAGAGCCTCATTTATTTTATACAGATTCACCATGCACATAATTCAGAATAAAGTCCTTCATAAATAAACATGAAATCAAATACAAAAATCCTCTTGGTCCATGGCTATATTTTCAAATTAGTGGCCCTTTTACAAAAGCTCGTAGGCTAACAAACTCTATTGTCCAAACCTCACCTCTCTCTCTATTCTCATCTATTTTTCCTTTAAGGCTTATTAATTATACAAATTTAAATTCAACCAATTTTGGTTCACATCCCTTTAATAACTCAACAAAGTCCTCAAATATCTCAACAAACCCTACAATCTAGATTTATCCCTAAAATATTGAAACTAAATCTATCTTAGGCTTCATAATTAATTCTTAGATATCTCAATCTAATTTCTCTCATGTTCTCAAAATTATTTGGGAACGTTAACAAGTCCTCACAATTAAAATCACTCAAAAATCTCATTAATATTTACATAAAATTAATATTTTCTCAAAAACATGAGACCCCTTAGGTTTAATAAAATACAAAGTATTTTCCCGAATGTAATGCTCCTGCATTAGATTCCCAAGGTTGAAAATAATCATGATCTCCTGATCATGCATTTTAAATCTTTGTCCGCCTAGATCCCACTCTTTGTTCTATAACTTATCATCTACTGTTGCTTGCTGCTTTTCTCCAGGTTCCATACTTTATGTTTCCTTGCTCCACTAGCTGCACTTTCACAGTCTTCCTCTGTCTTCCTTCTGCTGTTGCTGCTTCTCTTCCTTGCTTATGTATTCCTTTGAGACACTTTCATCATTATTTTGCTGATTAACTCAATTTCTCTGTCTAATAATTCTTCAGATTGTTGATTTCATGCCGCCACCCAATCATCCATACCCTCTTGTTTTTTGCCTTCTGCTATCAGCAATTTACTAGACTGGTACATTGTGTACTCCTTTCTGTTGTCTTCATCTCTTTGCATCTGCAATTACCAATTTTGAAATTGAGATTTTCCTCCCTGCTCTAAATTCTGATCACTTAGCATAATTTCCAGCAATTCAACTCCTTTATTCCATGGATTAAAGATATCCACATAATTTTCTTCTTCATCCTTCATTTTTCTACTCAACTTAGTCAAATGTTCTCCAGCACCTACAACAACACCTGCATTCATAAAACAATTGTTAAAATAAAAATCATAAGGCCGCAGTCCCTTATTTTCCTCTACCAACACTTCAGTATGCTGTCCTGCAATTTCTTCCTCCTCTATCAGCACATTAGTATGTTGATTAAACGTCCTCAAAGAATTTTTTGAAGAATTCCCAAGAATGTCAACTATTCCTTCCTTCACACCATCTGTTTCCATGATGTCTTTCTGCTTTTTTTCACTATATTCAACTCTACCTTCTGCTACAATCTCTTTTTCATACTCTGAATTCTCCAAAAAATATTCTAGCAATGCAATTTCCTTGTGGCATTGCTGAAGTATATCATCATCATATACCAACCCTCCATTCACACACAAAATTTAAATTTGAAAATCACAAATTTCAACAGTCTCAACTGTTGGTGTATATACCAACTCTTCAAGCTGATCCTCTTCTTCATTCACAAGAACTTCCTCTTGTACTGTAACAGCTTCAAGTACAAACGCATCACTTATTTTTTCTTCAGAGTATTTATCTCCTGAAAGATTATTTTCCATACTTGTGATAGCTTAACAAGATTGTGCATCCTCCTTAGTAAAACCTGTAATCACATCACAATTGTCAGCTACAAAAACACAAGGTTTTACATTATCCAATTGATCTGGATTTACCTAATAGTTCAAGAAATCATCAATGATATCCTCTTCTATTTCACCAATGGAAGCCTCCATTTTCAACTTAGCTACTTTGAGTTCTTCACGTCTCAATTTTATGCTCATCATCTTCTCGAGCTTCCTCAGCTCTTCTGTTAATTGCATGTTTACCTATTGATCCCTCTTTACTTGTAGTCTCTTCCATTTCACTTTCTTCCTCATGGTCCAACCATGTCTCTGGTCTTTCGTATTTTCCTGTAACAATTCCATCAATAACTCAATATGAACTGCTATCTCAGCTTTCTCTCTCTCATACTCTTCATCAGTCAACTGCTTCCATATGCCATTTTCCTTGGCATTTTCTTTCTCCTTCTTTCTAATGTGGCCTCTCTTTGAACCTTTGCTCTCTCCTTTATGAATTTCAGTAGTCATATTCTTCGCCATGAGTTTCTCACCCATGAGTTGCACCAAGCCTCTGCAATAGCAAGCTCTCCTACTGCCACTTACCAAACCAATCCTTACCTCCAGATCTAGTCTTTTGGTAATCACCAGTTCTCTGCTAGAACCTTTTGAGAATTTCTTCACTGCTCCTTCAGGCTTCACTCATCTGCAAATTTATTCAACCTCTATTGAATCTTCAGGTTATGCCACTCTCTCTTAGAATCCCTTGCTGGAATCCTTCATCACTGCTCTCCAGCTGTGATCTTTTTCTTTCTGCTGAGATTTTCTTCAACCTGCTTGCAACCTGAATTCTGCAAATAGCCTTCAAAGCAAAGTTAAATATCTTCTGTCAACTCACCTTCAAGATCCTGTTGATCTTGACTTATCTTTCACCTACACTGCATCTCTATGCTCCAATCTGATCTTAACACATGCATTTAATTAACAAAACTTGAACCTTCAAACAGAGTTATTCCAGCTCTGATACCACTTGGCATAGGAAAACCCTGCCTTACCCACATTCTCACCACTCTCATGCATATAAAAATGCATCCCCATATTTATGCTCCAACTAAAACTTCAAGTATGGGCAAATTCACTTAGTTTTGAATTGCGAAAGCTCCTTTTAAAATCATTCACTATGGTAATAAAACCATTGCATAGTAAAATCATTTCACTATGACTAATAAGCCATTTCATAAGTGGAAGCTTTCTCTTTCATTTATAATATCATGGTTATAAAACCATACACATCTAACTTCATGAAGTTATCACCATATATTAACCAACACAAAACCCATTTGTAGAAGTTTTATTTTTGTTGTTATATTTATGGTCGAAACCATATATCAAGAGCCAATTCATATCAATATTCTATATTGAAATCAAAGTCCACTTTTCAAAGATTGATACTGGACATTAATAATTCTATTGGTTCAACTATGCAAAGTACCAATTCCATTCATCGCAATGATAGATCTGGCCCACGGTTTTTTTATGCATGTCTAGTCATAAAAAATATGACTCACCTCCATTAATGCCTACGCAAATTCATAATGTGCCTTCACCTTATTCAAGATTGACCAACGCATTCGCACATCAACTTTCGGCTTTCATCCAATGATGGACATTCTTTTACAATCAAACTTCAGTGATCTGATTTGTAGTTTCCTTTCAAACTACCCTTGTTGATGACGTTTTGCTTCATTTGATGATTCGACCTTCTAATTGAATTGCATTCCAGCTTTATGCTTACGCTCCTCTGCTCTCGATTTTAATTCTACTTCAAATCGTCATTTCGGCACTTCTCACTTGTGTTCCTTGTCAAAAGACCAAATCTCATTGATTTGAATTAATTCTTCACACAAGATTAATATGCACTATTCTGCGGCTTCATTCATGGCAAATACAACATTATGTATTAATATGAAAGAAACGAACAGATATTTGCATTAATATAACAACGCTTCTATTCGCAATTAACGCAAAATTCCATTGCCAATTCCGAACTCAACTTATAAAATTGGATTGATAATGCTGGTTTAATGTTGTGAATTTAAAATTGATCCCAAGTCGGATCTGAAGTTGATTGAATTAAATCAAACAGTTCATTCAGATTCTACTTAAACCGAGCCTCATACCTATCACTCAGTCGACTCACCATTACCGCTTTCATCTCTGTTACCTCACCTCGCAACATTCGATTTCTATTTCGGATCAACATTCTTCTTCATAAGATCAAGTTCTATCTCTTCTGACTCGTAGATTTATTTCAACACTTACGCTAGCTCTGTATGAAATTCTCCATTGTGCCACCATTCTGCTATCAGTTTTGGACGCAGTTCCTTGTGCCTTCAAGTTCTTTGGCTGGTAAATAAGATTAACGCACAATACCTTTCCTTGAATTTGTGCATTCTTTTGATCAAAATTTTTTGTGCCATCAATGCATATATCTGCATTCAATAAATAGTTAAACTCTTTGTATACTTCTATTGTGCCATTCAATTCTATTCTCACAATTTCTTCAGTGACCTCAACCCTCAACAGGTCGATTTCATTTCAAGGGTTGAACCTACAGTTTAATTCATGTCAAGTACATCTAACACCTGCGTTAAATCCATGATAAGACCCAAAACCAAATTCTAAGTCTTGATCTTAAATGCGTTGTATATTTTCAAATAGTGCGCCCATTCTCCACTCAACTGTGTAAATGTTCACAATTCAGAATTGTATGCTTTTCAACATATGTAAACTGTTATTTCATTCAATTCAAAACACAAATCGACAGTAAAATCATTTCTCCCTACACATGTAGATCCTCATTTATTTTATACAGATTCACCATGCACATAATTTAGAATAAAGTCCTTCATAAATAAACATGAAATCAACTACAAAAATCCTCTTGGTCCATGGCCAGATTTTCAAATCAGTGGCCCTTTTACAAAATCCCGTAGGCTAACAAAATCTATTTTCCAAACCTCACCTCTCTCTCTATTCTCATCTATTTTTCCTTTAAGGCTTATTAATTTATACAAATTTTAATTGAACCAATTTTGGTTCACATCTCTTTAATAACTCAACAAAGTCCTCAACTATCTCAACAAACCCTACAATCTAGATTTATCCCTAAAATCTTGAAACTAAATCTATCTTAGGCTTCATAATTAATTCTTAGACATATCAATCTAATTTCTCTCATGTTCTCCAAATTATTTGGGAACATTAACAAATCCTCACAATTAAAATCACTCAAAAATCTCATTAATATTTACATAAAATTAATATTTTCTCAAAAACATAAGGCCCCTTAGGTTTAATAAAATACAAAGTATTTTCCCGAATCTAATGCTCCTTCATCATTCATAGGTATCAATTACTCATTAGAAAAAATCAAAACTTCTTGAATCCTAACCAAAATATTAAGGATCTTGAAATTATTAAATAAAATGCCTTAAGACTCAAGACTATCAACCAATGTATTGTTTGAAATTTATACTAGTAAACTTCAATCATTAATTTCCATATTTGGATAAGGAAAAAGAAAAACTATTTTAACCAATGCTTTTGAGGAGACCCTAACAATAGCCAAGGAAATTTTCATCCATTCTCATAAGTCTATTTTAAGAAAAATAAATTTCCTAGTGTAAAGAAAATCGCAACAACAAAGAAAACCACAACAACAATCGAAAATTGTAATGAGGAACACGGCACGATAGGTATGCACAATTTACAATGGATCATTAAATATATTTCAAATGATCAATCGATCTTTGAAATATTTTGGGAGAATTAACTTCTTATAGCCTATCTTGGAGACCTGCTTTCAAAATTATACTCCATTGTCTCTAGCCAAAAACCCCTTTATTCATGAAATTTTATTTGGGGATTTTTTCAAGGAAATTTATATAAACCCCATAATGCTAATAATTTATAATTATAGCCTATCTGGGAGACCTCATTTCAAAATTTATAATCCACCGCCTCTAGCCAAAAACCCCTTTATTCATGAAATTTTGTTTGGGTATTTTTAAAATATATATATATATATAAACCCCATAATGCTAATAATTTATAAACTTTTTTCCTAGAACTTTTAAGCACTTTTATTGTTTTTGTTTATATGAGGGAAGAAGATTCAAATCAATTTAATAAGCATGAACACCAGGATGAATATATTTTTGAATGATCAATTACCGTTATGTGGCACATTTCCATTAGTGTATTTAATGTACATGAGGATGATATTGGTCGAAGCTACATTTCTAAAATGAGGACCCTCATCCAATTTTGGGTCTCCTACTTCTCATCCTATAAGGAAAACTTTTTCTAGCAAACTATCATGTTCAAGTGTAGGTAAATCTAGTATAGTCTCTAATAGGATAGAATATGATTTGATTGAAGACATGAAAAATATTAGGGCTAAAACTTAATTGTATGAATTATCTAAATTAATAGAATAGAGAAATCAATTTTCAAAGGCTATAGAAAATAACAATTGAGAAAAGAATTGACCATTATTGTAGATAAGGATAAAGAAAAAAATATATTGAATTCTTTATAAAAGAATATATTAGATGTCAATTCATAGTTGATAGGATAAAAATGTAGCTCGAAAACATCACCCTTTTTACTAACATTGAAACTTTATAAAAAAAAATGCACATAATTGTTTCTTAGAATTAGAGGAATCCTCAAAAATTATGCCATATTTAGTTTCTAGAAAAATAAAATGTTGAATTTAGGAAAAAACACTTCCCAAATTATACAATTGTATTGATCAAAAGTCAAGGCGTTAGGAGAGATGGAAGATGTGTTTATTAGACATCATTCTTGTCCTAAGTTCATGATATCATAAACACTATAATTGTAAACATTCTAGAACCATACAACCTATTACTTTGTATGGATTGCTGTAATAACCTTAATGGCTATAATTCAATAGATTGTTCATACTTATAACCTCCATATAATGGCGAGCCTGATAAAATCAAGAAAGACAAGTGATAAATATTGTGACATACTAAATGATGCTAGTCAGCTTGTATTGTTATCAGATTCTATACTTGAAAATTATTGTTTCAATTCATTTTGTGTTGATTATACTATTAAATCATAACCGTTCTTATGTTCTTATAAACAATTTGAGATCCTTGACATCACTCAAGTTTATTTAATTAATTGTATAAATTGATATATTATTTGTACCAATTCAATTTCAAATACAATAAATTTAGATATAAATAAAGATTTTTGGCTTCTAATTTATGATGAATCCATACCAAATGATGTTGTATATGCTAGATACATTCTCAAATAACCAAGAGGAAATACAAATATGATAGTTTTCAGGTTTGAGTTGTAATGTATAAACAATGTAGCTAAGTATAAATAACTCATTAAAGGATTTAAAAAACTATTGGTTTAAATGTAAACTAATTAAATTTTTTGGTGATTCAAAAATTATGGCCAAGTAATAAATTTAATATATTTCATTTCAAAACACCTAAAGAATGATAAAAATATAGTAAGGAACTTAATTTCCATTTTTTATGTGTTTAGTATAATTTCTATACCTTGGTTACATTATTCAATTTTTTTCACCAACATTGCTTCTAAATTAATTCCTTTAGATAACTTATAGGTTGCAAAGCTCTCTATTTAATTGGTTTGGGGGAATTTAATACCTCATGAAATTATAAGTGGGAGAGATATAAATTGAGAGAGAGATAAAAAGACACAGTGAAATGGGTGGAGAGAGGTGGAATTTAGAATGGGGAAGGAGAGAGATAAAGAGATAGGGAGACAGAGAAAAGCTAGGTTAGGGGGAAGGAGGAATGGAGGGATATGAGAGGGAGAAAAAAGAGATGGGGTTAGAGAGAGAGAGAGAGAGAGAGAGAGAGAGAGAGATGGGGTAAGTTGGGGGGAGAGAGATGGGGGTATGACAGAGAGAAGGGCGAGAGAGAGCTAGGGGAGAGAGAAAGAGAGGAAATGGGAGAGAGAGATTGGGGAAGTGGGGGCGGGGGTGGAGAGAGAGAGGGATATAAGACTTATACATAGGAAAATAGAGAAAGAAAGATTTGGGGGAATCTTAGGAAGAGACAAAGATATACATGGAGAGAGGGGAGCCTTAGGGAAGCAAAGAGATAGGAGGAATATGGGGTGATATACAAGGAATGAGAATGATAAAGTGATAGGGAGACATAGAAAGTAAGGGAGAGATGGTAAGGTATGAAGAGAGAGAGAGGGGGAGAGCTTATGAGGTAGAAATAAAGGCGTGGGGGAGAGAAAGATATATAGTGAGAAGGTGAAAGGGAGAACAAGATAAGAGATATACATACAAATAGAGAGAGGGGAGGGGGGGGGGATTATGGAAGTGGAGGTAGAAAGCGATATCAAGGGGATACATAACGGTAGAGAGAGAGAAGAAAGGATAGGGAAATATATAAAGGGAATGGGAGGGCATAAGGGAGTGAGAGACAAATATGGGGGACTGATGTGTGAGAGAGAAAGCGATATATATATATATATATATATATATATATATATATATATATATATATATATATATATAGAGAGAGAGAGAGAGAGAGAGAGAGAGAGGAATAGTTAAGGAAGGAAATAGAAATGGGTAGGTAGAGGGAGAAAAGTATGAATATAGAGGATGGGAGGGAAGGAAGGTGAGAATGAGGAAGGACTGAGAGATAGAGGGAGAGAGAAAACAAGAGAAAATATAAAGGGGAAAAGGTGTAGGCTTCCAGAAAATAATTAATATGAGTCTAAAATTCTAGAAAAAAAAATTAAACATTCTTTGAAATGATTATTTTATATTAAGTATATTATAAAAAATAAAATCATGCTCCCACTTTTAATGACCATACAATTATTTTATTTTAGTGAAATAAAAAGTGCATTGGATACGGGTGCACTTGTCTATGTTTTATTTTTTATAAGATCTCTAAAAAGTTTTATTAGTAACTCTAATTATGTTTTTAGTGAACAAATTTGTTTTGTTCCAAATTTCTATTGTAACTAATTGTGACTCTTATCAAAGCATCTATTAAAAAAGGTTGGGGGGCAAGACATCTTTGCTTGACTATGCTATTGTAGTTAATTTCTTTTACTAGTCTTTAGAGGTCCTAGACTTGGTATTAACATTTTGATAAAACCTTATCATTATAATTGTCAATTAAAAAAGAAAACTTTATCTATCACAACTTTGGCAGGAAACTTCATCTCTTCCAACTTTTGTAAATATTTGTTATAAAAATGATATGAAAAAATTATTTGAAATCAATATAATAACACTAAATAAATTTTGTTATTAAATTACTCATTTACAATAATCCTGTAAATAAAAAAATAATATATATATTTTATCCCATTAATACATTTTATTTGAATTAATAATTTATTTTAAATTAATGATATTATAACTATATAGAAAAAAGAAATTTAATATATACAATTATTTAATTTACCATTATTTTTGTTTTTTAAATATTATATCGGATCTTAAATTTTGTGACTACCTTAATGTAATACGTCAAATTACAACTAGCACAACAACATTAGTAAAAAATAATGTGGTTGATATACGCCGATAGGCGTATATAATATAGATTTACAACCACATTTACCAATGTGATTGATATACGCCGATAGGCCTATATCCACTACCCATCACATTAATTTATATATCAATAAATAAATATTATATATAATAAATTTATTATATTAACTTGAAATATATATATTATATATTAATATAAAAATAATATTAATAATATATAATAATTTAATATTTATTTATATATTAATATCATTATATTATAAATAAACCAAAAGAACCAATAAGATATTAATAATATATAGTATATCATAGTTGATTATATTATTAATAATATATATTAATAATATTATAATATTACTAATAATCATTATTTATAAATATTTGAATATTTATTTATAATGATTATTGGCAATATTATAATATTATTAATATATATTAATAATAATATTATAATATTAATAATAAACATTATTAATAAATATTTGAATATTTATTAATAATATATACTAATAATATTATAATATTACTAATAATCATAATTAATAAATATTTGAATATTTATTTAAAATTATTATTAGTAATATTATAATATTATTAATATTACTAAATAAATGTTATAATATTATAATATTATCAATATTACTAAATAAATAATATATAATATTTATATAATATTTATTCATATAAAAATAATAAAAATAATATATAATATTTTAATATTTATTTATATAATAATATCATAGATGGTTATATATTAATAATAATATTAATATATTAATAATATATATTATATCATAGTTGGTGATATTATTAATAATATATATAAATAATAATATTATAATATTACTAATAATCATTATTAATAAATATTTGAATATCTATTTATAATATATATTAATATAATAATAATATTAAACTCAGGAGAGTAATAAACTATATGAAACAATATTTAAAAACAAAAAACATAAGAGATTAATAAACCCTAACAATTAATATTTTAAAGTGAAGACATTAATAAACCCAAGGAATAATTAATAATACAAACCCAATGTCATCATAAACCAAAGGTTTAAATATTATAAACCATAGGAATTGGTGAATCCAAGGGATAAATATTATAAACATAAGGGATCGATATTAAAAACACAAGAGATTAATAAACTGTAAGGATTGATATTTTAAACTAAAAAACCTAATAAATTAATAATACATAAGAATCAGTATTTTAAACATAAGATACTAATAAACCAACGAGATTATTAACATTATAAACCAAAAGAACTAATAGACCCAAGGGTTTAATGTTATAAAGCAAAGGAATCAGCGAACCCAAGGGATAAATATCATAAACCTAATGGATGAATATTATAAACAATAAAGATTAATAAATCCTAAGAATTAATATTTTAAACTGAAAAATCTAAGAAATCAACAAACCGTGAGAATTAGTATTTTAAACTCAAGAAAGTAATAAATCGAATGTGTGATTAACATTATAAACCAAAAGGACTAATAAACCCAAGGGTTTAATATTATAAACCAAAGGAGTCAGTGGGCCCAAGGGATAAATATTAAAAACCTAAGGAATCAATATTTGTCAGAATGTGACATTTGATCATGGATGACATTGATCGATTATTCATATTACAAACCAAAGGAATTGGTGAACCCAAGGGGATTGATTTAAACATTGAGACAATTGTTCTCACAATGCGACATTTGATCATGGATGACATTGATCGATTATTCATATTATAAACCAAAAGAACTAATAACCCCAAGGGTTTAATATTATAAACTAAAGGAATTGGTGAACCCAAGGGAATTGATTTAAATATTGAGAAAATTGTTGTCACATTACGACGTTCGACCAACTTGACCATGGTTGGCCATGGGTGATATTCATATTGAGACAATGTTTGTCAGAATGTGACATTTGATCGTGGATGACATTGATCGATTATTCATATTATAAACCAAAAGAACTAATAAACCCAAGGGTTTAATATTATAAACCAAAATAATTGGTGAACCCAAGGGAAAACCATTACCCAACAAATTATAAACCAAAGGAATTGGTGAACCCAAGGGAATTGATTTAAACATGGATGACATTGATCGATTATTTATATTATAAACGAAAAGAACTAATAAACACAAGGGTTTAATATTATAAACCAAAGGAATTGGTGAACCCAAGGGAAAACCATTACCCAACAAATTATAAACCAAAGGAATTGGTGAACCCAAGGGAATTGATTTAAACATTGAGACAATTGTTGTCACAATGCGATGTTCGACCAACTATGACCATGGTTGGCCATGGGTGATTTTCATATTGAGACAATGTTTGTGAGAATGTGACATTTGATCATGGATGACATTAATCGATTATTTATATTATAAACCAAAAGAATTAATAAACCCAAGGGTTTAATATTATAAACCAAAGGAATTGGTGAACCCAAGGGAATTCATTTAAACATTGAGACAATTGTTGTCAGAATGCGACGTTGGACCAAGTATGACCATGGTTGGCCATGGCTGATTTCATATTCAAACAATTTGATGATGGATGACATTGATCGATTATTCATATTATAAACCAAAAGAACTAATAAATCCAAGGGTTTAATATTATAAACCAAAGGAATTGGTGAACCCAAGGGAATTGATTTAAACATTGAGACCATTGGTGTCACAATGCGACGTTCGACCAACTATGACCATGGTTGGCCATGAGTGATTTTCATATTGAGACAATATTTGTCAGAATGTGACATTTGATCATGGATGACATTGATTGATTATTCATATTATAAACCAAAATAACTAATAGGCTTAAAGGTTAATATTATAAACAAAATGGTAAATTAGAACGAGGAATTCATTTAAACATTGAGACAATTGTTGTCGAGAATGCGACGTTGGACCGTATGACCAGGAGTTGTGCATGGCTAAGATGTTATATTAGAAAGAATTTGATCATGGATGACATTGATCGATTATTCATATTATAAACCAAAAGAACTAATAAACCTAAGCGTTTAATATTATAAACTAAGGAATTGGTGAACCCAAGGGAATTGATTTAAACATTGAGACAATTGTTGTCACAATGCGACATTGGACCAATTATGACCATGGTTGGCCATGCGTGATTTTCATATTGAGACAATATTTGTCACAATGTGACATTTGATCGTGGATGAAATTGATCGATTATTCATATTATAAACCAAAAGAACTATGCTTCAGGTTTAATATACATATAAACAAAGATTGGTGAACCCAAGGGGATTGATTTAAAATTTGAGACAATTTTCTGGTAAGTTTTGATCATGGATGACATTGATCGATTATTCATATTATAAACCAAAAGAACTAATAACCCCAAGTTTTTTATTATAAACCAAAGGAATTGGTGAACCCAAGGGAATTGATTTAAATATTGAGACAATTGTTGTCACAATGCGACGTTCGACCAACTATGACCATGGTTGGCCATGGATGATATTCATATTGACACAATGTTTGTCAGAATGTGACATTTGATCG
Organism: Pinus albicaulis; assembly: GCA_034641835.2. Classification (NCBI taxonomy): domain Eukaryota; kingdom Viridiplantae; phylum Streptophyta; class Pinopsida; order Pinales; family Pinaceae; genus Pinus; species Pinus albicaulis. The sequence goes on from CM076578.1 coordinate 1,689,181,926, forward strand.
TGGATGACATAAACCCAAGGGTTTAATATTATAAACCAAAAGAATTAGTGAACCCAAGGGAAAACCATTACCCAACAAATTATAAACCAAAGGAATTGGTGAACCCAAGGGAATTGACCATGGGTGATTTTCATATTGAGTCAATGTTTATAAGAATGTGACATTTGACCATGGATGACATTGATCGATTATTTATATTATAAACCAAAAGAACTAATAAACCCAAGGGTTTAATATTATAAACCAAAGGAATTGGTGAACCCAAGTGAATTGGCCATGGGTGATTTTCATATTGAGACAATGTTTGTGAGAATGTGACATTTGATCATGGATGACATTGATCGATTATTTATATTATAAACCAAAAGAAATAATAAACCCAAGGGTTTAATATTATAAACCAAAAGAATTGGTGAACCCAAGGGAAAACCATTACCTAACAAATTATAAACCAAAGGAATTGGTGAACCCAGGGGAATTGATTTAAACATTGAGACAATTGTTGTCACAATGCGACGTTCGACCAACTATGACCATGGTTGGCCATGGCTGATTTTCATATTGAGACAATATTTGTCAGAATGTGACATTTGATCATGGATGACATTGATCGATTATTCATATTATAAACCAAAAGAACTAATAAACCCAAGGGTTTAATATTATAAACCAAAGGAATTGGTGAACCCAAGGGGATTGATTTAAACATTGTGACAATTGTTCTCACAATGCGACATTTGATCATAGATGACATTGATCGATTATTCATATTATAAACCAAAAGAACTAACAACCCCAAGGGTTTAATATTATAAACCAAAGGAATTGGTGAACCCAAGGGAATTGATTTAAATATTTAGACAATTGTTGTCACAATGCGACGTTCGACCAACTATGATCATGGTTGAACATGGGTGATATTCATATTGAGACAATGTTTGTCAGAATGTGACATTTGATCGTGGATGACATTGATCGATTATTCCTATAATACAAGGGTTTAATATTATAAACAAAGAGATTGGTGAACCCAATGGAATTCATTTTAAGCTTATTGAACAATTTATTGTCAAGTCAAACCGTTAGACCAAATATGACTATGGTTGACAAGGCTGATTTCTCATTGGAACGTTTTGTTGGTGGATGATATTGATTAATTATTCATATTATAAACCAAAAGAACTAATAACCCCAAGGGTTTAATATTATAAACCAAAGGAATTGGTGTACCCAAGGGAATTGATTTAAATATTCAGACAATTGTTGTCACAATGCGACGTTCGACCAACTATGACCATGGTTGGCCATGGGTGATATTCATATTGAGACAATGTTTGTTAGAATGTGACATTTGATCATGGCTGACATTGATCGATTATTCATATTATAAACCAAAAGAACTGATAAACCCAAGGCTTTAATATTATAAACCAAAGGAATTGGTGAACCCAAGGGAAAACCATTACCCAACAAATTATAAACCAAAGGAATTGGTGAACCCAAGGGAATTGATTTAAACATGGAGACAATTTTTGTCACAATGCAGACAATAGCCTTAACCTCCCTAGTATGATGGACAGACCATCAAATACGACATAGAATATAGAATGCATCTATGAAATGGTTACAACAATGTTCTTTTACCTCAAATGGGATATCAAATAGGCCCACAGTTTCACTTGTAAGGGTGAAGAACCTAGAAATTTCTTTATGCTTTTTAGACTTTATTATTTTCTTTGAATATGAGGATTTTATTGTTTAGATCTCACTTGCCAAAAAATCTTCAGATTTTAGGTAAGAAAGTTTAATATATCATACACTATTAAGCAGATTTTCTAAACATTTCAATATCATACCCTATTAAATGGATTTTGAAACATTTCAATAAAAATATTTATTTTTCATCATTTAAAAGAACTATCTACAAACTATAATCAATTTATGTACAACCATATTAGAGACACAAAATTGTTGTGTTAAAATTAAATGAGAAGTTGAGAAATTTAGTGCATATAAAATTTACAACTTTAACTATATATTTACAATATTAATTATTTAAATAAATAAATAATTTTTAAATATATCAAATATGATATATTTCTAAATTATCGTTTCATTTACATTTATATTATCATCTATTGTAATTTAACAAAAAAATTGATGTCATTGTTAAATAAATTATTAATTATTAATATTTTTTTCATTACATATAAAAGTAAAAAAATTTCAACAATGCACTCACATATTGCCCTTTAACATTCAAAACTTATGGTTGGTATTACTTCTCTCGCTTTTCCCATATTGAAGAAAGTTTCCCATTGTATATTACTTGGCATATTACATAGCTTGGCTTAGAAGATGGAACTTTAAAGCCCCACCAAATCAATATTATAATTTTGTGAGTTTCTTTTTAATATATTATTAAAAATAATAACTTATATATAATTAATTTGATTATTTATTTGATTAATATTGTATCTTTATAACTAAATATTTATCACCTACCATTCCCAAGGGTTTAATATTATAAACCAAAAGAATTGGTGAACCCAAGGGAAATTAAAAACCTAAGGGGATATATCTGAATCAGTGTAAGTCTTTCTTATTGCTTCTGCTATTAAAAACATTGAGACAATTGTTGTCACAATGCGACAATACAACCTTAACTTCCTCCCTAAATATGATGAATGGAACCATCAAATACAACATAAAGAATGAATACATCTATGAAAATAGTTACAACAATGTTTCTTTACCTCAAAATGGGAAGCCAAATAGGCCCACAATTGATTTCACTTGTAAGGGTGAAGAACCTAGAAATTTCTTTATGCTTTTTAGACTTTATTATTTTCTTTGAATATGAGGATTTTATTGTTTAGATCTCACTTGCCAAAAAATCTTCAGATTTTAGGTAAGAAAGTTTAATATATCATACACTATTAAGCAGATTTTCTAAACATTTCAATATCATACCCTATTAAATGGATTTTGAAACATTTCAATAAAAATATTTATTTTTCATCATTTAAAAGAACTATCTACAAACTATAATCAATTTATGTACAACCATATTAGAGACACAAAATTGTTGTGTTAAAATTAAATGAGAAGTTGAGAAATTTAGTGCATATAAAATTTACAACTTTAACTATATATTTACAATATTAATTATTTAAATAAATAAATAATTTTTAAATATATCAAATATGATATATTTCTAAATTATCGTTTCATTTACATTTATATTATCATCTATTGTAATTTAACAAAAAAATTTATGTCATTGTTAAATAAATTATTAATTATTAATATTTTTTTCATTACATATAAAAGTAAAAAAATTTCAACAATGCACTCACATATTGCCCTTTAACATTCAAAACTTATGGTTGGTGTTACTTCTCTCGATTTTCCCATATTGAAGAAAGTTTCCCATTGTATATTACTTGGCATATTACATAGCTTGGCGAATGGAACTTTAAACCCCACCAAATTAATCAATATTATAATTTTGTGGGTTTCTTTTTAATATATTATTAAAAATAATAACTTATATATAATTAATTTGATTATTTATTTGATTAATATTGTATCTTTATAACTAAATATTTATCACTTACGTTCCCGTGTTCGAACTAGGCATACAATTGATCAAATATGATATATTTCTAAATTATCATTTCATTTACATTTATATTATCATCTATTGTAATTTAACAAAAAAAAATTGATGTCATTGTTAAATAAATTATTAATTATTAATATTTTTTTCATTACATATAAAAGTAAAAAAATTTCAACAATGCACTCACATATTGCCCTTTAACATTCAAAACTTATGGTTGGTATTACTTCTCTCGATTTTCCCATATTGAAGAAAGTTTCCCATTATATATTACTTGGCATATTACTTAGCTTGGCTTAGAAGATGGAACTTTAAAGCCCCACCAAATCAATATTATAATTTTGTGAGTTTCTTTTTAATATATTATTAAAAATAATAACTTATATATAATTAATTTGATTATTTATTTGATTAATATTGTATCTTTATAACTAAATATTTATCACCTACCGTTCCCGTGTTCGGAGCTAGGCATACCAATTGATCAAATATGATATATTTCTAAATTATCATTTCATTTACATTTATATTATCATCTATTGTAATTTAACAAAAAAATTGATGTCATTGTTAAATAAATTATTAATTATTAATATTTTTTTCATTACATATAAAAGTAAAAAAAATTCAACAATGCACTCACATATTGCCCTTTAACATTCAAAACTTATGGTTGGTGTTACTTCTCTCGCTTTTCCCATATTGAAGAAAGTTTCCCATTGTATATTACTTGGCATATTACTTAGCTTGGCTTAGAAGATGGAACTTTAAAGCCCCACCAAATCAATATTATAATTTTGTGATTTTCTTTTTAATATATTATTAAAAATAATAACTTATATATAATTAATTTGATTATTTATTTGATTAATATTGTATCTTTATAACTAAATATTTATCACCTACCGTTCCCGTGTTCGGAGCTAGGCATACCAATTGAAATTCCTATGTTCCGCGTGGACCTATTCAACAAATATGAAATAGTTCCCCAAGTGCGAAGGAAGCATCGTGTATAGATATTATGTATGTAACAAGGTTCCGACACATACCATCGGCAGATCTCCCCATCAGCCGATGCTCCATTGTTGACCCCAGTTCTTACATCCTTCTCTTATGCACCAAATAGTAATGCGCAGGCTGGCGATAGGGCAGGCAATAATGGCATAGGTCGATAGTGGGTAAAGAGTTAAAGTGATCGGACATTGCAGGCTGGGCATCTATCTCTCGTATCTTGCTCGCTGCTACATAAAATTGAAGTAGGGCCCACGGACATACGAAAGAGAATCGAATATAAGAGGAATGCATGGAATATGAGTTCACTCAAGTTATAAGAATAAGAGTTTTCTCGTTACAAATTACATATAAATCTCAAAATTTCCGGCATAATAATAATATTATTTATTATTTTATAAAAATAAAGTTTTAGATTAGCATAATAATTGATAATCAGATAATCACAGTAAATAAACAACAATTACATCACGTTAACTGAAAAGACGTGTCGAAGACAACTTTGACAATTCTATGGAGCGTATATATAAAAATACAATTTTTATAAATGCATGTTGGCAATGCTTTCTGCAAATCAGTTTTTATAAATACGCTTTCAAATAAAACTGTGTTTCAGTATATTATATATGTTTCAATGTATGGCAGTAAAGATTGTTAAATAAAACGTCTGGGATCGTTGTTGCATTAAATCAAATAATAAAACCGTGTTTCAGTGTGTAAAGATTGTTAAGTAAAAGAAAACAGATTGCAGTCTAATTTATAGCATTACAGCAGGTAAAGCAGCTTTTGAATCCGTAAGTGTATTATTCTGTGCGCGTGATCATCTTCAATGGAGGAGGGATTGACGTTTATGCAGGCATATATAAAAATACAATTTTTATAAATGAAGGTTGGCAATGCTTTCTGATCAATATTCAATTTAGCATCATAATGAAAATAGATTACAACGTTATATAATAATAATAATAACGATTCATAAAACAGGATGTAAAACCTTCAAAAATCTTAATTTTTTATTAATAAAACAAATTCTTCCTCTCAAATCTCGAAAACGTTGCTGACAATGATATTTAAGCTATATTACGTACCGAATCTTACTTTTAACTTGGAAATCTGGCCTTTTCTTTTGTTATAACACTGTGCTTTGTCTTTATAAAGGCGCAGGGCGTCTCGCCCCACCGGGGGTGGGGCATGGCGACCACTGCGGCCTCGGAAACAACAGGGTGGGTGTACAGAACGGATTCGACCTCCACACTGCTGATGTTTTCTCCACCTGAGATTATGACATCCTTTGAACCGTCCTTTATCTCCACATACCCGTCTGGATGGATGACGCCAACGTCGCCAGTGTGGAACCACCCACCCGCAAAGGCCTCGGCGGTGCTCTTGGAGTCGTGGAGATACCCCTTCATGATGCTGCTGCCTCTCAGCATGATTTCGCCCATGCTTTGCCCATCTCTTGCCACGCTGGACATCGTAACGGGATTCTTCACGTCCACGTTGTCGAGGCTCAACACGCCCACCCCTTGCCTCCCTTTGAGCACACCTCGTTCGGCTGGGGAGAGGTGAGCATCGTCCCATTCGCTCTTCCACTCGCATGCGAGCGCTGGGCCAGTGGATTCGGTGAGGCCGTAAGCATGTGTTACGAGGAAGCCCATGTCTTCCACCTTACTCAGAATCGAGGGAGCAGGAGGCGCCCCTCCGGTGAGAACATGACTCTTCCGTGCAAGGGTTCGTGGTGTGGGTGGTGTAGCAGAATGTTGAAGACAATAGGCGCGCAGCACAAATGAGTGACGCAGCACAAATGAGCAGGAACATTGGGTGCCAGAACAGACACCACCTCGCCTTTCCGTATTTTGAAACGATTGACAAGAGACCGCCACACGTCTGCAACGTTCCAAGGTGTGAGCCCGTTCTGATCCCTTCACCGCCAAGTGTATACCCAGTTGTTTGCCTGTTTGTTGGCCGAACCTTCCACTTCCCCAATCGCACCACTTGCCGCCATCGCTTGCTGTCAGTATGGCTCTTGTGAAAGGGATGGGACACGTTGCAGAATGATTTCAACACTTGGAGAAGATTTAATGTTTCGGTTTCCTTCTAGTTGTTAATCTTGATAGGTGGCAATTAATAAATGGCACAGTAAATTTTTAATCAAGATTTGTAAAAAATTAATTTAAGTACGGTTTAAACATGTGATTTAGATATGCAAGTAAGTTAGTGGGGTAGATTTGATCCATTGATTTAGTGGCGACTACCAGAATATACCGGCATCTTTCAATCTAGACCATCAGATCGAAAAGATTAATTAGCCTAATCAGAAAAGAGCCTACCTCCGATAGGG